>VZTJ01001884.1:1526194-1604969 GCA_013397795.1 Orthonyx spaldingii | reverse complement strand
GGAAGGAAGGAAGGAAGGAAGATTATAACTGTCTGAATTTTGCAGATGAAGCAATAGAAGCAATCCATGCAGATTATTCTTATTAGAAGTAACAGCTCCAAGCTACATGAAGCCAAGAGCTTTTAATCATGCTTGAAGAGCAGCATCATTTCTTGCCTCAGAAAGTATCTCTGCACTTGGTAACTATTTCTGTAACACTTAGTCCAAGCCACAAGACAAATCTGACCCAATAACTAAATTACAAACCCACCAGTAAGACAGCAGCTGAAGAACACATACCAACACAAGACCTGTTTGAACAGGAACATGAAGATGAATTTCACACAGCCTACAGTTCTCTATGTGCCCAATTCTGCACAGACACACTTCCTGCACTTCCTGCAGGCCACAGACACCCCTCTGCAGCAGAAACACAGAGCAGAGCCCAGCAGCAGGGGATACCAACACTCCTAAAGCACTTCTGGGTGGGTTTGTGTTCATGGAGACAGAAAACCTGCCCTCCAGAAGTCAGGACTGGCAGCTTCGTGGGTACCAGCTGCAGACAGCAAATATTATAAGTTTTCTGAAACTGAGATGTAATTCAGGACCTAGCAAATGCTTTCTGGATTTGCTCATACGAACCCCTTCTAACTAATTGTAAATGCAACAAATGCAGTGCTATTAGCTTAGCCAAAAACTAAACCAAAGAAACGTCGTTAGCAACAAAAAAAGTTACACGCAATTCCTTAAAAACTTGCTGAAATGTGATAGGACCTCTTTAATAAAGGGTTTATATATTCAGTCCACAAATAAATGCACGTTATAAAAGAGATTATTAGCTAACCACTTTTGAAAAAGCTAGTAAACAAACTCAAATTCTGTTTTCACTATTTTCTATGGAAACTGTCCTTCAACAATCGGAGGTTATTCAGGGGGGAAACAGTTCCTAGAATGATCAGTTCAGAATTCATCCATCAAGATACTGACCACTCCAAAAATACTTAAGATGTATTTTGGACATAGCAATTATTGCTAACCAAGTTCCATTTCATGGTTTTTATGGGAAGGACCCTAAGTGTAACAGCCTTATTGAAAAATGGCACACATTTAACACATTTTAAAGTGGATCAGATGAAATTAAAAAATGGACTCACAACCCAAGCAAGCAGTTCAGGCTGGATATAAGCAAAAACCTCTTCCTCACACGGCCAGCCAAGCAGTAGAACCAACAGGTTGCACAGACTCTGTCCTGGAACAACCCGGTCTGACCTCACAGCTGACCTCATGCTGAGCTGCAGGTTGGACTGGACACACTCCCAGATTCCTTCCAACGAGTCTATGGTTCTTAATTGTCAAAACTGCTAATCAATGGTGGTGCAGCAGTAACTAGGTGCACTGCAAATGACCAGTTTCTAATCCTCAGAAACTGAACAGAGCAGCCAACTAAGGATAACGAGTAAGTGCCACAACACAGCAAGAAATTTACAGGGATCGTGAGACCCTGAATCTCTGGAAAATGAACAGAGACTGTCAGAAAGTTAGGAACAAAGGTAGATATATGCCTGTATATATAAATAATGACATTTTTGGGGCTTGTCTTTTTTTATCCGTGGACTCAAACATCAAGGTGTCCTGTATCAGAAGAGATGATATCAAACTCATTGCTCTACAGACAGATAGGAGAAACCCATTTCTTGTCATTTTAATCCCTAGCACTTGCACAACATCTGTAGTGGGCATAAAAACTGTTTCACGTGTATTTAACCTGTATGAAAATACACAGGCAGTAAAATGCCTCTTTTCTGGTCTCCACTCTGCTCCATCCCTGTGTTCCTTTCCAGATTCTCGGACTGTGTGAAAGATATGCTGAAGGAAGATTGAGCACAAGCTAAACCCCCATTTCTCTATAGCCTTATGGATCCCACACACCAAGCAAACCCTCAGCAGTCAAAGCCACCCGCATCCCGCTCCATTCCTGTCTGCAGTTACAGCGGAGTTCTACCCATGGCAACACTTTGTTGTGTTCTCTGCTCTCATCCTGCTCTGTAGAAATCACACTTTTTACAAGGATGCATAGCTTACTCTACCAATCTGCAACAGACACAGTAACAGCTACAGCTAATACAACATGAAGATGAACATATTCAGCCAAAACCATTCAACCTTTAACTAAGCTGCAATGACGTATAGAAACACAGATTCCAAATCAACAGCATGTAAGAAATTTAGCTGGCAACTCTTTTCCCATAACCACCATTCTTAAAAATAGTGCCTTGGAAACACTTCCACTTCAAAAAACATCAGTAGGGAGTGCTGTGCTAACAGGGTTGTTCGTAACAGCGAAGTTCAAAGTCACATCACATTACGTGACATCTCAGCCACTTTTCACCTCTCACAAAGAGGATGGAAGGTTCTTTGCACATTCCAATTTCACATCTGCCAGGATAAACATACTTATTGCCCTCACTCCTTCAAAATAATATCCAGCTCAATTTTAAGCTATTAAGATGTCCCTTTGAACTGTCTGACAGTTAGCAAATATAAAAATTCCTTTTGGGTCGCTTTCAAAGTTACAAGGAGCAACTGGATAATAAAAATCTATACCTAATGAGCTTTATTTCAAAAGCAGAGACTAAATTGAGCAAAATTATTGATCAAGAGGAATCCTATCTTTTAGATAAAGTACACTTTTAATTTGTCCTCATATAGAAAACAAAAACTTAGGATCCAAGGTAGGTATTATGGGATATTCATCACCAAATTACACCTTACTTCACATGCCAGTGATACCCATCTGATCAATAATCAGGAAGCATAGAAGAGATCATGGCTAACAAGTTGCACTGGACACCTTAGGAGTGGAAGCAAACTTCATTGAATTTAAAACTCCTCCATACCAACCTTCAGAGGTCACTTAAAGCTTTCCACCAGAATGCAAAATGCCTGTCGTTATCTATAACTCATTTAAAAACCACATACATGTGTATTTTCGTGAAAGAATCAAGGTTTTGACATGATTTGTCTTCCACATAGAGCCATTCCACACTCTTTAAACATGGAGAAAGCAGGGCTGCTTGCATAGACCAAATTTTCGTGTTGTACTGAGACAGCAGCTGAGGCAGAAGGTACAATTGATTTCCTCCAGTTTTCAGAGCTAATTACTCTGCAAGCTTCAGTACTCCCAGTTGTATTTTGCAGTATAAATTAAAATTGGATCCATGTTTGTTACATACAGAATCTCTTAAAAGGTCTTAACATATGCAGCTGATCAATTATTTACGGTGCATTTTCAGATGTGAACAATGTTGAAGTGTCAAGCAACATGGAAATTCAAAGGTTGTTTAACTAGTCTTAGTTATATTATTTCCTTAAAAAAAAAAAATCAAACTTGCTATTGATACTAATATGAAAAAAATCAATAGATTTTAGTAGGAAAATTAAATTTTTGTGTTAATTAGTTTGGTTAAGATCAAGGTTTTATGTCTATATTTTTTTGACTAGCTGCTAGATAAACTCAGCTTGTTAGTTAATACAGGAGAATTAATTTTATAATGTACTTCTGGGACATTATTCATAAACAGAAGAAAAAGAAAACTAATTAGGTTTTCTAAGACCCCTACCAGTTAAAATCATCTCATAGGAGGGTGGAATTCCAAGATATTCTGAAAAACACATACAACCAAAGCAACTGAAAATGACCAGTATTTGTAACAAGGCAGGCCTGATCTCAGCCCGAGCCTGCAGGTGACATAAAGTTAACATAAACCTGTAGTTGTGTCTTTCTATCTTTGAAAACCCAACTAAAACTCTTTCATTGGAACATTACACAAAATATGAAATCCTTGTACAATCTTGGGACAAAGAGAAGTTTGTTGAACCAGTATTTAAATTTCAGATTATAATACTAAGGTATCATTGGACAAGTTATGCAAGGAAAATGAGCCAAGTGCTTCTTTAAATATCAGCAATTCACTGGCCTGGGAAAAAGGAGAAAAAAAATTAAGAAAATTGTGGCTGTTTTTCTCAATTACAGTCTTCCAAAGTGAAACCTTGTGTTGCAGTTGATGATTTAGACTCGTCACTGTCTGCGCCCTCAGCAAGGCTGCAGTGACACGAAGTGGGGCAGGAGTGTCCAGGTGCCCGAGGGCAGGAGGGCTCTGCAGTGGGCCCTGGGCAGGCTGGGTGGGTGGCCAGAGGCCAGTGGGGTGAGCTCCATGAGGGAGGTGCTAGGTCCGTGCTCCAGGCAGGAGGGGACCTGGGGGTGGCAGTGGCTGGGCAGGAGCCCAGGGGTGTCCAGGCGGGCAAGAGCCCAAGGGCACCTGGCCCGTGGCAGCACCGGTGTGGCAGCAGGACCAGGGCAGTGACCATCCCCTGTGCCAGGCACTGCTCAGGCCACACCTCAGGGCTCTGCCCAGTCCTGGCCCCTCAGGCAAGGCAGGCACCGAGGGGCTGGAGTGAGGCCAGGGAAGGGAACGGAGCTGGGGAAGGGTCTGGAGCACAGGTCTGATGAGGAGTGGCGAGGGAGCAGGGCGGGCCTCAGCCTGGAGAACAGGAGGCTCAGGGGGCACCTTCTCCCGACAGGAGGGTGCAGAGGGGTGGGTGTTGCTCTCTCAGGTAGCAAGTGATGAGCAGAAACTCTCCCAGGGGCCGTCCAGCCCTGGCGCAGGCTGCCCAGGGCACTGATGGAGTCAGTGAGGGGATTTAAAAGATGTGTGGATGTGGGGACATGGTTTAGTGGCAGACTTGGCTGCGTTAGGTTTACAGTTGGACTCAATCTTAAGGGTCTATTCCAACCTAAACAAAGCTTTAAGTCTGTGATGAAGCAATTCACATTCTCACACCTCCTTCCATGCCCCAAGAAAGCTCAAAACAGACAAGGGAGAGACATGGAGGGGGCAGATGCCTATTTAAGTACTAACTGCTTTCTTTTCTGCTTGATAAATAACACTAAAACATTGCCAACAACATCTATTCTTCCTTAGTGTTCAAAAGCATGAAAAAGCCCAACTGTTCTGGTTTTTTTCTAGCTGCTCCAAACTTTATTTGAACACATAAAACATCAACATACAATTTGAACATCTTGCATTTTCTTCATCAAGGTCTGTGAAAAGATTTGGTATTACACATATTCATCAACCTCAAATTCCAACACACTTCTTGGAGAGGTTCCCTGGCAGCACCTTCCTGAATAAGGACAGGTAGATTCATTATCGTCCAAGATTAAGCAGTTATATGTTTTCTATTTTGGGTTTGGTTGGGTTTTTTAACCCCTCTATTTACCTTATTCCTTTTGGAAGATACCTAATGATTTCTTATGTACCAGGTAAATGAAATTCAAACTCTGAAGTCCTTAATGCAATAATGTCATTAGAGAAGACATTTGGGTCTCCTTCAGCAAAATCACAGACGGGTTTCATTCCTGACTGCCTCGTATGTGCAGCCAAAATGGTAATAAAGATTTAACACCACTTTGGTCTCCCTTAGGAAACACTACTCTTGATTCCCTGGCATGCCTGTAGTCATATCCATCTGTTAGGATGGCTTCATGCCCACTTAAAAACTGGCATGCCAATTTAATAAGGACATAGGTGTCATCTGAATACAGATTTAGAACAAAGCTTTAAAAATAAAGCCAGTGCACAACATTCTTTCAATGAGGTGAGACTTCTGATGGCAGTCAGTGCTCAATTAAAGCATTGTGCTTCTTCACAAAGGACATCTGTTCACAACTGCAGCAATCTTCCTGTTAAATCTTCCCTTTTTATTATTGGCAATTTAACTCTTTGCTTTACTGGGAAGCCCCAAAGTAATGACTTTTAAATGGTTTATTTTTCATGCATTGTTAAATCTAAATTAAAATTTCACAGCTTAGGTAAGAGCCACAGGAAAGGAAGGTACCGTAGGTCACCTACAGATTCTGACAGCACTGCAAGATGCAAATCCTTTTTGCCTCCTGAACTCCAATATGAACATGAAGGAAGGAGAAACACAGAGATCTTGTGAGGCCAGCACAAAACAGCTGCTGACTGTTCAAAGTGCCAGCAGGTGAGGCAGGACACAGAACAGGCACAGCACTGACTGTCCCAGCACACCTCTGACACAGGAGCAACTGCAGAAGTCTCCACCTCCCAGCTTCCAGGTGTGCTCAATCCTCTCCACTTCTGAGGGGCTGAGTACTGCCAGGCATTCCAGGGCAGCCAGAACTTCCAACACCACGCTGCTGTTGCCAAGACAGCATTTTCAGCATTTGGTGCCTTTTCCAGCTTGCAGCCATTGCAGCCTGCCAGGCTGCAACACAGCCTTGTCAGCACATCCTCCCAGGCAGATTTAGGTCTTTAACATCCCTATCAACCCAGGCCATCCTATGATACTGTGAATTTTGATGACTTCCATCTCCCATGTTTCCTTATTTCATTTAGCTGACACCCAATAAGTGTCATTATCAACTGCTTTAATATGTTTTTGTTCTCTCCTTTCTATTTGAAGCAATTGCAAACCACGTTTTACACATACATTTAGAAGTTCACTGTTAAAACTAGTTCACCTAACTTGATTTTCCTTCATATTACAAGATTTTTTAAAAATGTAACTAAGAAAATGCCATGAGGGGTCAAATCTAACAAAAAGTTATCAGTAGCAGTATCAAGGCTGTCTCCTATTCCTCCAAAAACACAATGGCTTTAATCTACATATGTTCATCACAAATGTGTGCAGATAAATACCTACAGATATACTTATGCCATACTCATCTATATTCAAACATTGCAGGAATAGAACTGGCAAAAAATGAATACAGGACCTGAAGTGATGTTTTAGAGGTAATGTACCCCTGAAAAAAACCCCAATAAATAAAAAAGCTAAATACAAAATTCAAAACTGAATCTACAGGCAAGACCGAGTTTGAATACAGAACCTTTTTAAAGGAATTTATGAGCAGTGACTAATTTCAATTTTTTCCCTGTAACTAAAAAGAGGAGAGTCACATGCATTAACAATCTCCAAGTTCAGTATTTTAAAATGTTGAGAAGTTTTGTTGAACACAGTGAAGGAAAAAAAAAAATCACATAAAACCCCCACAAAATCCCAAAAAGTTAGGCTTAAGAACTCACATCAGTAGGAACCAGACTGTAAGATTATAATAGTGAAAATCAATATCTGCAACTCAGTCCTGACCATAATAATTAAACTGAAAGATGCTTAACCAGAAATGACTCCTCCTTCTACTTTTTGCTTTAAAACATTTTTCTTAATAATCCTTAAGGTAAAAATAATACATTACAGCAATACAAACTACCAACAATATTCAATTCATGAAATGAAACAAAGTATTTCACAGGTAAGACTCAGTAATGTACACAAGTGTTAGGAAAGCAGTGTAATTATGGGTGTGTGCAAGTACTTCTCTTGTTTGAACAGCAATAGAATAGAAAGAGTTCTTCAGTGAGGAAAAAAAAATTGCCTTAGTCTCAGCATTTCCTCTGGCATCTGGCAAATTAACCCCTGGTGCTAACATATGTCTCTTGCTGCTGTTCTTCCAAAATCAGCAAGTGGTTTGCATATGCTGAACAAGCAGCAGCCGTGTCTGGAGCCACAGTGAGCACAGGGCCTGCATTTCCAGCCAAGACTCCGAAACTCCATCCCCACCCCTGCCAGTGACCATCTGTGTGCCCTACTTAGAGCTCCTGTTCTTTGGGGGAATCTCTGAGTTCTGCTACAGCACAAACCCCTCACCAGGACTGGACCACGAGGGAATACAATGTCCAAAGCACCACTATCAAAACATACACATTTTATCATCATTTATCACTTTATATTCATTTCACACCAATAAAAACCAGTTCTCCCAAGGTTACTCATTTACAGCTTTCAGCATAATGTCAGTAAATATTCCAGGGCCAGCTTAGAATAAACATCTAGCTCCAAATACTATAAACTAACAACATTAACTACAACAAAAACTCCATGGGATTTATAAGCAGCTGTATCTTAATTTGTTACTCTCTCAAAAACAGAGAGAGGGTGGGGGAATTTTGGCAAGAAGTTTCCTAAAAACAAACAAACAAAACAGTAACTCCCAAAAAGTAGTTTCACACAGAAATTAAGCAATTGTGACAAAACTTTTTCACAACAGGGAGAGACTAATCCATACATCCTACTACACAGAGTGAAAGATATGACAGGAGACAGTTTCTTACATCATAAAAGAGACTAAAATTCCCTTAGAGGTGCTTATATGAGACAAAGTAACCATTTCTTTCACTCTGATATTTTAAAGTAATAAAATATCAAGTAATCTAAAAGCAAAGTGCCAAAAATTAAGCAGATTTCTTGTCCTCTGACCAAAAAAGACTTAATATTTTCTGAAGACAAAACTGCATGAAAGTCTGCTCACACATCCTGTTAGAACATTCCTAAATGCTATGGTGAAAGTGCACAAGCAGTGGAAAGCATCCATCATCCTACACTCAGCCCCTCAAATACCTGCACACCACAACCTCTCCAAGCTGTGTTAGAGTTACAGAGTGGGAACAAGAAATCAATGCCTCTACAAAAAACTGGCAATGTAATTTAAAGGCTTCTAAAAGTGCTTTAGTGCTGCAAGGCCTTGGAAGATCAATTACAGCAGAGGTGCACGGGACCACGTTTCCTATCTGATGAAAACACTCCACAAGCCTACAGTGGAAACTTCTGAATGCCTGGGAATACATACCAATAAATTCATTTTACCCTCAAGGTTTCCAACTTCAGGTTCATGTCTAATTTATTTAATAAAGACAAATATCACTGGCTTTTAAAATTGGGGTTTTTTTGAAAACAGCTTCCCATGTTTTCACAGGTTT
This sequence comes from Orthonyx spaldingii, assembly GCA_013397795.1. Lineage (NCBI taxonomy): Eukaryota > Metazoa > Chordata > Aves > Passeriformes > Orthonychidae > Orthonyx > Orthonyx spaldingii. Next base: position 1,596,150 of record VZTJ01001884.1, on the reverse strand, counting down.
GCTTCTATAGAAAATGTTGTGAATATCAATGGATCAAAGAATAGAAATGCCAATATGTGCAATCCAATTGAATGATAAAGACAATAGCTCTGGGAATGGATGCAAATTAATTGAACTGAAACTGCAATGAACTGCCTGGAAAGAGACTAAAGTCTGGAGGAAAAATGGACAATCTGAAACACACGCAAATTAATAGACTTTGCTGTAATTAGCAGTGTAGTTAAATATATTCCATATTCATGGCAGAAAAAATACTACCTGTTCTAGATAAATGTGAACTTTAGTTAATGATACTGTTGGTAATCTTACCTTAATTATCAGGCTGCATCCTGTTCTGAGATAGCCTACATGTGCTTTCATTCTTGTAAATGACCTTCCAGCTCATTGAGTGCAGTAATGAATCAGGCGGCGTCTGCACCCTACACACACTTGATTCTCTACCCAATTAATTTTAAAATCAATTGTATTTAATGTAGAGCAAAAAAAGCATCTTTGGAATTTTCTATTTTAAGCCCTGGCAATGTAAATGAAAAGAGATTTGTTTGCTGTTTACTGCGCACAGTATTACAACAGCACCGTACAGAACTGTTTTCACACCACTGCAACATTATAGATTCTTAACTGTGTATTGGTCTTTCTACATTCTTCAGTGCCTGCACTTAAACATGATGTGGACTTTCCCCCTCCCCCCATGTTAATGACAACCTTAAAGTTGAAAACAAAACATAAATGCAAATAAAAAAATATCAGTTAGATAAAAACCCTGTAATTATTACAAGCATGATTTTCTGCCATTAGTAATGTAGGTGCAGTTGGGTGATAGGAAAGGTATAAAGATCATTACCAAACAGAGAAACTCCAACATTAAATGTCCTAAAAGATACTTGGGTAACACCACGGAGGCAATAGCAGCATTCTTAGCTGGCCCTTCTGTCTAAGTGGAATGACAGCTTCATGGAATGGTCTCAGGAAACAGAAAATAAAATTGCAAGAGTCTATTTGACCCTGACCAGGTTGCACCAAGGATGATGTAAAGATACGCCTGCCACTCTAGTAAGAAAAAAATAAAATAAAAAAGCAAAGTTGTCACTTTTAGGCATTTCAAATTCTACAGTAATGGCAATTCTAAATCCTACGTTACCAGCAAGGAGCTGCTTTATCGTGTCACTTCATCAAACCACTGACATACAAAATGTTTAAATGAGTGTTTTCTAGTTAGCAAAAATATTCTCTGGTTAGTACTGTTATGACATAAGTCATGATAGTGCTAAAACAATTTATCAGTCATAAAGCTAAAACAAACAAGGTATATTTTAGTTTTATTTTAAAATGACAGCAACTTGATTTCTCTATTTTGGGCAAGTGCTTCTTCAGGGGACTTCTCTTGTTTTAAAGTAATACATTAAAAAACCCCCAATCCATTTCCCCAGGCTCCTCTAAAAAGAACAACACCTAAGTATAATTATATAATTAAATACCAAGTATTACTATATTAAGTATCACAGTAAAAGCATTTTAAGGTAGATCTTGCACATGTAATCACCACAAGCACATAAACAAGCAGTTAATTTTGACATTTATGTAGTGAATACACTTCAACTGTCAATTACTAGTGCAAGTTTGGATCACAATTCCCAGATATACAGGATATAGGTGCAAGAGCAGGACTTGCAAATGAATTAAGTATGATAGGCTGCCTTCATGCTCTCAGCTGCTTGGTTTTGCTGTCAAGTATCAGATGTTAGCAAAAAACAGAGGAGAGGTTTTGGGCAATACATTTTTTCATCTACAAATTTAAGAATAAATGAACCCACTAACTACCTGTCTAGGAAAAATTAAAATGTATTAATTATCTGGTCAGCACTATGCAAAACCCATCATTTATTGGTTTTATAAAAGGTCCCCAGAATTAGAAATCCTCCTAGCAAAACTTCTTATTCATTATTACCTAAAAAATACAGAAACAGAAGCCATGTCCCCTTTTTAGAATTCACAGTGCATCCTGAGGTAGACATTTCCCATGATATACCAGCTGCATATTTCAAGACATCAGACAAGCTGCATTTACAAGCAACCAGCAATCTATTATTATTATTTATCTGCAAGTGGTAGAAGCTTTACAGAGTATTTTGCATTAACAGACCTCAGCTAAAGGAAAGGCCTGTTAAACACAGGAAACAAGCACCACACTAAGCAGACTGTAATGAGAGCTTCTTGGGAATCCAAAACCCACTCTTTTCTCTTCTGAGCACACAGAGGGATGGAAAAAAGGAGCTGTAGGATGTACAGTAGTGAATAGAACTGTGAAGCACACAGTTATTTTATGCTCAACTGTTTTCTTTCTGAATCTTCATTAGGGCTTTATTCCTTATTATACAAACCTGGGATCTGCTCTCCTGACCACAACTCCTGATCTATGAACCAATAACAACAGTACTTCAGTGAGACAAGTTTCTTTAAAGAAAAGCTATTGAGCCAAAAAAAAGTTTACAGCTTACACTTAATTTCTCAGTGTTAAACACAGTCAGAGTAGCTGACTGAATTCTAGTAAGATCAAGAGTTCAAGAGAGTGTTTTATTTTAACCCAAGAGTCTTTTAGTCTTGTGAGAGAATATTTCTCCTGGTCTAAATGCTGCTCACCACAAGCACCACAGATAAAACCAAGTCTGGCACTTCTGATCTTAGAAGCAGCAGCAGTAGAAGCAGCTCATACTGCAATGATGTATCAGAGTCTGCTTGTAAAACAGAAATACAGTCATCTACCAGAGCAAATTGTGAATGCACGATTAGAACTGTTTGAGAATTAATTAGGATCTGCTCTTAATAGTTTATGTCAGTGTCTGCAGATACCTAAGCTGCAGCTACTTGAGTTTCACCAATTCAAAGCAACTGTGAATTTACACATAGTTTAAAAAATTACAGTTGTTGATCATGAAACTATTAACAAAGATAGGTGAAAATACTACCTAGTTTAAGCTAAACAATACAACCAACTACATTATTTTCTTGACATTTTTTTCCAGGAAACCTACAATGGTCTTAAAACACAACAGACACAGCTAGTGATTGTTGAAGCTTACAATACACATTTCGGTCTCAATGGAATGCAACACAGGTCTGAAAAGAAAGTGCAATTTTTATCTGTCCTGGCTTGTTAGACCTGCATCACTCTCCTGGCAACACAGAATGAGGTGAGCAAAGCAATTCCCTCTCAATCTACTCACACACAGCACTATTTGCAACCCACTGTTGCACTGTCAAGTTCCTGGAATCATTATCTCTAAGTTGTCAGAAACTGGAACTCATATGAGTAGTCTTGTGCCTTTCAAGTTCTGAAGGTTATCTACACAGCAAAAAGGTGGTGAGAGAGGAGCAACCATCCAGTCCACAAGAGAGGAGTCGGAACTCTTCACGCTGAGATGAAGCCAGTCATGTAAAACTTGGCTTCTCTGATAGGATTCCTTCAGAAAAAAATCACTTTTTTGTGATAATATGAGGGAAAACTAAGCACAATGCTGATAAAGACGTTTCAGTACCATTAACACTCCTGAGAGTTGAGGACGACACTAAGTTCTGATAAAGGTTGAGAAGCATCGTAATTCCTGTAAGTGGAAATGCTGCATTGCAGCTGAGTGTACCACAGCACAATCAGATTTTTTTTTTGTCCTCTTCCCAGGCAGAGGCCTTATATAACATCTGTGTTCACAGGGTTTCACTTCATGTTCCTATTCCATTATAGACCTTAAAATGGGTTGAAAGGATATATAGCTCATCCACCTAACCACTATATTGTAAGAAAACCACACAGAACTGTTCCTCTGAGACCCACCTGCTCCTTGCTCTAGGCCAGCAATCACACTTTGCACAGCTCCTGCCATCCTGTGGAAAGAGATCAATCCCCTCCAGAGCTCAGGCTTCTGGCATTCACACTCTTTCAGTATTTGTTTCGCTCCATTTCAAACGTGAATTGCACAACACAGAAGTCACTGAAAATTTTCACACATTTACTTGAAGCCCTAGAGGCATTTTGTATTTACCTTGTTTTTTAAAAAGGTTGCTGCATACGATTTCCTTCATGGACTGCACTTTCTGCTTCTGGAGTTTCACTGGTGGAATGCAGGTGTAAAACTCGTATAGTAGCTGGCTGCATGTAAAGGAAAAGTGTCATAAATACCATGCAGATGAACTCACCACGTGTTAATAAGGACAGAGAAAAAGAGCAAAACCCTATTTTTTCTAAACATTTATCATTTTTTTAAGACTTATATTTATATATCATGAATATTGACAAGATACCAGTAGCAAACACGTGTCCAGGGACCCACCACTGTCTTGGTCAGTAGGAACTGGTGCAGCTTTGTGGAATTAAAGTGGTCTATAAGAATTCATTGCTGACAATCAGGAAATGTTCAAGAGTGACTCACCTCAGTAACTTGGCATCAAAAACCGTTTCAACATCATGAAGAACTGATGGTATGTACTTCAAGGCAGCAACCTGGATTGGCAGACAGATCATGTTAATCCTGTGTGTTTATACAAGTACATAAAAAGCACACCACTGAGACAGAGACACACTAAACAAACTGATAAACTTGGAATTCCTTCCCCAGACTGAAATTGTACATCACATTTGAATATTAGTTTCGTCACAGAGTTGCATCAAGGGCTTTTATGCTGAGAATGTGCAGAGGAACTTAACTACCACAGCACCAAGTGGATCTTATTCTCTTTGCAGACCAGTGAAAGGGTTCAGGCTTTGTAGATAATCTCTTTGCAGACCACTAAAAGTGTCATTATGATGTAAATAAGTAAACCAAGCACTGACCAAAGCAGGAGCTATATCAAGTCCATCCCAGAAATGTGCCATGCAGGAGGCAGAAGTCAGGGTAAGAGCCAGCCTCCCACCCTGATGCCACCCTTTCTAGAACAGCTGAGAAGAGGTGTCCTGTCCCTAACCAACCATCTGCAGCCAAGTTGTGGGCTGCTCTATCTTCCCCTATCAATCCCTGAGGTGTGTTTTGACACTATAGTGGGATAATCAATCCTTACCCTGACAAGGGTAAGCGACAAGTTACTGTTCTTACATGGACAAGAAAACTTCAGCAGGTAATTTCAGGCTCAGAATCACCACTACCACTGAACATGCATAAAGACTAACTTGCAGTACTTTTACTTCACTGTGCAGCTTTAGGGTATAAATTCCTACTAACATATTGCTGAAAACTAAGTGACAGTGATGGGAAGTCTTCTATTATTGATCTATCTGATAGAAGCATATCTAGGGTCAACATTTCTCTGTACCTGTACACAGCAAGCTCCTTGCTAAAAGCTTATCTCCTTCTTGAGAGTAGCGGGCTTAGAATGAAGACTATCAGAGCACAGCTGTCTTTGGCATTTTTTTAGACCTTTTAAACACAATAAAGCTGTAATTTTATTTGTATGAGTTTCCACTGCAGTAGCCAATTAAAAAAAAACCCTAAAAAACTATTCATGTCTTGATTGAAAAAGAGAGTTTAGTCTGCAGCAAGAGTGAATACAGTATTTCAGAGACTCAATGCTGGCTTAAGATACCTTCAGATAAAGTCATTCTCCTGCAGATCTCATCCCACACTCCCACACAAACCTGGAAAGGTCAAAGCAGTGTTTAAAAGCTGTTGCAACTTGAACAAAGAGATTGTATCTTCTACGGATCTGGGGAAATCCCGGGGCTATTTAAAGCAGCCGTACAAATAACCTGTGTTGGGCTAGAAACTGGCTCCAGCTTTATTTCAGACACGTGCTCTGTCTGAAAGCAACAAATGCTGCATGAAGAGACTGCACAGCAGCATCTGAATTTCATTTTACAGCAACTCACAGGTACTGTGAAAGACTTTTGATAAAAGACAGAGCCACCAGCAGCCACAAAACGTTTCAAGCAGTACTCCACTGACACCTGGTCTATTGTGCTGCCTGACTTTCACATATTCCCTGTTCCACACTTGCATAGGAGGGATGTGGGAAGGATAAAGCTGTAACCTCTCTGCAGATCCATAGTTCCTGCTGAAGTACAAGTGTATCCCCTGCACTATTTTAGACTCCCAAGTTTCATTTGCAATAATTGCTTCAAATGATGCACTATGGACACAATTGAGCACTGCCCTTAATGAAGTCATAAAAATCTCCTAGTCAGCAGTACGAGATGTTCTGCATTCTTCAACCCTTAAGAGATTAGTTTTTTAAGTGGGATACAGATAAACCCACAGCACTGCAGAAAATTATTTCTTACATATACAATGTACTGTTAAATTTATTTTAACCTTTACTCCTGACCAAGCTTATTTTTAGCTGCCCTCTTTTTGCAGCATTGCATTATACATATTCATGAAATTTGAGTACCCATGAGATGAAAAGTACATTCCAAGAAATCACTGGTGCTCTGTTTCTTAATCTAATTTTACTTGCCATCAAGGCAACTTTAAGAAGTTTCTGTGCTATCCCCATTGTGCACCACAAGCAAAGCATCACTGTCAGTGCCTTTCTAGGTTTATTCTCTCATAAGAAAACTGTACAGAGATGCATAAAGTCCTCAGAATCTGCTGCAGCAGTAGGGTGGGTCAAAAACATGAGGGGAAGCACAAGAGAAAGGCAGCATCTTCATATTCCATTATTTTTCGTAACTTTCAATGCCACAGACAATTTCTTTTTCCTGTGTTTCGATGACCTTGAGAACACGTCATCCAAGGTTTCTCAAAGCACACACAGCACTGGGAGTTGTGCTTTCTCAAATCAGTGCCTAGGAGTGAGCTGGGGAGAGCTGACATTTGCAGCAGACAAGACCATCTGTAGGTCAAATGTGGTGTGTCAGTGGGGGAACGGAACAGTTGGGAAAGGAGCAGGGGCTGGATTTGTAAATTAAGGTTGAGAGCACAAGCTGGTCAGTGAAAGGGCACACTCGCAGACTACAAGTCAGAAGTCAACAGTAGAATGATCTAAAAAACATATAATCTGAATTTTAAAAACCATTCTTTCCATTTTATTCCCCATAAATAGAGGGTGATTTAAACAGACACAAAACATATCCACTAAAAATGATGGTTTTTTCCCTGAGTGCTCAGACAAAGGATAGAAGCTACTTATACCTCCCCTACTCTCCCTCATCCCTGAGCCTCCCTTCACCAAACTCTTTGCAGGTTCTGGAAACTGATTTCCATGTTTCCAGCTTTCCAGGATCCTCTCCCCCAGAAGTACAGGCTTCATGAAAAAAATCTCTCTAAAATCTACAAAAGTCACCAGCAATCGCTACAGAAAAGCAACTGATAAATGCAACAGAGCTGTACCATCATCCCTGCCAAAATAAATTAAAGGAAGGTTTAGGTCTAATACCTAGAAAGTCCTACCACTGTAAAGACAGTATAAGTTCTGAACTAATTGGTGTAAATAATTACAAGAACAATCTGTAAAAAATTCTTAAAAGGAGGAATCCCTACCCTACACCTGCACATTGATACTTGTACCGTGAACTTAAAACACTCCAATCTCCCCTGCAAGGGCCAGCCTGAGAAAGGACCATGTCAGGACCTGTACCCAGGCCACTCTGCAGCTCAGGTGGTTGCTCTTAAACATCAGCAAAGATGGGATATTGAAAATATAATCCGAATTGTAGTTTAATTACTTAATTACTTTAATTACTTAATGTAATGCAGAAGTTGAGAAGCATTCTGTCTGCATCTTTAAACAAAAAAGATAACTTGACCAACTCCAGAAGTTTGGGTTTTTTTTAAAAAAAGCTAATGTGGATTAAAATGTACATTTCCAGTTCACCAACAATAAATTAACAACTCAGTCTTCAGCTGTTCAAAGCTTATATGAACAGTACTGCAAAACAGAACCAGACACCTGCCCTTCTCAAAGCTCAGGCACTACAATACGTCAAAGCCTCAACCCATGTCAGTGAGCTTTAGGACAAGGAGTGAAAAGATAGATTTTTAACTTTTTGTAAATGTACACAGCATTTAACAGATTAGGAAGTAAGATATCACTCAGTAGATAAAGTTAAACTGAAACAATAAAGCGCTTCTGGCACAGATGAGGCTGTTCCATTTAACGTGTAATTTTATAAACAGTCTTTTCCTGGGTGAATTAATTTTCAATGCAAGTCTGAGTGTGATTCTATCAGTAAAAATGACTGGGAAATTATTACTGGCTAAAATATTGAGTTCCAAATTAAAAAAAAAATAGCAGAGACAAAGAAACTTTAGGTTTCAAAATAATTCTTTAAATCATCTAGAGTTTAACCTGATAGGCATTTGGACAACCAAGGATGAAATAAGAGTTAAAAATCCACATTTAAAGGCTCTGCAAACTAGTTCAAGTTTCAATATCCCGAGAAACCAAGTTACTTTAACTTTCTTCAGGGCTCCTAAAACTTTCTTCTCTGATATCTTCAGACCATAATCTACTTGAACACATTCAATTGATCCTACCAATCTGCGTTCCACTTATCAATGATAATTCCAAGTGTGACAGATGTAAGTTGGCTTTAATATTCTGGTTATTCCTGTATTTTTCCTACAGACTTTCTGAACTTTTCTCTCTGGGTATGCAAACCTTAACACCTATGGAGTCCCATGTGCCTGCAGAATGACTGAATAACCACCTGTCCCTTACTCTGCAAAGTTAATTTGCACTACTACAACATCCATCATTGTCATCTCAAACTCCCCAAGGGAAATCAGTGTTGGATTTAGGAAGAGAGGCAGATTTATGATTTTCCTTCTACTTCTTTCTCCTCCCTCTCAGCAGAAATTATCTCCGTTTTTGGCCTGTATCCACCTACCACAGCAGGAGCCTCAAGTATCATCACTGAAGTCTCCTCCAAACAGGAAATGAAATACTGTCCCTTGTGAAAGCTGTGGCTGACCTGCCTATGGGGTTAATGATGAAGTGGGAGGGAGTGTTAATTTTATTTTTGTTCCCCCATTAAACTTATTTCCAGCAGCCAGCACTAGGCTACAGTTGGACACTTCTCATTCCATGCCTCTCCTATTAGAATTTCATAACATTAATACAGTAGTTTTTATTTACTGTGTGTAAAGCAAGCTCTTTGTAGGCTTCTCAGAGACACAGCTCTATGAGTCATTAGTATTTGGATCAAGAGCAAAGTTATGATATAAACCAGTATTTCACATCTGCCATAAAATCTGTCTGCTAAAAAGAAAACTTCCAGTACCTTATGCAGATTTAGATACCCAAAAGCCCACAAGTGCTTCATGCTTATGAATAAATAGGACCCATTTTGCACAACTGACAGCACTCTCTAGAAATAAAAAAATTTAATTTTCAATATGGTATTGATCAGAGCATAACCATTTAATAACCAGTCTATTTAAGAAACACACTTATGTGCTCTTTAAAATGAGTGTGGATTTCTTTCCTTTAGTCCTTCTAAGAGATGCTCAGCTCTGTGTTCCTTAGGAACATCAACCAAGATCTAATGCATTTTTGCTAACCAGGTGTGACATTAGGAACTGGCATGAAACACGCAAATATGGAAATGAGGGTAGGCACAGTCCCGTTCCTCAGTCCATGCCATGCCACGGTGCCACTGGCACTAACCTGTCCCGAAACACTGCCACAGCCTGTCAGAGGCACCACTGCCACTTGCACACCCAGCAGCTCTTAAGGGAGTAAAAGTTTTCTGTGACCCTTTCTTGTCACTCTCGAGAAGAAACTGCCCTGCTCATTAGAGGAAACCCAGAGGGACAATCCCACACAGCCTCTGTGGGATCAGGCAGGGCACAATGCAATGGTGTGACACGCTCTCCCAAAGAGCATCGAGTCCTCCAACATCTCCTTCTTAATTAGCACAAGTACCATTAGAGCAAACATTATTATAGAAACTCTTTCAGTATTAAAGATGCTTTTTCTTCCTCAGAAGTTTCTCCTGCTTCTGATGCAGTATTCAAATGCATAAACTATTCCCAGGAAGGCCTCTACAGAATTAGCAAATAACAGAGTATCTGATTGATTTTCAAATGCATTTAGAACGTTTCTGTAACCATGGCATTACACAATTAGCTTGGTATTTACTTTCTCAGCTCTTTTGCAGTTGCACAGTAACACTCCATGCAAAGTGTCAGCTCATACAAATGTCAAGATCAGCCACCTGAGGTTTTATTCAAGATAGACATTTCATGGGCTTCCACTTTTAATCTAAGTCATATCAAAAGGCATCAAAATGCAAAACCAGAGAAAAATTCAAGCCCAATGTATACGCTGAGTTTTTAATAAAGAATGTATGAAGCATCAATATTGCTGTTTAATAAACCTGCATTTTACTCTACAGGAAATCTTGATCGTTTTTCATTTTAATACAGAACGGCAAATTATTTGATACTAATGATGTTAGTGGCTCCTTCTTTTCTAGTTTTCTTTAAAACATCAGATTCTGAAGTGTTAGAATAACCAATATTTACATCAATGCCAAACTCTGATCCTATTTTCAGTTTAAACAACTGTAACTCCCAAAGACTGATACAATAAAATTTATTTTCCAACTAATATGGTGGAATCCCTGTTTAGCATTATCTGGGGAAACTAAAGAATTAAACATTCAGGTCCCACTGGAGGCTTCACATCATTAGATTTCTTGAAAGATTCCAACATCTGTGTCTTGGTTCTTTTATAGAATTTCTGGAAGTGTATCTTGTCCTGACATTTTCAAACGAGGCTTCAAATTTGTTAGACAACCTGCTCTTCCAATAGAGGGGAGTTACAAAAGAGACATATGGAATAAATTTCTTGAGTGTCTTTTCCTCAATTTAAAAAGAACAACAACAACAAGAAAAAGCCCATGCACAAAAACCATACAGAAAACCAAATCCAGCTTGCTTCCAAACACACACCAACCTGCAACAAAATGGCAGTTTTATGCTGACTTTTCATCAGGTTGTTGATGGATTCGAAGAGTCTCCTCATTGATTCTTCAAACTCTGTTTGTTCTTTGCCTTCATATAATCTGTTCAGAGATGCATTAGGTTATCCTTTCAGAATCAGAAAGTTTCATCCTCTCAGATGTAACACATTTAACATTAAATATATATTTCAGAAGCTGATCCAACATTATGTACATAGATATTTCCCCCATGGGTTATAACTGCTGTTCACCGTATCACGTAGGAATTCTTCAGTTTGAATACTACATAGCCATCTTCAATTGTTTTAAAAGACTCTCAAGCATGACATGTCCCAGACTGGAGCTTATATAAGTCATTTTACTTTCAAAGTAACTTATATACAAAAAAAAAAAGGTTATTTTTCCTCTACTACAACTGAGCTACTCTAGGATATTTTTCACCAATTATGACAATTTCTGTCTTCTGCTGCTATCGCCACCTTTTCCAAGAGCTATTTTTACTGGCCCCATTATCCAGTCTGATGTTTGAAAGAAGTCTCTATTTGACACTTAAAAGTTTAAAAGTGCATTTAAATTGAGCTCGCTCCATTATTTCTCCATTCCCTGTCCTAAAGTTTGAATCTCTCAGATTATCTCTCCTGTATTGTTCATACTGGCTCTTAATACTAAACACTGCCTACATAAACAGTAAAAACACTGGTGACATGTGAAATGAGTTATGTGAAACAGCTGCCAAAAGTTCAAGAAAAACAAGCTAAGAAAAAAGCCAAGATGACAAGAGAATCCTGAAATGCAAGTAGAATTCTGTGAGTGAAGTGCTGCCTCTTCTGCTCCATCAGAAGAGAAAAATCTCTTTTTCAAATTCTGTATTGCAGAACAATGAATTTAGTTTGCTTTTCTTTTCAATTTGAAACATAAGACTGCCTACAAGAATAATAATTGTCCAGTGAATTCAGAGTTTCAGACCTCTAGTTAAGTAGGAGTAGATATGTGCAGCAAATCACGTGAATATTCAACACACTGCAATAACCTACTTTATGACAGATTGTCCAACGAACACTTTTAGCTGTGAGATAACACGAGGGATTAAAATGAGGATCAAATTCTCCCCGAAACAAACCCCTTCTGCCTTCTGACCTTCATCCAGACAAGCCATTTTCCATAATCCTCTACACAATGCTTCCTTCCCCAGAACTTTAATGTTTCCTTCTGCCATGACCATTACAATAAAAATATAAAATAAAGCTATATTCTATTCTCCTGAGCACCATCTCCTTCTTTATACAACTTTATACCTTGTTTACCTGTATCCATCTATAAGTAGTAAGTTCCTAGAGACAGTAACATTTCTAAGATACTATCCATAACAGCAAACACCTTCTGAATCTACTCCTACTTCAACCAAAATGTCATTATTCAGCAAGTAAACTCAATTTTACAAAACTATAAATCATCATGGATTTTTTTTTTTTTTTTTTTTTTTTTTTCCCAAAAAATGGACTGTGGGATAACAGAGAAAAATTGTGTTAGAGCTCCCACGGAGCAAAAGACAGATGAAACAGACCGCCTTCCTGCTCTGGTGAATGCCAGCCACAAACACAACTCCCAGCCCCTGGCTCTCCCTCCAGGCCTGAGTCTGGCACTGCCTGGCCTTGGCCCCTGCGTTCCTCCAGCCACAGAGCAGAGGGACACCAGAACGAGCTGTAGGAGGAAACCAGCTCAGGAGAAATGGAGAAAGGTGAAGCAGAAAAGAACTGAGGAAGTGAGTCTGTGGTGCATGGGGAGAGTACAGTTACCAGTCTGTAATTTTTCTCCTTCCAGTTCTCATCTCCTTCATTCTCCCATCCTCTTTCTCCCCTAAACCTGAGTACCACTTGTAAATACTGCACCTCTTCTGTCTGCCTGAGCTACACACGTCCAGTCCACTGAGTCGTCCCTAGAAATTCCTTAAGAGGAGATCCAAACCTCTAAATTCAGTTGGACCATGGCTACTGAAATGCCCCTGTTCCATGCACAGTCTGAGGGGCGGAACACCGTGTTCTCAAGGACAAGTCTCCAGCCTCCAGCCATCTGCTGTGACGTTTGGCCATCCTCTGGTCTTAGGCCAAGCCACCTTGTGGCAGGATGATTCCCCCTCCTTCCTCCCACTGAGGTGCATAGATAAGATAACCTCTGGCATAACAAATCACCAGGGGGTTACATCCTGGAATCTGTCCAGACCCCCATGCCAGGAATCTGGAGGACAGATGGGAGAAGAGATAAAAAATGTGTACGTGACAGAAGGCATGTCTTTGTTCTATAAAAGCATCACCTATGTACCAGAAAATCAGAAGTTTCTCTTGCACATTCTACGAATGTGTGGAGATAATTTCTCCCCAAGGGATTCGCGAACCTTGTGGTAACTTCTCTGGAGATTGAGAGACGTAGGACCTGATGTATGTGGACATCCTTTGACAGTTGGATGGTGAGATACATTGAATCCTAATTATACTATTTTTTCCGCTAGCTGTATTTGTAAACGTGCACTGTATAAGTTACACTATTAATAGTTTTTCTTTTTCCTGTGTAGTAATATTCTGTTTTAAGTCTCTTGTCTGTTCAATTGGTGTCCCTTGAATAAATGATTTATTCTATAATACACCGAATCAGCCATTATTAAAAGAACTTGCGAATGGAAGTGGGTTCTGGGGTGCAGGCCGCCTCAGTAAGTTACTACCTATTGCTATAGGCCTAAGCAGAGGTAAAAGCTCATTTTAACCCCATAATATCCATTCATAACACACCTGACACAAAGAATAATCACCCTTTGAAACCTGCTGCTATTACTAAATACATCTCTGAAACTCACACTGAGATTCAGAAAGAAGATTTTTGAGTATTTCCTCTACAGAACATATCTCAGCAATATCTGTATTTTAGAGCAATTGCCAGTTTTTATTTTTGTTTTTGAAAAACAAAATTCAGCTCTGTTCTAGAAACAATTTTTTCTACTTCTCAGGTCTCCTATTTCTGATATTAGACAGCTCATTAAATTGTAATATCTGAGTACTTACTGTGAAAATAATGTCCTTGATCTAACAATGAACTTGAAAACATATTCCAGTGCTTTCAGAGTCCTTAGGATAGGTTCACATTGCTCCCCTCGGCTGGAAGTGTCCAAGTACGTCTTCAGAACACTCATTAATTTCCTGACATTTAAAAACATTTTAAAAAATAATTTTTTTTTTTTTTTTATTAACTTCCTTAACTTGTTTGGCAACTCTAAATATATGTTCATGCTTAGTCAAGCACATACAACAAAACAGACTGCATGTATTTCTGCATTTAAGTTGCACAGATTCTGTCAGTGTAAAAAAATGAGGAGCAAATTCTTGTCTGCACAAGCAAGAGAGCAATCTGAAATCCCAAAAGAGCACCATGACCTTACACAGTCCTGGAGCACCTTTACAGAAGTTTGCAATACACATGCACAAGGTAACACAAAATATTACTTCTGCCTACCTACACTGAGCAGTGATTAAACACCACTACATGCTCTAATTAGCTGCACGTAAATATTACAGTATTCCAGTACACAGCAATATCTGCTTCAATTATTTATTTTATTTAAACACTTCCTTGCTCTGTATCTAAAAACAACTTTTTGCTAAACACAAAACCTGCCACAAAAGAGTAGAAGTTCATCTAAAACTCAGTCCCTTCATTTGTAGTTACAGAACCATCTTAAGTGATTAAACCTATACTAATGATGTAATCTCGATCTTAAAGCAGCTATAAGAACTAAGGGAAGGGTGGTTGGGGTTTTTCCCTACATCACTCCAAAAATGGAGACCTGCTGTCCCCTGCCCTGAACAAACAAAGCCAACAACCAACTCTTGGTGTAACTAATACACATCCCCAGCCTAACTCACATTTCAGGACCAAAATGCTGTGCTTTCAGTTCTGAGCCTTCTGGGCATGATATCCATTGTGTGTTTCCATTTACTCCTTTTTATAGCTTCTCTGAGGTGGAACAAAATTTACCCAACTTGTAGGTAGGGGTAGTCCACGTTATTCCCTCTCAGAGCTCTTTAAAAGCCAGGAGAAATGATCACTAAATAGGAGCTGAATAAACAGACAAAAGTTTGGCCAACCAGCTGTATCATAACATGTATAATATGTCTGGGACAAAGTATTTCCTTCCTAGTTAGGAATTAGGCTACACACACATGTTTATTTCATAAATGATTCCGGAAACAGAGTAAATCTTCCATGACATGCATTCAATCAATAATGCCAAGAAAATATATGATTTGGGGAATCATCATAAACATTGTTATTTTGCCTCTATCATATTGATTAAGTCATCAGAAACTCCCAGCCACATGGGTCTTAGAAATATTTTATGCAAATAAGGCTGTCCTGAGAGGTCCTGAGCCCTTCCTTCTCTTCTTTCACAGTAATATAAATCATTAAATCACATGTGCTTATTGCTTATGGAGTGAGAGAGGATTAAAGAGGAGCACATAGTTTGTGCTTGAGCTTCCTGAGCCCACTAATGCTCACTTGAACATTCCTGGGGTGTGAGAAAGGGCTGGCTTTGCACTTCTGCCTTTCAGCTCCAGGAAACTTCTGTTCTAGTGCATGATTTGTGTGACATTTCCTGTTGGGTTAGAACTGATGCAAATTCAGCACAGGGACTAGAAGATATCCTCCACAATTCCAAACCTTCAGCTCAGGTCTTCCACGTACTATTCATATTCCAAATTAAAGTTCTGCTTCAATCTGCCCCTCCATTAAGCTGCCAGAAGGAGACATCAGGTGGATTAAAAGCCCACATCTGTCCTGTGATAGCACATCCCAGAGATCAGCACCAGCTGAAGATGTTACCTCCCTTCATTATCCAATCATTCTATCCTACCATCATCTGCAAAAGCCTGTTCTAAATAAAGTAGGAATCCAGGATTAAATGTGGTGTATAACATGTCTTCACAGTTTTTACTCTCTGCTATGAGTCCATGTCTTCCCATCTGAGCATTATGTGGAAGCTTCAAAAGTTGAAAACAAACAAATAAATGAAAAACCCACTACAAGTCCATCCACCTGCCCACAGGCATGACCATGTAACAAATACTAAAATTCCATTTCACAGCAGGACAAGTAACAAACACCAAAATTCCAGCTCACTGCACTGAGCCCTTCCTGACACAACATCAGACTAAAATGCATGTGAAGACTTGACAGCTCCCCAAACAATTCTTTTCCCCTTGAGTTTGCTTGATGTGTAAAAAATACATGGAAACCCATGTAAATGGGTTAAGAACATCCTCAAGACCTCACTTGAGGCATTTCACCTCAAGACCAGGGATATAAAGGGAGAGACCTGACAGCAAAGCATCTTTTGATAAATTTGACAGGATGCAGGTGAAATGCTCAAACATAGCAAAATCCAGACAACAAGAAACAAGTGCCAAAGCATCATTTAACCCCAAATCATTTGCTGTGGGCTCATTAATTCCACTTATAATCAAATGTGTCTCAGAGGCAGATAAGCAAACAGCAGCATCAAGACAACAGTCAACATTAATTACATCAGACAAGTCACAAGCAGGATTTACTTTCTTTTACATGATGGTGGAGGTTTAGGAAAAAAGAGAAAAGAGAGAAAACAAACTTACTTGTATGCCAAAGTTGCACTAAAGTGCTGTTGGATATATGCTTCCAAAACAGTGTTAAAGTGCTGAAACTTACGGTCTGCAATGAGCCCTATGATGTAGATCTAAACAGATAAGGAGACAATGAGCCAAAGTCACAATTCAAATTTAAATATTAAATAGTAAGTTATCAGAAATATTTTTTGAAAGTTAAGTTTTTAAAGAAATCTGATTTGCAGTCAATATTCCTCTGTTCTATAGAGACGTTAAGACTAATTCTCTGAAATTAACAACTTGACAGTTTGTTCAAAATTATAGGGTTCTTTACTTTGACAAGTAAACTCCTTGGTGCTGATTCTTACCAGTGCATCAAAGACAAGGATGTCATACTCATTACTGTGGGAATGTTCCATCATGATGTTAAACAGGGCATCCAGTGTATCCTGGAGAAACTATAGAACAATATGAAAGGAAAAACTGATAACCAATTCAACTTGAAAGCCTCACAAGAAAGTTTTCTTGTAGTAGACTTGGTTTCCCTCCAGTTAGAAATTTATTGCCTTTACTAAAGCATCACTTAAATTCAGAAAACATTTCCTAGGATTTAGGCTCTAGTTTCTTGAATTTTAAGAACCCACGTCCTCAGACACACGAGCAATCAATAATACATGCTTAGCTCAAAGCTTATGAGAAAGATAAAAATATTATATAAATGACATAACTTGTTAAAACTGCGTTCCCAGTTCCTTAGTGACACAGATTAGTGGTTGCTATTTTCACAAATACACGATGATTAAAAACACTCTTCCTACTTCTGTGGTGTGTTTCAAATTCTGCTCTAAATCAAAGAAAAGTACCTCAGTGACTTGGGACACAAATCTTTGGTTAAAAAAAACCCCACTCCTCCTCCTCCTTCTTCTTTTTTTTTGAATTCTCATTCCTTCTCTCCAGAGACATCTAATGTTTATGTTTAAAGACAGTGCCTGCCACTTTCCAAAATACTAACAATTTTTTATTCATATTATACTCATTAAATTAAGAAAGAGCTTTGTTGGGTACATAACACTTCTTGGATTTAATATCAGCAAGTAAATTAATATTAAGAACTGTGAAGAAAGCAGTAGGAATTGTTTGTGATACTTCAGATAAACAAAAGGAAACAGATGAATAGAAATTGTGGGAAATATTTTATCATTGCTATCTTCATCTCCTAGCAATAATCTTGCAAATCCCCCAGCCCAACAACAGCCAATACCAGAGATATTTGAGATCAAAAAGTAGAAGGAAAGCTGGCCAGCACTGTGAGGAATCCTGTCCAGGTGTTTGCTTTCTTGCTCCCTCTAATGAGGAGCTTTGCTCTTGTCCTTTGCAAACTAACAAAGGTATTATGTACACAAGGGCATAAGAATAACTATTAATAGAATAACTGTTTAAAGACATACCTTCACTACTTCCTCTCCATCCACAATCTTCAGCTTTTCCAGGTTCTCCTGAAGCAGCTCCGGCTTCATGCGCCACTTCAAGAGACCCAGCAAGCCCACTAATAGAAAATAAGTGCACAGACATTAAAATTTAAAATGTGGTTTATCAATTTGTGCAAATGTCTTCTTTCTAGAACTCCCACCCGTTTAGAAGACACATACCATTCTGAGTTAGCTTTGTAGAACAAACCAGAGTTGAGATGTAAAATGAATCTCGAGAGCTGACTGAAAGCCCCCCAACAATACTTGAGCTCCGGACTAAGGTTGCTCCTTTGTTTTCCGTGTGCTGACGTGTGGAAGGCAATGTCAAATAAGCACCAACATCCTCCATTTTTTTACTGTCCCCCTGAAAAACAACATACCATTCATTACATGCTTCATACCACTGGATTTAAAATTACACTTATTCTGTACTTTCTGGAGAAGTAAACAAAACTAAGGTGTAGGGAGGGACTATGAGGGGCGACACCACTGGCAGAGTAAAGGCAAGAGCCAATCTCTCATCAAATTGAGAGTAGGTGTGGAACACAGCAGACTACTGAGCATCAGCTTGAGGACTCTACACAGGATATACACAATATGATTATGATGTCTGCACACAGCTTAAAAGCAGAAAACAGGACTGAGTAAGGAAAGAACAGCAGAGCTATTTTGGTATCCCCATTATAACTTTATACCTGGACCTTGAATATAAAAGATCAGGGCATGATAAGGTTATATTTTAAATGAGGCAGTGTGCTTCAGTAACTAAAGGACATAGAATATATGCTTTTCTGTAGAATGAACAGTACAAAACCAGAGAGACAACAGATATTTTTCCCTCCTCTCTTTTATCAACTTGTGTGCCACAATCCCACAGATTTTTTGGGTCTCAGTTTAGGATTCCCCAGACAGGAAAGTAGTTTTAGACAAAGGCAATAAAAATCATGCTCCTCACTGTTTAGAGAACACAGTTTTTCTTTCACGAAACTGCTCCAGAAAATTTCCAGGATGAATTTGAGCTGTCACTTAAAGCTACAACACTGTGACAGATATGACTCAATTGCAGACCTTTAGTGTACGAATGTGCATGAACAAGAAGATGCAAAAACCATAATCCAGAGAGACATTTTAAAGTTTTGTGGTTTTATCTGGTTCAGTGACTGCAGACGGGCAGTTTCTACTTCCTATCAAAGAAGTAAGGTTAAAAGTTGACTACAAGGGACCTAGGCAGACAAAAGGCAAAACCCTTGTGCAGCAAAACAGACAGCACTACTAACGCCTATGATTGTATCAGGCTTGCCAAATAATTACTTCCCAAATTTCTGGAAGCAAAAGAAACCCTTCACTTCCTCTTTTTGGGACAAGTCAAACAGACAATGGGAAAAAGACTTGAAAGTTTGATCCAGAAGTCTCTCTAAAAGATCCAATGCCTAAAGAGAGTTTAAAGTTAGCAGTTTTTAAATTACTTATTTTGAGAGGCCAGATGTATGACTGCTTTAAACACTTACAGCTTACAATTACTGTTTTTAATACTAGAATAGGCAAGCATATGTCAGAAAATCTGTCTGTTTCTCACAAGCATAAACTAGGTCAACTCCATTTAGCATTTCTCATCCACGCTGTCACTTCAAAAAAAAATTACTGAGCTGATGCAGAAATGAATTAGGTGGAATTTCATAGCCAACATTAACCACACAGTCCACAATTTTCCTTCTAGTCTCAATATTTATAAATGATAGTTTCAATGAGGAGAAGATAAATAACTGTATGCTGCCATTAATCTCTTTGGGCTTGCCTAAGCAACTTGATTTAGTTGCATGCTTCTCACTTGGCATTAATGTTACAGCAAATTTGTTTACAGAGAGGAGTGCTGAGAAATAACTTAAGTTTCCTTTGTATTGCAAGTAATTTCTTGTTCTTAATTCCTGCTAGACACCATTCTCCAAGAGGGGAAATAAACCAAAAAAAGTCTTGAAGCAGCTGTTCCCTGCTTCCTTCCCAAAGAAAACGATGCTACCTGTGTCCAGCCAGGGGTAGCTAAAGCTGTTCTTCACACCCAAAACCAAGGTGCAGAAACTTTCACTTTTGTGCCTGAGGAACTACACAGCGGTTTAAAACAAGCATTTCCCTAAGACTGCATTCCCAGATTATTCGTATGACAAAGATTCCAAATGGTTCAAACACTTCCCCACCTCCAGCAAGAGGAATGGTCCCCACTCAGGTACAGAGCTGCAGCACAACTTTCTCTATACTTCAGAAGGCCAAAAGCACAAATATCAGTAAAAAGAGAAATCATCTCTCTGTGCCTAGATAACATCTTTATGTCATTAAAATGCAGAACAATGTTTACTGACAATGGAACAGGTTACAACTTTTCATTTTGTTCGGATGAAAAACATGGTGTTATCTTTGATAGAATAATAAAACCCATCTAGCACTAAGAAAATGCACAACACAGTCAAAGGCAACAGTGGGAGAAAAGATGTCTTGTGAGAGAAAGAAAAAAGAAAACTGAGTCCCTACCTTTAGGACTAACAAGTCATGGATGCCATCTTGGAGAGTTGTTCCATCCTCCTTCATTAGTCTTATGTAGGCCATTGCAAAATTCTTTTCTCCCTTATCTTTAGCTGCAGAGCAAGAGATTTTGAGTGGACTACCCATCAATGAATTAAAATTCATGAAAGTAAAAATCGCCTACTTACACTCCTGAGTCGACCTGTGCCTGAACATGAAGCGCAGATGAATCCTCTGCATGTCTTCAATGGGGACTGCTACCTTTTGTAAAATCAGAAAATAATGAGGAGTGTTATGGGGGGTGGTTTCCCGTGCAATGAGCTCCTGTTTTAGAATAAATAAGCCCCACTTGTGCTGTTTCCACAGTGCCTTTCACAGGCCATTTAAAACTGTTGAGCCTGATCACAGTAGCAGAAGTGGTGGCTGATAAGCAATGATCTGTTAGACTTTGCTCAAAGTCTGCCACCAGCAAAGAAATGAAGCACAGAACCCTGAGAGTTCATGTGAGTTCATGCACACAGGTGCTAGAAAATAAGCACAGTGCAGTCCTACTGCTCACCCTGTTAACCATGGAGGACTAAACAACATCTCTGCACTATGCAACTTCCACATTTCAGATACAGAAATTGACAACAAATTTATTAAATGTCAGGTGAAAAGGGTATGAAAATTCCAGCAGAATACATTGACTATATTTTTGCAATTAAATTTAGTGTAAAGCCTTGAGGAAAAACACAGGAACTTGCAAGTGTTTTTTTCTTAAAGCACCACACTTTAGGTCAAACATGCAACAAAAAAGGCCACCTGTGTAAGAGAAAGCACAAATTTTCTTATTGTCAAGTTTATAGTTCTAAAAATTTAAGGACTTGAACACCTTTGTGTCCATTCACAACTTCCCTTTACAAATCTTACTGTACAACGCTTCTTAACGTTAACTATGCTTGTCAACAGCATCTGCTGTTAGTGATCCTGTACACAAGTCTGAATTACAGAATAATTTTAAAAAGGAACTAGTATAATAAGCAATAAACAGAATAGGTCAATGTTTCAAAAGAATAAATAAGCTTCTGTTTGAAATCACACTTCCATTCCCTCTGTGTCCTGCACCATCACAGGTAACACACCTTAAGGTGGCAATTGCAATCTTGTCATACAAGGCTATTTTGTCTTTAAAAAACCATGCAAGCCTGACACTGCTTTATAAGAACTGTTTCTGGCAGCCTCTGGGCATTTTCCAGTCATAGACATTACAACTTGATTAGATAATTATAAGTGTATCTCTGAAGAAACAATACCATTCTTCTTTTTGCAATCAAAAGAGCGGATGGGTGTTTTCATTTGGGTTTTGGTTTGCTCTTGTTTGTTTGTTTTTATTGAAGCTCCCCACCTCCATTGTTTCACCACAATAGAACAATTGCAGTATTTCACTTCTGATGAGCCCTGTTAGGACATTAGGTTATCTAAGATGATCTCATTTGTTTTGCTGAACAAAATCTACACATCATTTTCTAGGCCATATTCCAAGCCTCAGTGATCATGTACCTCTAATAACTGGTGTATGACTAAGACTCCATCCTTCAGCTGTAGTCAGGGACAAGATGTTTTTTGGAAGAAGCTGATGCTGTGCAACCTTTCTGTGTGAAGCATTAAGAAGTGCAAAAAGCAAGTGGGAAGTCTCCACGCCATACCTTCAAGGTCTCCATCCAACGTGGCTGTTTGACCTGGTAGTAAACAACTGATCTGTACTCGCTCACGGGCTTGTCCCCCGCTCCCAGGCAGACGGCATTCTTACAAAAGGAGAGGAGAAACAGGGCTTAGTGTCTCATTAATTTGGGTAAATGTTTGAGCAATTTGGGGTAAATTAACTTGAGCAAAACCAAAAAATCAGCAGAGAGCCTCCCCTCAGAGTCCCGACCTGGGAATTCCACCCTGGCCGTGGGACACGGCTTCCCCTCACGGGCTCTGCTTCCCTCACAGCGGGTTTGAACTTGGGTATGGCATCATTCAAAATTAAATAGTAATGACAGCACCAACAGAGGGGAAGCACTACCATGAAGATACAGCATTTTCCAAGCCTCTGAACACAATGAAAATAAACATTTATCATAATCTATGGGTAGGGCCAGTGTAATTGCATTTCACAGGGGTCACACAGTGGGCTCTTAGAGATGTGTGAAGAACATACAATAGACTTGATTTCTCCATCTGGTGAATTTAAGTAACCAACAGGTCACCGAAATTAGTAGAAGAAACATTAAAGGAAAAAAATAAAAATCCTAGCTTCATTATTCTGTTTATTTCTCCATTTACTTTTACTTTCTTCCAGCAGAGTCTTAGAAGCGCTAGGCCGCACACCAGAGGTGGCTTCCAAACTGGATGTTGTAGAGCCACCACCAACAAACAATCACAATGTCCCATTCTTTAAAGACTATCAGAACTAGGACAGAGCCAAGTGAAAGATTTGATCAACTTCAAAACTTGTGGTTTCCTGGGAATTCCGTTTTCTTAGTGAGTCTGTGAAGAGGCTCTGTGTGCATCTGTCTGGTCTGGCTGTCTGCAGCTGGGTTGTACACGCAGAGTAAAAGCTACTGCTGGACAGAGGGGCACCAAGGTCTCTGATACCTGTTAGAGATAAAACTAAAGTCCCTGAAAAAAACAAACATTAAATTCTCTACTGAAGGCACAGATTCAACTAATCCAATATAGGCTATACTAACTGCTGCAAAGGTGCAATAATCCTGCTGAAATCCAGTGAATCTTAAAAGTCTGCTTCAAACACCAGGATGCCCTGTGAGCAGAAGGGTGTGATGCTGGTACCTGAAGATGATTTGCATGGTCTGGTCAGAGGGATTGAACTGCAGAAAGCAGTGTCTCATCTGCCTGAGCAGAGATTTTTCAAGGTTTGTTTGTCACCTCTGTGACATTCACTTGGAACAAAAGTCTTTTTCCTTGGAACAGTAAATCAAGGGCTAGTTCTGCAATTGGAACTAGTTTGATACCTAAACAGAACCAACTAGTTTCCTGTGTAATGAACATATATCTGTTATGAGAAACATTAATATAAATTCATGGGTTTGAAAGTCTATTGGTTTAGGGTTTTTAAAATAGGCTAAAAGGAAAAACAAGTCACTTTTGTTATTACATGTATTCAACAGCATTTCAATTAACTCCTCAAAATTGTTGTTTAAACATTTCTAAGGCATATTACCCACAGAAAGCAGGTGTGCTATTTCAGCTCAAAGACAACATGACAAATTCATTCTCCCAGTATTTGCAGAAATGATGTATCTGCAGGACTGAGCATGCATAATATCGGAATGCAAGACTGAATGCATTGTAATAGATGTATTTCTTTAAGGAATATTTTTGTTTGTATGTGTTTTAAGCACCTTAACTGTGATTAGACAGAATGCAGAACAGAGTTAACTTCTGTGCATGAGAGTCATGGTCAGGTGCTGTCATAGGTACAACAGTGTTTTGTAATCAGGGCTACAGTTTATTGTGAGGACCTCAAATATTATCAGGGATTAGGATTTCCTTTGCTCAAGATTTAAAGTTACATTTTAGGTCAAGCAGTTAGTTGCAGTTCATAAACAAGTCATGAACCACAGTGATTCACTCCATCTTTATTTAATCTCAAGACGTGTCTTTATGATTTCACCCTCACGATCCCAGCACAGTAAAGCACAGAAAATGACAGGTCGAAAATCCCCCTGAATACCAAACTGGTGATAAATCCTAAGGAAAAGACAAAAGATCTTCAAAATGGGAATAGACAAGCAAAAAGACACTGTAAATATTTATGCTGCATATGTAATTGTTGTCACTAATTTCATTATTCGCCATGTACTTAATTCAAGGGACAATGACACAGACTGCCTGGCACAAATCAAGGGTTTGTTATGTAGCAGAAATGGTACTTCTAACATTTCAGTGTGTAAATTGCATTCCTCTGGGAATTTCCTCAAGAAGAACCCTAGAGTAAGAATGCAGTAATTGTCAGAATCAGCATTTGTTCCTTGGCACAGCTAAAATAGGTCATTCAATGTTGTTCCTTGTTACATTTTTATGCAAGAATTTTATAGGGCTTTAATAGAGAGATCACTTTAAAAATCATAAAAAACATTTGTCACAAGATGACACAAGTAAGGCAACTGTGAGTTTTTGGACAGTGGTATTTTATAAGATGTGTAGGTTAAGCCTTACATCAAAAATGCAGCTCATGTTTCTATGCCCCTCATGTAGAAAAAAAAGAAAACTTACTGGCAACACTTTTCCTTCTTCGTCACAGACACACATTATCACTTCTACATTTCTCTGAGTTGTTTTATTGTATTTATCAAAATCTCCATACAGCAATGTAATATATATGTCATTTCTTATATCTCCTAAAAGAGAAATTGAAAGGTTAAAAATCAATTAAAGTGCTGTGAGAGCACAGGGTCAGCTGAACTGCGCACGAGTACCTTGCTTTTTGCTGTGAAACAGGTAAAAATGTATTCTTTTCCACCTGAACTTAAATTTTCAGATTTTAGCTAAACTACGATGTGAGGAGAAGCGAACGGGAGCTGACTCCAAGCAATTCCCGTCCTGCCCCGACACCTGCTGGTGAGGTGGCGGATGATCCCATTAGGAATTCTCCCCAAACACATAGCTCTCTTTCTGGAGAGAGGTTCTTATTTTAATTTTCTCCTCCGAACGAATTCATATGGCTTTTAAAAACATCGAGATTTGATTTGACTTGGGGCAAGGGAGGATTTGGTTATTTGTTTTCTAAAAAGGAGCACGGCAGACAGTGAGTGATTTCGATTGGAAAATATCTTGTCATAAATACACACGAAATCAAGATACTGCAAATTCATTTGTTTATTATTATTAAAGGACAGAGATAGGTTACATTAAAAAGGAGGTTAATTTAAGATTGAAGTGACATCCACCCTAATCTACTTACAGAACAAATAAGTTATGTACAAGGATAGGTTTATCCCTCACTGTCTGGATTTAATTTTTCCTGTTTAAGTACCAGCAATTACTTTCCAAGGATTTCACTGTTTTTTACAAGCCTCTAATAAGAGAACAAAACTTACCATGAGTGAATTCTAAAGAGCCTCTGAGTTAGCCATTACAGAAATAAGTAAGGCAGCAGCTGATGCTTATTAACAGAGGTAATGAGACGAAATCCCTTCCTGTTACAGAAAAAAGCATCTCCTACCTGGCATGATTATTTCAGGAAATCCCAGCTTTCTAGCAACAACGGTGGTTCTGTCTACAAGGTGTGGGTAGTCCTTTCTAGTCTGAATCACATCTCCAATCAGCATTTTCACAGTTACCCACAGACCTATTAAGCACAAAAAAAAAAAAAAAAAAGAAGAAAAAAAAAAAAAAAAAAAAAAAAAAAAAAAAAAAAAAGAGAAAAAAAAAAAAAAAAAAAATTACATTTTGGGTAGGGAAAAAAAAAAAATCTGTCTTCAGATGATTACCTCTTCTACCCACCAAAACAGGGATAAGAATTCGCTTTCCCCACTTCCTGTAGATGAAATGCAATCCATAATGCAAAACTGTCACTACTAGTTTAAATAGCCCTTAAGATTATGTAACAAACTCATGGTTTCTCAATTCCAGCTTCAAAGCTGACCCACCTCCATGCTTTATGTGCCACAGCTCCAACATAAAATAAAATTTCACAAAAATACTGTGTTACTTAAAAGAAAATAATAAAAATATACTTTACCTTGTCCACCACTGTCTCCTTTAGATGCAGTGATTTTGCTTAGGAGACTGTGTAAAAAGTCATTCTCTGCCACTACCCTGCAAGGGAGACAACAATGTCTGCTCAGGAATCAAGTGCTAAATATATCAGACACTATTTAGAACATAAGTGACAAACAGTCTGTGCAGAATTGCCTTATTGTGATGCATTCTGTAGTTTTATTTTCTCTCACTCAAGCTGCAGCCCACTCCCTTTCAGCTGTGTGTACACTGAAGTGAAAAAGATTCACTCAACCACCAAGAATGGCATTTTGTGACAGTGGCAATATGGATGCACTCACCAACATGCCACTCCAGCTCAGTCCACTTTCCCCAACAAATAGCCAGATAAATCAACTTGGAATTTTTATCAGCTACTTCTGAATTTAGAAACAAATTCTCCCATAGCAAATATGTTGGGTCAAATTGGAAACAAGTGAAAAATAAACTGGTGTGTCACACCTGGGTCTTTCAGAATTACATTTATCCTCCGTGGTACATAGCAGCAGTGCTATGTAGGACACACAGAGTTATTTCCAGTATTTCCACTGGTATCTCTGCATTTGATCTGTGAGCATCACATTTTCAGGCAGCTGCTCTGGCATTTCTTTTGAAGATAGTATATGATAATTCTATTACTTTTTAAAGGAAACACAGTTTTTACTCAGATTTTTCTTGAACGCAAAACAGAACCAAGCTCATAAAATAGTAGTTATCCTTGCTTGTAAAGCTTACTTGTAACTATTTGACTTGGGTTTGTGAAATCAGACATGGTACCAGCTGTCTGGAGGAGCACATTGATGGAATTATACATTAATTTAATGTGCCATGGTACGCCTGCAAGTCTTAAATGCCTTTTAAAGTCATACTTAAAGAATTAGCATTATTACAACCTAAAACTGTTAAAGGAAAACTTTCTTATTCTTTAACCATTTCACAGATTGTTACAGTCAAAGAGATAGATAAATATTTTCCTTTGCATCTAAAAAAAGATATCTATGACATTCTTACGGATGAAAGGGAATGAAATGCTGCTTTTCTTCATCACTTTCAGATTTTCCTTTTATGATATCTGTAATATCCATGACTAGAAGAATAAAAGAAAAATAATCAGAACATATAAAAGCATTTCAGAA
Organism: Orthonyx spaldingii; assembly: GCA_013397795.1. Taxonomy (NCBI): domain Eukaryota; kingdom Metazoa; phylum Chordata; class Aves; order Passeriformes; family Orthonychidae; genus Orthonyx; species Orthonyx spaldingii. The sequence goes on along the minus strand of VZTJ01001884.1, from coordinate 1,568,762 downwards.
TAGCTTCTCTTATCTATGAATGTTCTTGTGCCTCAAGGTAAATGTAGATTTTTCACCAGCAGCAGAGTAGCCCAGCAGGGGTGGGTTTGTGGGGGAGAGCATTTAGTGCAAAGTCCACACTACCAAGATGCTGCTGTGGAGAGAGAGGGAGAATTCAGTCTGGTTTTAGTATAAACTCGTAAATACTGATATCAGAGCTTTGGTGGTGCTTTTGGGACATAATCGCTGACTTTATTTCATCTGCAAGGAAATCTGTTATTAAACTGGCTCTGTCCTTTCACTCACACAGCTTGGCACTCCATGAGTAATTAGGAAATTAAAATCAAAAGCGCATTTCTGACTTGAACTAAAACGTTAATGCAGGCGCAGTTTTTTCAGACTTAAAAAAGTACAGAAAACAATTGATAGAGCTGCTGTGTATTCTGACACGTTTTGGTAGAGATTTTAGTATTCTAGGGTTGGCAAAAATCCCTGACACCCTGATTGAGCCATGGCACAGGAGGCGTCAGGTACCTGCCACTCCAAAAGGCCGCCGCAGCCCTTGCGTGTATTTCTTTGAGTTACTGTCTCTCAGGTCCATCCTTCCCACTCGGACTATTTGGCAAACTAAATAAATTTTGTCTCTGCTAAGGTCTTTATTTCCAAGATCCTAAGGTACAAACAAAAAAGAATCATAGTGTTACTCGGGGGAAAGAACAAGTGAAATTGAAACGGGACCTCCAGTAATAAATTGAACCTTAGCAATCAATCGGGGAAAAAAAAAAACCAAACCAAACAAACCCCCCCAAAACTCAACAAACAAAAAGCCTGAGCACATCAAAAGGATGAAAAAAACTGACAGTTTAAAGTTTGAAAAAAATGTAAGGTAAGATAAATAGAGAGAATAATAACAATCAAGAGATACAGCAGATAAAAACAAATAAATCAAGTGGTCAAGAAATTCATGAGGCAGCAAACTGATCTGAAGAAAGGCCACTGAAGCATTGTCACTGCCTTAGAGAACTTAGTGACTCCTCATCATGCTCTGTTTCTAAGATTACCTCTGCTTCCTGCTTCATCTTGATCACTCTTTATGAGATCTGACAGTGACCACAGAGAACAGACAATTTCATTTGCGAATACAAAGGGAAGCAAACTGGAAAACACTTACTGTGAACACCACTTTAAGATTGTTGAGCATATCAATTTCCTTTGGAAAGCCTCGACTCCCCCATCTCACCAAGTAGTTCTCACTGTTTGGAAGGCAAATATCTCATTGTCAAGTGATATAAAAATTCTCCCTTTACACAGTACAAAAGTTGCATAACAGACAGTCTGTGGTGATGGTTTAAATCTAAGGCCAGGCTAAAAAGACAAGAAAAACACTATACAAGGATCAACAGTAAGTTTTAAAAGAGTGACGTGAACCCATAACACAAATGGGCACTTTTTTTGAGACAAGTTTACCATCATCATGGTCTGTTTGATGGAAATACTCGACAGAATCTTAATCTATCCAGAAATTTATAATTTTTTTTTTTCCACTCCCCTCCTTCAGCCCTTTGCTCCAAATACCACAATATTGCCCATCTAGAACAAATTCTTAAATTTGAAACAAGCTCAAGCTTTTCCAAACTTCTGAAATGTTCAATCCAGGAATTACCTAAGAAAATATTTGGAAACTTAGAAACCTTTAATAGCAGCCAGCAACAAGATCTGTCCATGCTTCACTTTGCTTTTGATTTCCTTTCTTTTATTTATATATTCTTTGCATTATTATATTATTATAACACACCGGCAATTATTTTACTTCATTTTGGCCTGTTCCATTTGCTACTTTCTGCAGTCAAAGGAGGAAGCTTTACCTTATAATTGTTGACTTCTGTGGGTCATACAGTGACATGAAGAGCTCTGCATCCTCTCCAATTCGGCAAACAAAATTCCTCACAAAGACATAGAGGCTGTGGGTGGGGGACGAAGACATTCGGGAGTAGGATGCGTAATCTGGTTGGTCCTTTGACTGCCCAGGAGGAGGAAAATTAGTTAATAATAACCCATGAATTGAAATGGTGGGATGCTACAAGCAGTTTCACCTTCTAGTATATGTAACAGTTAAACTTGAAAAAGAGAGCAGGGAGTTGGACTCAATAATTCTCATCATTCTCTTCCACCTGGAGCCCTTCTATGACTCCCATGTCTTAGGCCAGTTGTTCAGCCAGCAGGCAATGATGTAGAGGGGGAAATATTCTCCCCACTCTTAAAGAAAAGAGCGAGTATCCAGATGTCAGCACAGAGACAAGCCTACAAACCCGAAAGAATGTATTTTTGAACACAGTAAGCTATAGCAGAAGGCCTATGATCCACATGACAGTGGGGTTTCAGTGTGCTAGAAGCAAAATGAAGTAAGTCTCTTTGAAGAGGAGACAAATACCATGCTGAGATCAGGACACAGCTGAGCAGGTTCACTGACTCAAAAATAGGCTCCTGAATTCCACCTACCTCCCATCTTAAGCACTAAGAAGTAGCTTCTTTACTCTTCTAAACCCACTGTTTGTCTCTATTTTTAAAATAAGTCACCACAGTCCATTGCAGACTCCCAAGTTTCATTTTCCTTATATTGTCAGTTAATTACAAGGTGTTTTCCAATGATTTGTTATGGGTGTTATTGAAGTGTCACGACAAACCAACTATTTTCTGTCAGGTGTTTTACTGGCATTTTTACAGTTTGCTTTCTCATAAATGGAGAAAAGAACCAAAGAGGCTTACAAATCCCTGCAGAGATTTAATACTGCAAAAGGTCAAGGAAGTGTAGTCACCCGCTTCGCATTTTAAAAGATTTAATTTATGCACTTGTCAGCTTTGCTTTGGCACATGAACTTCTGGTGCCCACAAGATTATGCTGAGTTCACCTTTAGTGAGCTTAAATTCTTCAGCTTCATCAGACTAACTGGCAAGCAGCAACACTTAGCAAACAAGCAGTGTAGTCACAAGGTCTTGTGGAAACAAGCTGTGGTCAGTCCTGGTTTGCAGCCTGAGCTCCAAGTGTGTAATTCACCCTGCTGAGTAGTCCATGGATGGAATGAAGAGACATTTCCACATGGGAATTCAAGAACAGTTTTAGAACCAGCTTTAGGCACAAGCTTTCAGTCCAACCCACAGCCCAAATCCAGTGCACAAATGCAATTTGATTATGCAATAATTCAATTTGAGGCTTAGCCATATTTATAACACAAAACTGTGGATCTACTCTTTAAGACAGAGGAAAAAATTTCCACCAAATTTTATGCTGCCATCCTTCAACCCTTAGAGTAGTTTTTGGTTGGATTTTAGCAAAGGAAGCATAAAGTTTAGCCAGTCATTCCCACCATTTCCTCCTTAATTCGCTCGTTGATTTTATTGGTTGCTTCTTCATGTGCATGAAACAGGCTGATAACACTGGTTTTGTCTGGATCCAAGATATTTCCATCTTCATCTCTAACGATCAGGTCTAGCTCGAGTACTCTGTGAAAATAAAAAAGGCATAAGGGTATGGTTACTTCCTTCTGTATGAAGAAACCTTAGAAACGTAACAAACAAGGAAGCACTTAAAGATTTAAAGTTATAAAATTTAAATACATGCAACAGTATTTCACTGAAGAAAAATTTAACTACACCCCATGATTCTTCTTTAAGCTGCTGTACAATATTTAGGAATTTAAAGTAATGTCACCAAAGCTTTGAAATGCCTCTCACATAAAATAGATTCACCCTGTTCAATGACTTTTAGCAATCTTCATGGCTTTTAGCTTTTAACACTCAACATTTTAATCAAGATGTGTAAAGTCTTCTTGTTACCTTCTGCTCTTATGTTGCTCTCTCACCCTTTAAGTCCCAATACTTCGCTTTGTTCTGCCCTGCTCTCACACAAATCATGGCTTTTTTTCCTGACACTCTTTTTTCCCCTCTCCCACAGTGACCCCCTCACCCTCCATTGTCATTTCCCCTTTATTCCTTCTCCACAGTTTGGCAAGTTTCCTTCACAGCACACAACTCAACCCCACACTTTCAGGAGCTTACAAACACTATCCAGCTTGCAATCCAAATAGTTTTAAACATCCCCTTCACCCCTACTCTTCCAAAGGAAGCTCGTTACTGTCTCACAATAGAGAAAGAATATAAGAGCGAGAAAACAAAATTCTGAAAGCAAATGAATTTTAATCTTGTCTTAATCACAGCTGGGCTTCTGAGATTGGAGCACTTCAAAGTAAATTCTGGTTTTGAGTGAGCATTCAGCTCCACACAGGGCAGTAGGATATGTGTATTCCATAGTGGGCTCTGTATGGATACAATTTATTACAAATCTGCATCCAAATCACAGTGAACAAGTTAAGAGTTTCATAGCACCTTGTGGTCATTCTTTATGTGTAGCCACAGGTAATTGTAGACTTTCAGCTGCATAGTGGCCCTCAGGCCACAACAACCACAGTCACTTAAAATAGCTAAGCACAGTTTATAAGCAGATTCTAATGTCTGTAAAAACAATACCGTGAAGATTTTTTATCAATCTCTTTCTCCCCCCCCCCTTATCAGATGGTGGAACACCACTGACCTCACATAAACCCATAATTTTGCCAAAAAATATGTTGTGTTGCAGTGACTTTTCACTAGCAAGGAGCAGACAAGGCGTTTTGTCAAATAACTGCTCTGTCCGTGGTAGTTTCACTTCTATAACCAGCACCAGAGTTCTGCCTGGAAATTCCCCAGTGAATTGGGTGTGGATGTGTTTGTTTGCAGACTTAGTCCAGTTTGCCAGCACCGCTTTTGGGGGTCACTTACTGGACACAGGCCATGTTTGTGACAGATGGACAAGTTTTGGGCCCCAAGTACACTGGTGATCCATGTACATAGAGGCCAATTATCTGACCTCAAATCTTCCCAACTGACAAGCTCATATATTTATAATTAAGAAATAAATTAATGCTTTGAAAAACGGTTTTGCTATGAAAAGCCTCATTGTGGTATGAGAAGCCTCATCCACTATCAGCACAGGACAAACAGGGAGAAATCTGAAAAGGAAGATTCAATATGAACCACACTTTTGAATTCCAAACCTGTAAACATGAAAACTTTATCATCACCTCTTCGTTGCTGTGCTTTAAACTAAATCACATTTTCCCGCAACAGTGTAGGCCACTTACTTGTTCCCATAGTCAATTTTGGATGTGACTTTCTGTTTGAGTTCTTTGAGCTCATCTTTTGGCAAAGTCCCGGACAGAAGCTGTGAGCGCCACTCCATCAAGTCACACATCATGGACTGCACCTGCTGGAACCGGGCTTTCTTATTTGCCTGAGAGAAAAAAACCTCGGTAAGTTTCAGGTTTTGAGTTGAAGTGGAATGCTGGTCTTGACAACTAAAGGCTACAGGTCGTATCTAATGCTAAAAGATAGCAGGAACAAGAAGTAGGCAAAATAAAAAGCCTGCCTTCCTCTCATCCCACAAATTTTTAAGGACAGAATATCCCATGTGATCATAAAGAAATGACATGAAATTTAAGCAGTTTGTATGAGGATATGGAATTATGTCATTTTTGTTTTATTTAACTGTGTTGTTTAAAAATTCGTTGACAAATTCTCATCAAGAGAAAACGTTACGAAAACAACTTCTGTGTGAGATACTGATGGGAACAACAACACTTGATTGTGGTATTAGTACATGTAAGAGAAAAATCAGAGAATACGGAGAAGTCACTAAAGCAGTTCTAGTGTCATTCACTGAAAACAAAGAAGGGTTTTCATTGTTGAATTAATCAAGAAGACTAACTAGTGACACGTTTCAGAAAACTACAGCACGTTCAAGATCTCTTTGCCCCAACAGGGAAAAAGCAAAATCCAGTGGCTGGGATCCTGAAACACAACACAGTTCTTGAAATTGCCAATTGCTAACAGCTGCTTGCTCCCAGTTATCCTTGAACAACTTCTGTTCTAGCACTCCAAGAGCACCATGAATCTTTTTCAAATCTCAGTTACCTTTTCTACTCCTATCTGGAAACTTTTCAACTCTACAAAGCAAAACTATGAAAAAATTTATCATGCACAGGATACTAGAGGTTGAAACAACAGGCATGAAGTTACACCGCTCCTCAGCAGTAAGTCAGCTGTCCCTTTCACAACCACAGAATCATCCAGGTTGGAAGAGCCCTTTGAGATCATCCAGTCCAAGGCTGATGGCTGGACCAGATCTAAAGCCACAAGGCATTTAGAGCCACTGAAGAAAACCTTAGTAGTGAGAAAGCAATTTCTTAAATCCGCCCAGACCCTGCCCTGAATGTAGGAGAACAAATTAATTTGAATAAGGCCCCAGTGTGCACAGGTAGGACTGACTAACAGGCAACAAACAGCATGGAAAATATCCTACCACATAGAGCTGTTTCCAAATGCTTCCCCATTCCCAGAGAGTAGTGGTAACTTCTTGGACTAAGGGAATCTCAGCAGGTATGACATTTTCTGTATGCCTAGGAAAGAGAAGGAAACTTTTCACAAAGAGCATCTGCATGTCATGGGTGTGCATTAGAATCACTGTGAGTGAGGTACAGAAATGCCTTAAAGCTCATTCTTTAGCAGAGAAGCTCAATAATGTATTAAAAGAGATAAATTCAATACCTTTTCTTTTCAGCAGCAGCTTCCTTGATGTGGATGAAAGATTTAGGAAATATTCCCTGTTGAAGGAGAAGAAAAATTATAAATCCACACTTATTCTCCAAGAACTTCTAGGTAACAACCATGCCTGTGAACATAAACTGTAATGACAAACTGTAAGAACCCAAATTAACTGCTGGTTATTTAGTTTTCTGTCCAGATAGGTGCATTTCAATTTGACAGACAAATAATAGAAGTTTTGTCATATCTCTGCAAATATAGAATGCATAAGCATCTTTCTTCATAAGAAACACTATTTTCCACCCCAGAATACAGTTGAATTAAACACAATTTAATAAAATACAAAATAAATTCAATAAAGAAACATTTTGTCTGTGCATCATCTCATACATTCCACTTTCCTAGACAAAACCACAATCTAATTTAGAGATCAGTTTGATTATCAGACCCAAGAGGCACCGATGTAGGATCACTGCATACTGATAAAAATATTTGCAATGCACGAGGAAGGGAGACAGTAAAGCCATAAACTCTGAGCCCTCCCAGGTTTGTGTGGCCCCATGGCAGCTGAGATTGCAACTCATTTTCTGCTCCCCTGGGATGTGCAGAGATGCCCAGCACGACGCAGCCAAGGAGGCACGAGATTCCATGACACTCGAAACATCTATTTTAACTGACCTGTGTAGAAAACAAACGGTCACCAGACAAAAAGTTCTAATTGCCCTTGCTCTACAAAATCTGAAATGTCTGAAGTCATCCTAAAGAAATGTCTGACAACCACTCTGTCCATGATAATCCTCCCCTGAACTGACAAATCTCACCTTGGTAATTAACTTAATTCTTCCTGGATTCTTCTCTACTCAATAACTCACTTATGGTGCTTCAAGTACCACAATAATTCAATAACAAATGTACTGCTTTACAAAGCCTTTCTCTGGATTAGATTTCAGCTTTTACAACCATTTTCTTTTAAGCACTGGATCTTAACCAAAACACAATCATGTCTTATCACTTGCACATTTTTTTCATTAAGATATAAGTTCAAAAAAGTCTGTGAAGAAGCAAAGTAAAAGATGAAGGTCCCAGTAATGGTAAATTTAGTGATATCTCAGTACATGAAATTAATAATACTTCTTAAAGCATGTTATGCATGTAGATTTTGAAGCCCTTTAGCAATATTAGGAATTAATTAAGAATTAGTTAAAAGGAAGTGGTTAGTTCTGGTAAATATTTTCCCTCTTTAGTTTTAGGCTAGATTTTAATTGATTAAAATAAGGTTATGTAGAATAAATGATAATAACATTTCTAGTCAAAAGAAATGTCAAAGGAGTAATTGAAACACTGGGGTAGTGCAACTTCATTGCTGCTCCCTAGAAAATCTTACACTAAGAGGAAGTTACAAACAAAAATGCTTTTCTTCTAGAAAAGTGTATTTGAAACTAAGAAGTAGTTTTGTTGCTACTTGACTCATGAGTCCTTGTACTCAGGCTAAAAACTGTTCATCTGTGGCTTTCCATGTTGAGGTTTAAGAATAGTGACTTTTTAAAAAATTAATATGAGTTTTGTACATTAGAGATATTTAAGAACTTAAGCCCCATACAAGTTGTTTATATTGTTTGTAGCCTAAAGAATCCTTAGAAAAAGAAACACACCTAGCAGCAAATTAACTCAAAATTCAATTCAAATGGTGTCTTCAACACCATTAACCTGAAGGCACAGTCATTTCTTCTTCATTGATCTATTTTTCCCAGTCCTCCCTTCTATGTACCAGCATTGCCCAGGATGGATGCTGATCATTTTATTCATCTTGAAAGGAAAGCGTGGAAAGAGCTGACTTGAGAGATCAGAACAGAGAGATCAGGACTATCTAGGCAGAGATACTCAAAAGCTCCTTTCTTCATGGGCTGATTCCTTAAAAACAGCCCCATAGGAATGAACAGTGTGATCTTACCTCTGCTCCTTTGTATCTTACCAGGTAACCCCTGTACCAGTCTGAAAGGAAGAAAGATCACTTGGTATGACAGAACACATGCATTAAAAAGCACACAATAAAGTCATGGGGTTTATTTCATGCAAGAAATATCTAGCATAGTATTTGTAAAAACTAATAATTACTTCTAAAACAGATTAAAGTGAATAGCAGGGATTATATTAGGATGACTTGCATATTATCAAATATGATTATATTGTCTGCTTTCAAGCCTTGCACAGTAAGTACACATAACTGTACACAGAATTTGACACTCCACACCCACATAAAAAATTTAGAATAAGTTGTTTCGCAAGGGAATACATGCACACATTTCTATCTCTATCTCAGCCGTGATCACCCATGGTCCTGGATAGCCCACGAAGCTCTGACTGTGTTCTAGGCCCAGTTTTAATCCACTACAGACAATGGCTGTTCCATATCCAAATTCCCTCAATAAGACTGAGCCATATTTGTGCCATGAGGAACTATAGCTTTTGGACCCAGCCATTTGGGTCTGCTTATGAGCAGCCTCCTGGTGTAAAGTTCAAGGTGGAATCTCAAGAAAGCTCAGGGCTATTACTGGGCTTTTTCTCCATTTCTGACTACAAAGCCCTTCTGAATGACAGGAGCACAGAAGTGCAGTAGTGGCAAGTTAAAAATTAATTCATGCTTTGTTCCATCTATTCCACAGTTAAGTCTCAATAACCTACAAAAAACATAAAAAGTAGGGTTCAACCTTACTAAATTGGATCAGGGGCCACATCCACACAGCAACGTGTTTAACTCTGTTGAAAACTACATTTTTTTTCATCCCACAGAAAGAATTTATGAGTCAAAGCATACATTTTCTGATGTGATCTCTTTGCTATCACCCTTTCTCTCTCACCATTTCTATCACAGGTATTGCAGCCATGCAAGCAAAGAATAGAATAAGAAAAATAAAGCCCAAACGCCAAACAGTAGTGTCAGAAAGGTGATGCTAAAAGTCACAGGATGATTGCTGACCTCAAAGAAAGACTCAGGACAGATTTCTTTTAGGTTTTTCTGCACTGGGATTTTTTTTTCCCCCGGTGTTTTCTCAACAATAAAATTCCATCTTACTGCTAAAACTGAATTATTTGCACACAGTCTCAATTTACAACCAAGTGTGTAAAACTGGTTTCGTCCCATTTGCTGTGACAGCAAATATATGTTCTGTGCATAAATTCTGTGCCTGCAAATCCAACTAGAACAGGACATAAAAGGAGCACAGGAAGAATCCTGTCACCGTTGGTTGCTCGCCAGCTGCAGCTGGCAGCGTATTGTGAAGATATCTGATAAAAGATGAACTTCACCCACACAGTGCAAAGGATTTCACTTCTTCATTGACATATTTCATAAAGCAAGGCATGACAGGGATATCAAGGGCAGAGGATTCAGAAAAGACTTTTAGATAAAAAATAACCCCGTAAGAACAGCACTTAACTCACTAGGCTGGGCTGACAAAAATTGTACCACAGGAATCAGAAACCAGAAAAGCTGTTTCTGCAACTAACAGAAAATACAGGGATGAGGAGATTCCTGGTTTGTCTGTGGGTTTTGTTCTTAGCCAAAATATTTAGAATGCAGGCTTAAAGAATTGTGCAGACCTTATGTTTTTAGGAGAGGACAGGAATTATTGTGACTGAGAGAAGCATCTGTTGGCTGCTGAGCGACATCAATGTTGTCACTGATGCTTAAAGATATTGAATCAACCTTACAAAAAGAAGATAAACAATTATAGTTTTGTGCTCCAATACATTGTAAATGTGGTTTTTCACGTGCTCCTCCCTCAAATCCTTTGTTGTTTCCGGACAAAACAACCTCGAGCTCTGTGTGGTGGGACGGGCTGGGTTCAAACAGCTTCAGAGTTTTTGCAGCCTTGTGACCACAGCACTCCAAGTGTCTCAACACTGAGCTGGCCCTGCCACTGTCACACAGCAATTGACCTCCCATTTTAACCCAACCACAGTTAATGAGCTACAACAGACACATGTTCTGTCAGCAGAAGGAGGTTGAAGAAGATAATTTCACAATATATTTTGCAAAACTGTAAGCACTTTGTAATTTTTTTTAAAGCTCTTGACCTGGTCAAGAGCATCACTGCAAATTGGAAATAAATCGCTCTTACAGTGACATTTGCAGATCCCTAACTGCTGAGTTAGTAATAATAACCACACCCTCCTTGCTTTATACTAATGAAAACCTCAATAGCTCTGTCAGATTTACAGAGACTTCAGTGGGATTGGGAAGGTATTGACTGTCTATCGTGCATGACTTGACTTGGACTTGTGCTGCTTAACATGTTCAGTAAGTCGGGTGGCTTTCAGAACTGTTTCTGTCAGATTTCACTCAGATTTCTTTAACTGGGTTTCCTTATTATACAACAGGGTGATGTGGCTGCTCAATATCTCCTAGCAACAAATGTTTAGTTTAGAGGCTAAGTACTCCTTTAAATCTTAAATCACATTTAATGTAACTTCCCTGAGGTGTATCACAAGCTGGCACAAACTTACGAACTCTACATTCACCTTGATGACTTCCTCATTTGGTAAAGGCTTCCCAAAAACCACATCTGCTGTAATATGTCTAATTTTGGCTCTTCAGAAAAGATGAGGTTCTTCCTCAAAATAGACCATCACCACCACTACTAAAAATAAGAGCATTAGACAGCTACTGATGTAATGCAGGGAATTGCTGTGGGGTGAAAGGATTATGTTACTCACAAAGAAATGGGAAATGGGACTTACCTTTGCAGGACTCCAGGATGTGGACCACATCACCAATCTGTAGAGACAGCTGTTCTGTCCCTGTGCCTTTGAAATTGTATATAGCTGAAAAATTAAAGGGTGAAAACACTGTTTTTTCAATACAGCCACACACTACAGTTAAACTAAAACCCACACATGGTTATGAAGGTTTGGATACTGGGACAAATACATTAGGCTGGACAAACAGAACTATAATTCTATCCAGAATCTCCATTTGTCACCATTACATCATCTCTTTTCTTGTGAGAATGGAAAGGTGGTGAAAAGGGCCAGTGCTGAAAACAAAAACCAAACGAACCAACCCCACAGAAAACTCAGCAAGCACGGGGAAACCAGCTATAGATCAGCACTGCTCTGCACAGGATTTAGGAGCACTGCTCAGATGCAGATCTTTGATAAATACACACTCATAGTGCTGGGGAATTGTTTGTCTACAGGCCCAAAGGATTTAAGCACACAGTTACCAAAATTTATGGCTACACTGTATGAAAGGGCACAGAGATGCTGTGAAAATTGAATTTACTGAATTCTTTCCTGGGTTTTAGATGCTTTAATTTAACATGAAACTGTGTTTTGTGTGGAAACAGTACCAAGTTTCATAATTTTCTGTATTCTCTGTATGACTCTGAAAAGAACACAGGAGCAGTGGATTTTAAAAGTGTTCTAATCAGAAACTTATCTGCATGTGGTTAAGAAATTGCAACGTTTCAGAGAGAATTCAAGAGAATAAGCCTCTTCACCAGTTGTGTTCCAGGGCTACAGGATGTGGGCTCCTGTACCATGTCTCTGTACATTTTTTTTCTTCATGGCCTCGGTTAGAGACTTCTACAACAGCATTAGAGCAGAAATGGTTATTGAAGCTACAATCACCGAGGGAAAGTGATTAAAATAGGGGCACCTGAAACCCCAATTAAACTGTGCAGGTGGGAAAAGGCTGCTAAAGGTGACCCCAGGTGTTCTCAGTCAGCAGAGCTCTGCCTTGGCTCCTGGCAGTGCCCCCACCCAGCCACACACACAGACACCAAACCCGAAGTGTTTTGGATGAGGGAAAGCTGATCTATAAAGCAGAGTCTACCTTCAGCATCTGCCCTCATTCCTTTTGCTCCCCTCTCCAGGTTTCTAAAGCAGGATATTCATCTTTGCTAGGCCAACATGTGTAATGACACATTTAAACATTTTACTTATTTTACTTAAATTATTAAAGTCTCAAAATCAACTGCCTTCCAGGAAAATGCCTAAAGTAGGAGTGTAGAGCTAAATAGATTCAGCCTCTTCACTTTACAAGTATTCCATAAATTATGTTTCTTCTGCCATCATTATGTTTATTACATTTCTGGAACAGAAATTAGAAGCAATTTGAGATTGAAGAGGCTTACTGGACCAAGAATAAATTATTTTTGTTGATACAAAGAGGTTCCCAGCAGTTCCTCCTCCTGAGTGGGGACAGCAAAGCTTGAATCATTCAACGTATGGGGAGGAGTAAAAGAAGTATAACTTTGAAGGGACTCTGCTGCCCAGATTCAAGAGAATCTTGAAAACACTTCCTCAGAACTGCTTAGCCCAACACAAAATTGAGTTTACAAAGTATAGTACATGGGTAATTATATTGTGTCTGGTCTCTTTTCCAGAAGTGGAGGATGGCAAACAACCCTGCAAAGTTACTGTGACATTTCAGGAGACATTCCCTGGAGCATTTGGGAGGTGGGGGGATGTCTGTGCATTCCCATGCTCTGATCCTATTGAAAAGTCCATGGAGATCAAGATTACTGTTGACCAGCAAATACTTTACACAATATTCACAAATACTTACAAATATTCACTGCTCTACTTAGTTGTATCTGTCTCAAAATACAGATGCAAATTACTGAGTCATATATTTACACTGCATTTCAGTTTTGCTCTCTTAAAGCTTCACTTAACAGCCCTGAACGTATTGAAAAGCACAGTAACAAACTGGCAAAGGAAGTGGCTGTATCAGTTTAGATATTTCTAAATGAGTAAGTGGAAACTTCACAAGAGAGATTTTACTGTGGAACTTGGATTGTTTGATAGGATGAGTTTTAAAAATCCCTGTACAAAGTTTTAAGCTATAGACCTGTCTGCACTTTTTATGATAAATCACCTCCCAGATTACCTCACAAAAAAGTGTAACAAATAGCCCAACACCATCAGCTACATCCATAGGTCCTATCTACAGCACCAGACAGCTTAACCATCACACCTGCTGTTGTTTTAATTATTAACTGTGAATGAAAATTGGACTATTATATCCAGTTATGGTTTCTGTCAGCTGTAAGTGAAGTCATTTCCCTTACAAACTGGGACCCTCCTGTATTTGTGGTTCTCACCTCAGAGCTCACCAAAAGGAGGGTTCCCTTACCCCACCCTCTTTTGAGATCCTCAGGGCTGTGTGTGCACAAACACACATTTAACTCATTTTTCTCTTCAAAAATAGTACCTGAAAACTCCATGTGGAATTCAAGGGTTTTTTTCGTGGGATACTCACAACGAGTTGTTGGCTTTTTAAAAAATAAACTCTCCAGCAAGTAGAAATAAAAGTCCTTTCATATCACTCTGAAGGACCTTCCTACTACACCGCTCCCTGGCATCCTGTATCCCAACCATAAACACAAAATGAGTCAGTGCCCCTGAGGCACAGAAAGTGACCTGCTTGAAGACCCCAGCACTCATCCTAAATCCTAATGGCAATTACTGACCTCAGGGGCTACTGAAGTCATGGCAGTAGGATTAGTGAGAGAGGTCTGGATGGCAGCTGCCCTCCCCAGCAGCAGGCTGAGGTGTTTCCCCAGCAGGGTATCTGCACACAGACGCTGCCAGATTCTCCCAGGATGGCACAGAGAACGCCCAGCCACTCCAGTTTTATGAGTGTTCCTAAATAGGGACTTTACAGTTCACTGACAACGCAGCTGGAAGATTTTCCCCTGAATGAGCAAGGAATAAAAACTGTCATTTTAGAGATCCCCATAACCTCTGTGGTAGTTTATAGCACAGACATGACACAACAAACAAACAAATAAACAAACAAACAGCCCCGTGCAAACCCCCTGAGATTCTCAGCTGCCCCAGGAGATGAGCTGAAGGCCAGCACAGCACAACATCGATATTGCTCAGAGAGCAAGTGGAAAATGCCAGGTCAGGCTGCTGACACAGCCAGCCTTCCAAACTGAACCCTGCTCAAGCCGGGTGGGCTTTGAATTGTACCTCAGGAAGATGGGAACAATTCCCTCACGTCCATGGGGTGTGCCCAAAGGATCCTTTCCTGTACAGCCAAACAGAACGTGCTGCAGAGACAGAGACTCTCAGCAGCTTCTGTGTGGTTCTGCTCTCACCCTCACCCCCAGAGCCCGAGTGAAGACATCCACCTGTGTCCACTCCAGCAGGAAAAACCGAGGGCTGAAGAAAATCCCTCTGTTTCCATTTAACTCCTACTCATCTACTGCAGCCAGAGCTGCTGGATCTGACACACACATTCTCCCCACTAGATAAACACGTGTGTGCACTCTTGAATAGATGGGTGGCTATGGAGCCTCTTTCATTACACCACATTGGTGTGTGCAAATTTGCCAGAGTAGAGTAATGAAAAGCCACAGAGGTGACTTCTCTCAACATTCCAAGGCACAAGGTAAATGAAACAGTCACACTGTTCAAATTCCTATTAAAAACTAAATTCAAACAAGCACACAGTAACACAGAAAACAGTTAACCTTTTAAAATATAAATTACATGTCCTCCTCAACTTAGAAAATGGCCAGCAGGAAAGAAAAATCCTCATACTGTGTACCTTGTTTGGGAGTTTTCACACACAAAACACTCAAGAAGAGTCACAAAAACCCAGGTAACAGAACACCTTCCTCAAGAAGCTACATTTCCTCCATGCTAAACCCCCATGTTCTTGCTATTTACATGATCAGCCTGCAAGCTACTGCAAGATGGGAATGGTAAACGAGGAAAATCCCACAAGCTGCAACACTGAAGCCATTTATTAGCCTAATAATGTTACCTGTCCTCGCTGCCTTCACGCAGCCCCTGTCCTGTTCTTTATAAAAAATGCAAACATCACATTGTTTCATTTTGAGACTCAGCTTGCTGTAACCAGCCGTGTTTTAAGTTGTTTTCCTTGGCTACTTTTCCACTCTTACATAGAATTTGAAAAAAAAAAAGAAAATTCTAAGGTATTGCTGAACCAGCTCCTAATTTCACTTTATCACAACAGGACAATTTGGTACGATTTCGATGCAATAACTCGTAAAGTGTTTTGCATATTCAAACAATTTCTAATCAATATGCTCAGCAAGCACCC
The DNA here is from genome assembly GCA_013397795.1 of Orthonyx spaldingii. Lineage (NCBI taxonomy): Eukaryota > Metazoa > Chordata > Aves > Passeriformes > Orthonychidae > Orthonyx > Orthonyx spaldingii. Next base: position 1,553,065 of record VZTJ01001884.1, on the reverse strand, counting down.
TGTTTTATTTTTTAAATATACAGCTCCACTTTTATGAGTAGTCAAGCACTCATAAATAATCAATTCTTGGTGTTCAATTACCATTTTCTTCTCATGAAAACACGGCGAAATTATTCAGCAACGAGACAGATAAACCCCAGGTGAAAATATTATACAGTCCTAGCAGGATTTGTTGACTTCTGGAAAGAAACTTGTAAAAATGTGTTCCAGTATTCCAAGTTAAGGATCTCCCCTAAAATCTCACAGAGCAAGTGTGCCTTAATGACCACGACGTGGACACAGTTCTAGTGGACAAATCACGGGTCAGAGACTTGTCCTGAACCTCTGGGTGAGTTAGAAACTGATTAAAATTATTGCAAATCTCTCTCAAAGGGTAACTCTGCAGTTCTCAGGTAATGAGCTGTTACCTCAGAAAACAATTGAATACAGATTTCCTCACTTGCTTACCCCTGGGGCCAGATGGAGGTTTTAGTTAACTTGAGCTACTTATTTTCCTTCTTAAACATGATAAAGCCAGCACGGGTTACAAGAACCAGGAAGCTCTAACATCACAAACCACTTCTATAAAAATATTGTCTCTGACTCTTTACCTTCTCATATAAAATTGTAGCACAGCCATTTTTTCTTAGAACTCTTCATGAAGAACAGGGTATTTAGCTGTGTTTTTTCCTTTTCATGAAGGACCATGAATAAAAAAATATTATTTCCCCCAGTTTGGTCTTCATATCACTTCAGTTTGCCTTGTGCTGTTTCCCAAGCAGCTGGAACAGTCTGTTGTGTTCAGAGGGTGCATTGCATGGAGCAAACCTGCGCTGAGCAAAGCTCTGCTCCCTTACACCTCAATCTACTCAGATTTCAGAGATGGAGAATGATTTCAGAGGACTTCAGCAGATGAAATCAGACAAGCCAGTCTCAGCCCTGTGACTCAGGCTGAGCATGTGCTTTTCTACACCTTCAAAGAAGTCACCCACTCCTCCCTGTAATTTTGCTTCAAAAGGACAAACATTTATTTTCAGATTCAGCAGAACAGGAGTAATTCTGATGCTTGAGTTTAGAATGCCAAGGTAAGATTTCACCAGTTTGCAGCTTTGCTTAAGGTCTGAGCAGACGGCAAAGATCTCCATCAGGAAACTGCCACCCAAAGCCCCCAGCCTGCCATGACTATTCCATCCATCCTGTCCATGGGAATAACACAAATTTATGCTGCAAGACTAAGAACAGGTTTCGTGTGTAAAATCAGGATTGTAGTTTCCAAGTGCAAAGCTGAATATCTGCTACCTGGACTACATCATTTAATTAAGGAAAACACAAAAGTGGGCACAGCAGGCTGCAATTTACCATGACCAAGGAACGGTGTGGCCTTCCAGACGTACCCTGAAGTGTACTCTGCTCCTCCAGAGCATGATGGGCCCAATATTCGCAAACTGAAACTCTGCTCATCAGCAGAAACTGAAGGCATCAGGCACACTTAAAAGAGACTCAAAAATTCAACGGGAGATTCGTAATCAGAGACTTAAACCCAAAGATTTCCAAAACCCCAGGAGACAAAATAGCCTAATATGGTCAAAAAGCTTCCAATGTGTATTATTCCAAAATCTCATCAACTTTCACAGAGTTCTGACTCAGTAGAATCAGTTTGCCCATTTTTCAGATTTTCCTCAGACACACGAGGCATGCTTACAACAGACCATAAATTCAAAAACCTCTTCATTTGTGACCACAGTTGTCAATAGCCCTTTTCCTCATTATTCCATGGGTTTCATTTACTTGAAATTTAGCAATTACACTATTTTCCTGCCAATTTCCAAGAACATTCATTTATTTAGTTTATGGGCCAGGACAGCCAGTGATGGTGGTACACGCTAGTTTGGGTTTGTTTGATTGTTTTAATTATTCTTTGTGGAAGAGTCTCCCAATTTTCTCACCAATGTATATAATGAAAGAATACATTTGGTTTCCAAGATAAAGTAAAACAAGACAAACTGTGAGCCAATGGTTTGGCTAAGAAAAGGAACTTCTGGTATAAGCTGAAGGTTGTTGGATTTGTGCTCATCTGTTCAATTCAAGAAATTGTGCAAAACTAGATGGAATACTCTTACTGAAGAAAACAGACCATAAGGTCACATGTGAGACCACTTACACAACTGGTGTTCTGATATTGTTGGAAAGTCCATTTGACTGTTGCTGATTTTGCTTTGTGACAGACTAAACCACAGACACCGACACAATGGTGATTTTTGCATACAAAACTTGTGTAACAGAAAATCCTTCTTTAACCCAGGAAATGGATTTACTTGGGGCCAACAAGTGGTAGCACTGTCACCACACTGCAGGACACAGGGTGCCCTGATTGTATTTTACACTCTGTGCTCACAAGTGAGAGCAGCAGGGGAGCAAGCAGAGGGAAAACGAAATACCAGCAGCGTCAGTTCTTTCCAGTGACTCACTCTAGAGTAATTTATATCATTTTGGACCTGAAAACAAACATTGCTGGATTGTCATTCGTTTTTCAAGCAATGGAATTCACAAGATGGGTTTTACTACGTGAGCTTTGCTGTACCCTTTCAAGTACCATAGAGGCTACTACAAGTGCAAAAATTAGGTGCTTTCTACTGTTCGTAAAATTGAAACAGAAAATATTTACACCTTTTATTTTGTAATGTAAACTGCCACCAGAACAGGCTACTTTCATTTTGTAGTTCTGCTACTGCTGCACATGGACATTGAACAAGACTTTATTTTCCTCTTATTGATTTCTTGGTGTTACATTTTATTTCATGATGCCAGTTGGGCTTTTAATGCACATCACAAAACACTATGGCCTACTTAAAATAAAAAATTTCTTTTAGAAGCATTTAGAAGGTTAATAACTAAGTACTAGCATGCATCTTTCAAGTACTTAACTTTGATTTCCTACTATTTTAAGGGATTTTTATACAGCAATTCAGTTCTCCATACAAGTTAACCTTATTCATTTTAAGATTACTTTCCTTCCAAAAAGTACTACCTACCAACTCAAATACAGATTATTTTCTGTAACGCTGACCACAAGTGACAGTCTTGCAGAAGCAACTGTAGGATTCCCCTTCCCCTACCTCTGTTCCCCATAACTTCTGGCTGCTGCACATTATACAACACACGGCACACGACTTATTCCGTCTGCTCCTAACACACCAGGGTGGGAAAAGCTGCATTGCTGTGGGAGAGGGAAGGCTGGCTCTCACGTGCTCGGTGCCATTGTGTTTGAATGGATCAAGACTTTGTACCAAGTTGATCCTTCCAATCAAGCCACCCTGGTAAAGGGGACGGTGTTAACTCATGGCAGCAGAGAAAACACCTGCCCACATCCTGTTCAGAGGACACAAAGACAGCGCTCAAATGGCAGCTCCCTGAGTTACTCACCCACGCCACTCTTCTCTGTCCTGTGCCATGTTGCCATCACACATGAATCCTTGAGGCTCCAAGGGACGCCCACCCACGAGAGATCCAAGATTTACGGGATGCAGAGCTGGAGATGGTGACAAACACAGGCCCCGGAAGCGCAGCCGTCCCCAGCCCTGGAGGAGCGGCAGGCGGAGGAGCTGCGAGGGCTCTGTGAGATTTGCTGCTTCTCAGGGCTTCCTTCCTCTTTTCTCAACTCAAGATATTGTGCCCTGGTGTCATGGGGGAGGGGAATCCCAGACTGGGTGTTTCTCTTGTACGATGCCAGCTGTAAACACAGAAGCACGAAGAAAGGACTAAAACCACCTCAGGACTGTGTGGCACCATCTCTGGACTTCAGCTCTGTGTGAAGCCTGGCTGCAGTGACAATCTCTGACCACGGCTTAGGTCAGTTCTGGACACCAGACCAACACCAGGCTTGAAAGATTTGACTTCAGAGGACAGTGCATCTTAAAAGCTCCGCTCTTCTAACCTGTCCTCTTACAGGGATTGTGCTTTTCATGTCTCCTCTCCTAAGAGAAATGGAGTGAAGACGAAGCACATTTCAAACCACACCCATTCTTTTTAACTTCTGTCATTTTATGTTTGAAGGAAGAAGTAGGAGACTGACTCTATTCTCTAAACAAAGCAGTACTTTCTTAAAGACTTATTGTTGATAAAAAACTGCCAAAAGCAAGTTTTAGTATATTTACAGCCCGTGCTTCCACACAGGCTGCTGTGTGAGCTAGCTCGGGTAAGGACATCTTGGATGTGCAAAGACCAAGTCAAGTTGCTTGGAATGTGGATTAAGGACACTCTACTGAATTGAAGTTAGTATGCCACCTTAAAGCACAAAGTCTGTGCTTTACTCAGAGTTAAAAAACCCCGAGCAGAATACTTGCAAGACTTACTGTTTGATCTTCTGCTTAGTACAACAAATTCAACTGACAATCGTGTCCTCTGGATATTCCATTGGCGTTTAGCAGTCGTTTATCCAAACTGTTCAACACTGCCATGCTACATCCATCTCCTGATTTTTGACAACCATCTCCACAGTTTTTGATAACATATGACATTTTATTTCTTGGTTTTAACTAGCAATCGTGTGGAGCACAGACTGCCAGTCTCTCTCCTTGCATGTGGAACTCTGAGATGCATTTCTGGTGGAAAATCACTTTAACCTTTACCACAGATTTGCTTGAATTGGTGTAATCTTAACCATACTAGCTTACAAAAGGATTTAGCTCATTCTCCTCAACTGTTCCCTAAAATAAAGTTATGTTACGTTTACTAAAGCAGGCGAAATTCCCAGCAACCCCCATTATCTCCATTTACAGACAACAACTTCATCTAAAAGTTCTTAATCTTTGCTGTACCTGGAAAATGCACTTTATATTGTTATTCTGTCAAAAACAGATCTTGATTGAGGCCAAACGATTTCATCTTTTACTTTACTACAGGTTTTGAGTAGCGACTTCCTAACCAGAGGTAATTATCTTCCTTACTCCTCCCAACCCCTGTTGCAGCAAATCCCATTCACTATTTGGCCTAAATGTTGCCTTGCTTTTATTTTGTTCTGTGTTGCTGTTCCTTGTTGTGTTTCCCTGTGAACCAACAGCCCTGAGGAAAACTGTTTCTTTCCAGCACTCATTTACAAACCTGCCTCTCCACAGAGGTCTAATGAACCCAGTTAAAATTACTATCTTTTGAATGCAAATTATCTAAAATACAGAAATTCCACCTGCAAAGTGGGATCCAGTTTGCAATACTTTTCTGATGCCCTGATGTGATTCTGCAGAGCTCAGCACAAACACAGGGACTGGGCTCTGGCCAGAGCTCACATCCCCTCTTGTCCCCTCTGGACTCACCCCAAAAGCCAACTCAAGGGCCAAAACTCGGGCAGGAATTGCTGCCTCCCACTGCCATCCCCTTCCCCACACCAGCCCTCAGCATTGCACAGCTGCTGGAACTTCCTCCTGGCAGACTTTCACGATGATGCTTTTGCAACTCCTCAGCTACTGGAACCCACTGCCACTTCATCTCACTCAGCTCCCACCTTGTCGGTGTCTGAAAATTTCCTGCCTGTAACTCTTGATGAATGGACTGGGGAACAAAATCCTGTCTTAGCTGCAAGAGGAAAGTGCACTCAGAGCAAAGCATGCACAGTAACCCTAAAATCCTCTTCTTAGAGCAGAGAACAAACCCCAACACAGGTCTGAAGAATTATGGTGGGCAATAGTTACACCCTTTGTCCGTGGAGATTTTTACTCCAAGCTGGTTTCTTTGTGCAATTACTTCCACATTGTTACAAAAAACAGTGGATAGATTCATCATCCTCACAGACCTCACCATTTCTTCCTTTAAGTCTTTTTCAAGGCAGAAGGTCTTTCAGGGAAAGTAGAAAATTCCTTGCGTCCCTAAAAGATGAAACTCCATGCAGGAAGCTCACACGAAAAACTTACCTTTTAGGGGCTGGGGACAGGCAGAAGGGAGACAATTCTTGCTTCCTTCAACATTGCTATCAGTTCCAAAAAACAAGACCTTGCAAGATGCTGAGTAGCTAATTATCCATTTTTAGCTATGCTAATTTCCATTATAAAGAAGAATTTGAGCCAAATACAGAAGTTGCATTTAACTGCCTCTAAATTCTATTCTATGTCAAGATCCATGAGTGCAATTGCAGAAAAACAACTGATGAGACAAAACACCAAGTAAGAAAGCACAGCAGGTTCTCTCATGCACAGTCCCTCAAGGGTTTGATGGCAAACCCAAAGCCTGAATCCAGACACGTTCCCCCACCTGGCAGCTGCACTCCTGCCAGAGGATCTGCAAACACAAATACACTGCATAAGGTGGTAAAGGTTACACACTCCAAGCGAACTCCAGCAGCAGAGACTGTAAAGCAGATCCTGGGGGTAATTAGATAACCCTAATCTGTTTAATTCATTTGTTGAAATGACATCCTGGTTTTGTGTGTAGCATAAATTAACAAGTTATTCAAATCTAGAAAAACAATTTAGAAATGCCACATGCCCAGTAGTTCAATATATAGTTAACTAGAACATAAATCAACACACAATTAACATAAATGTAATTAACTGCCATAGTAGACAATCTACAGCTCAGTACTGCCACTTAAAGCACATTCTCCAATGTCAACTTACCAAAGCTTTTCCTCTAAGCAGAACAATCATGTACCTCAGTTGTTTTATGCTATTTGTCTCAGAGCAGTGACAGTAAACAAATGTAACTTTCATCATTTGCATAAAAAAGGATCTTTCTGACATTTTGTAGCGTGAAAAACAGGATTTCTTCAACATAACATCATTTAAGTTCACATCAGTCAAGAAGAGCAAGAACTCTTTGAGTGATGTACATTTGCTGTCAGTAATATGCAACACCTTCGTAAGAGTTCAGGAGATATTCTCAGTTTATGTAACTTCATTAGTAACAGACTGAAAAACTCAGCTACACAGAGAATTTCTTACATCAGTGAAGTGACACAGTTTGATTCTATGACACAGGGATTTCTGATTACTTTGTGCACCAGGAGCAGCAGCCCCTGGGCTGTGCCTAAACTGAACTGTGTGGGAATGGTCTGGTAAGGAGATGGAGCTGCCCTGGAAAGGGAGAAGATGTGGTCATTTAAGGTGACTTCCCCACCTCTTCAGTCACTTCTGCTGTGACCAGATTCAGTTTTTGTTGAGATAAGTGACTGATGAGCTAAAGCCACCCACATGCACAGAGTTCACAAAACCCCAGGCATCACTTCTGACCTGGCAGAACTGCAAACAAAGCAGCAGGTTCCAAGATTGCTCCCTAATCTTCTTTTAAACCCATCATGGAAAAAAGTACAAGTGTTACAGAACTTCCATCTTAACTACTGAGTCTTTTACTTAGAAACTGGCTAATCCATTCACCAGAGTGAGTTTAAACTGTAGTACCATGACTCAGATGAAGTCATCCAACTTCCATACAAATGCTCAAAAAATTAATGGAACTGGCTGAAAAGCTCTCCTCACAATTATTCTGCATGAACTTCAGAAAGTTACAGAATTGTCTCCTAAAAACATGGTGACACACAGCATTTCACTTTCTTATCATTTATTGAGAGGTACTTTTTTTTTTAAACAAAAAGTTCTACAAAAGACATCACCTTCATTTAAAAAATGGATACACGTTTCTTCTCCAATACAATACAGGCTACATTTCATAAAGAAAGAAATAAACCTTTATTTTAATTAATAGTACAAATACAAGAATCCATAGAGTTTCAAACACTGACCAATAAAACACACAAAGTGATTCACATGCACTTTTGCAATTAGGTCAGCCTGAAAGTTGAAAAGTTACACATCAGGAGGCAAAATATTAAGAATTCTGAATCTGGGAACTGGAAGAAATTTAGGAGCACATCAGTTGAGTTCTCCATCAACCCTGTCTAGTCTGTCTCACCATAGAATAAAACCTCTGTTAGCCAGAACTTCTCCTCCACCTCAGCCCCATGCTTCAAACAAAGAGCAATGAATGTGTCTGGAGCCTTTGCCAAGAGTCAAGAACAGGCCACACCTCAGGTCAAGTGCCAGGAACACAACAGGGGCCCTCTGGGAAGTCATCAAAAGTGCAGCTCTGTCAGGCAGTCACACCCTCCAGAACAGCAGGCAGATCAATGTTCAAGTCAGCAACCTGCACACAGATGTGTGACAGGAATCCACTCAGCAGCTCCTGCTCAAGCAGGACTCCAACCTGGCCAGGCTCCCTCCACAAGTGTTTCATTTATTGCTGAGCACATTGTGTTTCATGACTTGCCTTAGAAGATACATACAACGTTGAATGTTTTTTCTTCTGTGTTTTCTTCTCTGTTGAGATTTTATTTTTATTCTTATCTTCTTCTGTCGTTTCAGATCTGGATTCAGCTGTTAACCTACAGGCAAAGCAACCATTCTAAATACATATTTAGTTAATACAAAACAGGACTAAAACCACAATTTTAGGCAAAATCAACAAGCCAACTGGCATACAAGACCATCCACATACAAAGACAGAGCAAGCAGGTTTAAGATGAAAATGAGAGTAAACCAAAGCATTTTCGTATCAGTCCTAATCACATTTCATCACTTAAAGCCTCCCCCACACACCTCATCTGCTGAGAGACTTCTTTTTAGGCTCTAAATTACATCATTTGTCCACTGACAGGCTTTAATTCTGCTACGAATGCAAATGGGGGTAAAACTGTGTCATTGTTGTTAAAAGGATAATTCTGAACTCAAAACATCAGATTGTGCTCAGATGCCTAAATCTTGTTTTTAACTTCATGATCATGCAAACATGCCATTAGAACAATGGATGAATGGTGATATTTTACCCAACCAAATCACCCACAGCCCACTGACTGTTACACATGATTATTGTCACAAAAAAAGAAATTATGGAAAATGAAGTCCAAATTAAACATAATTTTATATAGCAACACAAACTCTACACTCATTTAGCAGCACATGCATTAAAGCAATTCTCTGGTGACCCTATGCATTTTTAGTGGTCTCAGGAGCCCTCAGTGAACACCCCACACCATGGACAAGCTGCTTTCAGTGATGCTCTTCCCAACACAAATAGCTGCTACTCAGTTGTTAGAGACTTACCACATTCACTTAAATTATGCCCCAGAGCAGCACAACTGGATTTATACAAAATACTGCCCTTTATAGCATTAAACAGTTCTGTTAGCATATAATGTAACAGCTCTGGCAATCAAATTCACCCTGTGCCTCTTGGTGAGGAGGACAGAGAACCAGGACTGAGGGAGTGAAGCTGAGCTTTGGAAGAAGGGCTGGTGCAGTTTACTTTCTTTCTTTCTCCCTGCCCCGCTGTCTTTAATTGGCAGTGAGTTCATCTTCCCCAAGCCTGGTTTGCCCATGACCAACTGACCTGTGTCATCTCTACCATCTCTTTTTCCAGCTAAGGCTCTCATTTGTGCTATGAGGAGAGGGAGGAGCAGCTGATGGCAGCTGGCAGCAGGCTGAGGTTCAGCCCATAGCCCTCACAGAGCTCCCTTAGAGCACTGTCCTGGTTCATCAGGTGTTAGCACAGGAAACAGGTCAGAAAGAACAGACAATGGTTAAACACTTCCACCTTAAGCAAATGCTTGTGAAATGATGACATGATTCTATCAAGCTTTGCCTGTATAGACTTCAAAACTGAGATATAATTGGGGATCCTTCTACCTGTTTAAGGAAGATGAACCTGTCTCATCAGGTGGAGCTTTACTTCCCAGGGCTGAGGGCCACGCCTAAAACCCCAAGGGTGTATTATCAGTTATCCACATCTCCTGCTGAGCCAAATGGCCACAGGCACTTGGACAAAGCCCAAGTGAAGTAGATTTGGTAGATGTAATCCCACTAAATAATTAAAGGGAGCAAATAAACTCTTAGGCACCCAAGCTCTTCTTGAATCAAGCTCAAGCAAACAACAACAAATCTAAATGCAAAACAAGTTGTGCAGCAAGGGCTAGAATTTGCTATTTCAGTTTCAGAAGGGAAGAAAAGCATTTCAATGGAGAATCTTTTTATTCACAAACAGAAGATATCACTGCATGTAACCTTTGCATTGCCAGAATTTCAGCAGCCATTGACAATTAATAATCATCACCTGAATATTTAAATCTCTCATATCATAACCTAATCAGTACCACCACCTAATGAGCTCCTCCAATGCTTGCTGGAGACCTCTAAGGACACAGACAAGCCCTGCAGACACAGTGCTGGCTAAGATTATCCAGCTGTACCTGGTTGAATCACCTCAGCAGGAAAGTCTCTTCACACAGGGGAGTTTGTCACCTCCACAGGCACACACAGATCCCTTCTGACCACTTCCTCATCGCCTCCTGAGCTGAGATGACAAAATCCAAACACCACTTTCTAGAAATGAAGTTTGCAGCCCTTTCACAGCTACAGTGGTTCTTTTCTCCCACAACTCATGGGCCAATGGCACAGCTCCATTAATTACAGCACAAAAACTATTCCAGGCACAAAACCAACCCCCAGAGACCACAACTGCCTTTTCAGCTGGAGCATCACACTTTAGTTAACACAAGGTGAGACACTGACAATTATCCACCATGATTTTTCCTCCCCCAAACTCTCCCTTTTCAGGTCCACACTCCTGCTCACATTGCCAATACTTTTTGTGCCCAAGGTCCAGAGATTCCTTCAATGCTTAGAAATCCAACTTCTCAAATACTCAGACTTTAACATGACTTCCCATTTCATAACACACATCATACCAGATCAGGGTTAAGTAAAACCTAAATGTTACCTTAACATTATGACTTGGAGTTTTAGTAGTTCATGAACACAATCAGAAACAAACAGAACTTCCTGGCTGGATTTGCCTTTTACAGGCTCATAGCACCACTGAAAAAAGCTTAACGCTTATATGGAGTTTTGTGGCAGCTTAATTGTGTTGGTGGTTTTTATTTTTTAAATGATTTTAATGTTTTGTTCCTTATTTGAAACAACATCAATGGGCACAAGATTAGAAACCTCCCTCTGAACCATGGTTTCATTGTCCTCTTCCACTTTTTCTACTCTCTCTGCTTTCCAACATCAACTCCATAAAGAATTTGCACTCCTCACCCCCTCTCCAGTAGGCTTCCCCCTTCAGTTCCCACAAACTGTTTCCAACAGCTTCTGGTTAGCAGATATTATATCTTCTTTTCTAAAAGCAACATGAGGAAATTAAACTTTTCCCACCAGGTTACATTCTGCCTGTTCCCTTGTGTGTACACGACATCGTCAAAACCCAATACCAACAATTAATTATCCCAATCTTTCCTCTCCACTTTCACCCACATCTCACCTTCCTGATCTTCCCTTCTCCCTAACAGTCCCTGCACATTTTAACACAGCTGCTCAAACTGCTGTTTCTGCCATGTTCTCTCCACAGCTTAAGAAGACTGCAGTGTTTGGCTACTTTAAGTCTGTTAATTATGTCCATGTAACGTTGAATAATTGATCTGAGAGTCAAAGCATCAATCCAATTACTCCTGAATGCCATTAACTTTGTCTATTTCTTCTAGCATATATTAGCATGTTGCAAGCTCAAAACATCTAGACTAGCCTAGACTTTTCTCTACCCAAACACTCAAATATGTGTTTACAAAGATTATGAACAGAATACAAAAAGCATTGGTTGAAAAAGTAGAAAATCAAAGTCAGAATTCTTTCTACCAGGACAAAAAAAGCTGGAGAAAATGACTGTTCTCAGTTACTTTACCATCTAGCAAAAAGTAACTTCAATTCTCAGTTCAGAGGAAAAATTTCATCTTAATTTGGCAGTTGTGTTTCCAGCTATCGTGCATCCAGATAATGCATTTCACTTGTCTGACAACACAGCTAATTCATTCTCTAATATCTTGTACAATGAAAATTAACACAATTCAGGTTAAGAACTACTTAACTAATTTTTAGGCTTTTAGCTAAATCTGGAAGTTGCTGGGGGCTGAAATGAGGTATGAAGCTGGAGCAGGATTCCTACTGCCTTTATTACCTTGAGCTGTAACACAGGTGCGTGGCAGTTTTGAAGGGACCAAGAACACAAAGTTTCTAATGCTGGAGCAAACCAAGTGAGCTGTCATGCTACCTGCACACCTTAAATGTCTTCAAGCCATGGGAAAGTTATTTCAGAGACTGTTTCAAGAGTCTTTCTTATTAGTCAGCATTTTAGTCCTTCTAAAAGGCAGCGAGAGGTTCAGCGTGGGCAGGCGCAGCTGAGGAATGACACTGCATGCAACACTGAGGAAATAGATAAAGAAGTGGAGAGCACAGTTCATGCAGCGAAGGAAAAGAGATGCAGGTCTGTGCTGAGGGCCTTGAGCAGAGACAGAAGCTGACACTGACCTGGGGACAGCTGGAGCCAGGGAATTGTTTCCACTTCTGCTATTCGAAGTAAAGGCAACGTGATTCTGGTCTTGAATTTTAACTCTTTTCCTTTCTCTTTCAGGTTCAACAATGTTTCGGATTGCCTGGAGAGCTGTGTTTAGTGGGGATGCTGAGAAAGGCTGTTTTTTTGGAGAAGCATCACTTTGCTCCAAGTTCTTGGTAGTCTTCTTCCCTTCCTTACTTGGCAACTGAGTGAGAGCAGTTTCCTTCACTGGAGTATTTTTGCTGTCAAAGTATTCACAAGTAGCATTCACTGGCATTCTCTCCCTTTTCTTTTTCATTTTAGAGCCTTTAAGTAATTCTGAGGAAAAAAAGAATATTCTTTTTGTACGAAAGAGAAGCTGGAGATGACTTATCCCCCAACATGTTCATAACAAAAGTAAGAACATTTCACATGACTAAAGAGCTTGGAATAATTTTTAACAAACAATTTATATTCCTTAAAGAATGTCTCTTTACATAATCTAACAACCTCAACAGAAGTTAGCTTGGAAAAGTCACAACATCTTTCTCCTCATCCACTCTGTCTTTTCACCAAGGCTTTACATTAAATGCTCTGAATTACAGGCTGCTGAGATAAGCCTCCACAAATAACATTTTAAAGTTAAATCCTTTGGGTGTGGACAAAAACAATTTACTTACCTGGTTCCCTGTTCATGGAATCCCAGAATGGGTTGGGTCGGCAGGGATCTTAAAGCTCCTCTTGTTCCAACCCCCTGCCATGGGCAGGGACACCTTCCACTATCCCAGGTCGCTCCAAGCCCCGTCCAAGCTGGCCTTGGACACTTCCAGGGATCCAGGGGCAGCCACAGCTTCTCTGGGCAACCTGTGCCAGGGCCTCAGCACCCTCACAGGGAACTTTCTTTTTAATATCCCATCTAGACCTGCTCTGTCTCAGTTCAAACAGAATCATCTTCCTCCACAGCCTGCAGCTCCCTTGCTTTGCACTGACTCAGGTACCAGCTGTTTGTCAGCTGGGCCTCTGTAGTCAGAATTTAATCCATGTTACCTTGAGCTACTAAACAGTTTTCCTGTAAGTGCTTTGCATGTTATTACAAAGCTCCCTCCCATCAGCTCCACATGCAGAGAGCTGAGGATTCTCATCCACACAAAGACACTGCTGCTCTTATGGGAAAGACCTCAGATTTGTTCCCACCCACTTGAGTATGGTTCTCTACCTACACTCTATAAAGCCCCTGAACACTGTCATTTTTAACTGTAAACCTGCATTCTTTAGTCTCTTCAAGTCAGTGTTCACATATTCAAGTGAGGTCTTGAGCAAGGTAGGGCTTTTCTACTTCAGCTCAGCAGGTTTTGACCAGGTTATTATCACAAAGGCAGTCATTTAAGCATTACTTTATTCTGGAACTAAACCAATGTCATTCAATTTCTAAAGGCTGAGATAATAAAAAATTTATATTTTCTCAGATAGAAAAGAAGTATTTACCTTCAGGTTCATATTTCATTTTTAGCTCATCCAGCATAACCCGCAAGTTCATGTTCTCACTCTGACAAGCTTGCAAATGCCTCTCATTTGTGAAGAGCTTCCTTTCAAATTCCAGGACCCTTTGGCTCTCATACAGAGCTTTCATCCTCTGCAGGGAGAGTTCATTTTTCAATGTTTCAGTTTCCTTGCTGGGGTGGGAGGAAAATTGTAAAATCAGTCAGACTCAGATTGTTTCAGGTTTTTTTCTTTTAGTAAAGCAACAGGTGTAAAGACAACTAAGCACTCATCTTCACCTCAAATTTATATTTATACATTAATAGGAAAAATCACGCTTTTTTTGTTCTATAAAACATTTCAACTGTTATTATCTCACTCCTTTTAGAGGAGAAATAAAAACACACAGCCTAAAGACTAAGAGTCTTCATATAGTTTCCTTACAGATTAACTTTTAATTGATTCAGGGTCTGAAATGCCCTGTCTCCTGGACATTTAACAACAATTCTAGAGCAATTAACAACATTTCTGGAAAAAAGCAATAATCATAAACAATATTTCTGCTGTTATCTTTTAAAACATAAATGAAACTACAAACAAAACAACTCTCAGTCCTATAATGAAGCCAGGTTGGTTCCACTGCATTAGAAAATAAAACAAGAACAAAACACATCTGCACATGCAGTCAGTGCATACAAAAACCAAGTACCTAGAACATAGCCCTGCTACAACCAACTTCTGGGCCTCAGGCTCTCAGTACTTACTTTGAGTTGTCAAGTTTAATTTGCAGTAAATCTGCATAGTAACCATTTTCAGAATCGCTTCCTTTTGAGCTATTAGCAGGTCTGGACTCTTCCACATTCTCATATAAACTCTGATAAAGAAAAAGAGTCAGGTTGTCAGGCGGTGACCTTTCAGAAGCACATTAGCTTGGTTCTTAGGAGACATTTTCCAGCATTTTGATGGAGAAGCCTCATCATAGAGGGATTTAAACACAGAAGATAAAACTCAGCTGCTCAGAGTACTTTCACATTTGTTACAAATGCCAAACAGCACGAAAACTGACAGCTCTCTCTCAGTCACTGAAAAAAGTAAAGAAGTAAATTATCTCAACTCCAGAAGGTTTACAAGTAGCACTGCAGAACAACTTTCTTGCTTTTTACTTGAAAACATAGGATATTTAGTTAACCCACAGGGAATTTTTTCAGCATTTATTTCTAAGCTTCAGCAGCTGGACCCCAGAGGAATACAAGCCATGCTAACCAACAGTCAAAACCTTAAAACAATTACGTATTTCAGATGAGGAAGTTGGTTTGTAGTGAAGATGCTATAAATGCAGCAACATGTGACCCTGGGGTTTTTGTGGGGTGATTTTTTTCTGAACAAGCAGCACTCAGATTTAATCCTGTCCCAGAGACCTCACAGGCCTTCAGTCACTGACTACAGATATTTTTGATGGTTATTGGAATCAATCATTCAATTTCCCAGCATTACTTATTTATGGCCTAGAGACAGCAGTAAGTTCAGATCAAGCTTAAACATGACAAAACTGGTAAAACAATCAGGCTTCCTCAATTATTGCTAAAATGGGTTAACCCTGGCTTCACACCAATTGGGTTAAACAGAGAATCCTGGAAAGCATAATCCTACTGCACAAGCTAATACACCTCAGTTTACATTCCAAAGCTCTGATAGGAAAGGGCCAAACAAGTCCAGAAGTATGCAAGAATTAAGAAAGGCTACAGTTTTTCACTCTGGAAACACACAAACATCAGCAGCATTCCACTGGTGTATATAGGAGTCCTTGTGCATTTCATGCTTTTCAAAATATTGACAAGATGTTTTCAAGTTGCATAAGAGGACTGAAAAAACTGCTTTACAAGGATGATTAAGCAATTCAGTTTTGCCAGAAAAGAGCATGCTTCAGCTGCAAAGTTAAGACACATCAAGGAAACAAATATCCAGGAAATTCAATAGGGCTCAGACACTATAGAAGGCTAAAGCCTAAGTACACACAGCAGAAATGCCAAATGGCTGCACTTTCCAAGAGAAAAATTGGATGTCACAGCTTAGTGAGCTCTGACCAAGTAACTGAATTTAAACGCTAGAAGTAACTACATGAGATATGAAGGTGCTTCACACAGGAATCCACAAAAAAATTGTTTCTTCAACCCAGGTATTGGGTGCTGTATAATTGCCTGCTTCTGTGCACTTGACAAGTCTAATGTTCTCCAACTGTAAAATACAACTCAGATCAAATAAAGAAATGAGCCACCTTTTGGATCCCTTTTCAAACCAGAGCATGGACTTCAGAGAGTTTTCATAATTCTTCTTGTTCTCATGTTTTAGCTTCCAATTACAATTTTCTACTTAATTAAAAACCACATACCTTAAATTTTTCTAGCTGCCTCACTTTCATAAGAAGGTCTTCTATTTCACCATTCTTCTGCTCTAACATTGACTGTAAACGTTCCAGCTGATCAAATTCTGCCTGGGAGCCTTTCAGCTGTAGCAGTGCAGCCATTTGCACCTGCAAAAAGGGAAAAAACTATTTACAACAAATACTGGGATTGGTGACTAAAAATCCTAGCCTTTTACCCAGAATTGTTTGAGTACTCAAGCCCTGTAATTCTAAACCTGAATATAGAAGTGCACTGGGTGTTTAAAGTCAGCCTTCACCACATAATCCTAGCAGTTATCACCACAAATACTCCAAGGCATGAGGACAGCTGAAATCTCACTGAACAGTGCAGTCCTGAGGGGTCCCACTCATCTCTGTTCTGGCTGAGGAACACAGACAGACTGCCAAGGACACACACAACATTCCACATCCAAACCAGCAACACCCAGTCAGCCAGAACCCAGGCACAGTCCAGGCTGATTTGTCAGAGCTAAAATGCATCCTGAGAACTCACTGAGGAAAGCTCACAAGTTTAACCCCCCCACTTTTCTCAGTTCTGATTTTCAGATATAACACCACCATGTTTGCCTTCTACAACATTAACCCAAGAATTTCAGCTTTTTCTGCTTCTCCAATGGAATACATCCCTTCAAGCAAAAGAACACCCTCTGTCATTACAAAGGACAAGTTATAAAAATCTTATGTTTAGGGCAATATTTCTGTTGGTGTTAACATAATATTGAAGTACAAGGGTCTTATACATTCAGTTACAGGTGATGCATTAGACATTTAAACAACATGAAATACAAGAAATGAAAGACTTCACAAAGTGTTAGTGAAAACTGAGGCATTTTTATCAGTCTAGTCAGTATGGATAAGGTAACACTGGGAGAAATCACAGGGAAAGGACCAAGTGAAAAAATTAGATTACAGACAGAGAGAAAGCAAGAAGAGCTTTTACCCTGTAGAATCTCCTATGTCAGGTAAAGGGTGTTGATGATTCTGTGCACAAATCAGAGCTAATGGAAGATTCAATAATCTCCTCAGAGCTTCTACAGGATGTAAGGGAGGCAAAACTGTAAACTCTCCCCACTGGCTGACTACAACTATCCTTACAGTTCCCAAGCACAGACACCCAAACCTTTTCCCTTTTCACTCAAAAGCCCTTGTGCTGTCAGAATTGCAAATTGCAGCTGATTTACATAACAGAGAACAGGAACTTTAAGAAATTAGAAAGGACTGGAAAAAAAATACACTAGAGGTGGTAAAACCTTCCCAGGAGTGCTGTGTACATCCTGTTCACGAGTCAGATCCTCAGGATTTACCAGTAAATAGCACACAGAGAGATTCTTCAACTAAAGCTGTAACAGCAGTCGCCTCTCCTGTGGGAAGCAGCTGTGAATGGAGAGCAGCTGATCAGACTGAGCTTTAACTGGCAGCAACCCAGTGCTCAGAGAGGCTGCTAACAGGCATCTCAGACTGCAGCTTAAGCAAAACAGCTGTCCTGGCACACTGCCTATCTCCAGTATTGATATTAGGAAAAGTTTTATGAATACAAACAAGTACAAACAAATTCCAAATAAAAGCATTAAGTACTAGTACAGGGATTCCAATTTGCCTCCATTTTTGGTGCTTTTAGTATTAGGTATGTTTCTTATACCATTCAATCAGTATGACTGACAGCCCATATTACAGAGAGAAAATTTCCAAAGCAACTGATCCTACCCAACGACCTTCCTCACTCAAATCTCTGCTGTATCAGTAGGGTTTTTCTTCTCTTTTAAGGCTGTTGTTTGAACTATTTTCAACCTACTCCACAAAAGCTAGGTAACACAAACCTGTGTCTTCAGTACAATTCATGATCATCACTCTTGATGTTTAAGCACTCTCCTCAAACTGCATGACCAAGTAATTATCAAAATGAAAGGATCCACTTTAGTGTTGGACAAATCACGAGACCAACATGAAAACTGTTGGCAGCCCTGCAGCATCCCCTTTACATTATCTTGTAAATCAGCTTCTGCTAACTAGTCCTCAACAATATTAAGCAACAGGCTTCCACTCTATAGCAGTAAGAGTTTAACTTAAAGAGTTATGATGAAAGTTATGACTTATTCCTACACCAAAAATAGCGAAAACCAAGAAAAAATATGGACAAAGACATGAAAGCAACAGAGAGGTGGGAAAAACCCCAAAACCCTACAATGTGATGGGGGTAAAACCTTGTCCTTTTCTTTATGCTCATTCCTGACAATCACAGTTACTGCACAAAAAATTGAGTCATGAAGTACAAGAATTAGACACGAAAAGAAAAAGCAATTATCAAGACAAACTGAAAGCTAGTTTGACTGACAGGAGTTGTGTTTTACTTTTATCCTTTAAACAACTACTGCCAAAGTAAGCAAACATGGTGCCTTCACCGTGATGTGGATGCTGTCAGACCATAGGAGTCAAACAGCACAACATCATCTCACTTGGTTTTTCTCCCATTGCCCTCCCCCAGACTGCTGTATCATATCTTAAAGACAACAAATCCCCGAGCCTGTGCATTCAGGCAGTGCCTTATCAGACCCAAGGACACCCTGGAGTATTACAGGAATCATCATACCTTCATTCTTTGCAATTGTTCTCTACTGAATGCATGCTGTTTTTGTAGGGACTGATATTTTATTTTCACACTGATCAGCTGTCGTTCCATTTCTGCCCTACGGTCCTCCACCTACAGAACATTGTGAACAATTATTACTGTGAAATTACAACACTTGCTGTCTTTTGGATGATGAGTTTGATAAGGACATGTTGCTTAGCCATTGGTGTTCAGTCTGCAAATTCTACTTTTCCAGAAATAATACTTGAAAATACAGGCTATGGTCATTCCGCTGTGATAGAAGTGAGTAAGCAGTGCTACTGAAGCCCAATCAGTGAAATGCAACAGATTTTTCTTTTGATATCAAAATTAAGTAACATTTCATATGATTCAGTGTTGCTGTAGAATAGTTTTGCCCACTGGCAACAGAACAAACAGTTTAAAAAAATCTGAACTGTTTCCCAACTTCACCTCTCCCCTGGATGCTGTCATGAAGCATAATGCTCCCTATGCATTTAACAGCAGCTGAACTCTTACTCAAAAGCTAATTCCAAAACTCTCCCAAAAGCTCAAACATTCAGACATTTTTCAGGAAGTTTGTAACACAGCTTTTATCAGCATCTGTTAATACTTCAACTACTGTCTTCTGCATAAAGAAGGATTTATCAGCTGAACAAAACTACTTAAGAGTCAAGAGTTACAGACAGAACCATCATGAACCCTCAGTCATAACTTCTGACTTGATAGTCAGATAACTTGAAGTGAGTCCGTTAAGTTCACTAACCCCTTATCTTCAGAGAGAGCATGAAATTGTTTGCCACATGTCAGATCAACACTGAAGTCACATTTGAGGAACAGAGATACATCCTGGCCAGACCAAGTACAAATACTCTAATATTTTCAATACAATATAAGAAAGGAAACTGAAAACACTTCTTCTGGCCTGTGTACACTCCCAGGCACTGTGGCATAGTTGTACCTCAGCAAAGAGAGAATTGCCTTTATTTGTAGGGTCCAAAGATTGCAGCACTGCGTGATCCAGCTGAACCCGAAGCTCCTGATTAGCCTCATGAGCTTTCTAGATTAAAGCAAAGAGGATATTGGTCATTTAAGCATCTGATGTACTGCATACATGAATTTAATCAGACAGCTTTAACTCTTTTTAATTTCCTATACTTTAGCAGAGATGATGTTGTACTGAAGTACTTAACTGTACACACAGTTCTAGTAACTAAGAGACAAATTAATTTCATTTCACTAAAACACTTAATATTCCACTTGTCCTTCAGGACAAAAGCACAATTAAAAGCCTTTAAATGTAAGCTTTGATGTTTGTCAACTGAATTCATGGTATTCATGCCACTCTCCTTGCACTGATCAGTCACAAATGCTCCACTCCCCAGTATAAGATTCTCCAAGGCATTCAGTACAAACTTGAAATAAAAATGAGAATTCTGCCAGTGACCTGGAAGAAGGTCCCTAAGAAGCAGAACAGTGCCATGCACAGGCTGTTCTTCCACAGCTGCCACAAAACAGTGCCCACAGAGAGCATTTCCCACCAGGCAACACCAAACATGACCAACCATTATCTGTTTTTTTCCCCTCCCTCTCACAACTCTTCAAAACTCCTGCTTCACCAAAAACCTGACAACACAACTTGTGCAATCTGGGGAATTATCAAACGAATTTAGGAGAATACCTCTAATGCATTACAGTAAAAAACAACTTCTTTTTCCCTCTCTTCTTTTTCTCCCTGCAGCCTCTCCAGCTGGTTACGTAAGTTACTGTTCACAAGCTCTAACTGTTCTTTATTGCACTGCAGCTCATTCAGCTTTTCTTCATCCTTGGCCTAAACAAACAAAAAAACAAGAATAAAATAAAGATATTTAAAACAGTTGGAAAGCAAGCAAGTAAACCAAACGCATTTACTACAAGTAATCAGTTTTAATATGAAGTATTATCTTGAAGAGGAGATAGCATTAAAGCCTAGCTATTAAAGCTGTTATTTTTTGCTGTGCACATTATCTGAATAAAAGTCAATCCTAACATGGCACTATAGACAACACACCTAAAAATGAAATGAGCAAAAGGGCAGAACTTCATCTTCAACACTGCCAATGATTCAGTGCTACTCACACACCTTCTCACTCTGGAGTTCAGTGAGCTCTATCTGCAGGTTGAGCATTTCTGAAGACATGGTCTCATGGACACGCTCAGACATCATGTGCAGTTCTTCTGATTTGGCAGCAATTATTTCCTTCTGATGTTCCACTTTTTGTCTCAGCTGTTTCTCTGAGAGTCGGGTTTCATCTAGTTCTGCTTTCAGGTTCTCCAACTTAAAAAACAGTTGACAACTAAGTAGGGTCATTTCGTAGTAAATTCTTGAAAAACACAATACTTCTGACTGCTCCAATTACAGAAAATGGCTTGGAAACACAAGAGTAGCTTTTAAAAATAAGCATTGAAATCTGATGTAATTCATAAGTAACCACAGAGATGTTTTTTAAAACCCAGTCAAACAAACTACTACACATTGTAACTATTTATTACTTCTTTTGGTAGTTAAGAGTGCAATTACAAGTTTATAGTATCTAAAATGATATTAGCAACCTCTTAGCTATATATTAGTTACCAAACCTTGTTTTTAAGGTCATTGATTTCTTGTCCATAGGCTCTGTCAAGCTGTTCTTTCTGTTTATCCAGTTGCACATTTTGCTGTTGCTTAAGGGAATCACACTCAAAATTCAAGCTTTCCAACATTCGATTCTTGAGTTCAATTTCTCTCTGAAGAGTGTATTTCTCTTGTTCAAATTTCTGAAAGAAATAACACACTAATAAATCTAGATGTAACTGTAAACTGTTCCCTAAGCATTTATGAAAAAGCACAGGCTCAGAACAAAGATGCTTGTAGCTCATTTAGTCTTTTGTTGGGAGTGCCAATTAGAGTTGCAATACCCATGTTTAAAAAAAAACAAAAAATAACTGGTCTAAAATGTTATTATTTATAAATGTTATTATTATAATTTAATCATGCAATATTCACTTCTTCATGGAAACTCTATATTTCTTTGCACCCAACATGAAGGGTGTGGACATCTTTTCTGCACATGTCACAAATTCAGCCAGAGTTTATATGTCCTTCCTACCATTACAGAACCCAATTATGTTAAAAATTACTACAGTCCATCAAGCAGAACAGCTGAGTTCAATGGTTTTTTTAAGATAGCCAAATTGTCTGTTTCATAATAAATCCCATGAGCCCTTCCAGACTGATGAAAAATTTTTTTAAACAGCTTCCATGTATGCTTGGATGCATGTTTGCTAATTACAAAGGGCAGCTTCATTTCACTCTTCTATTCAGCCAGCAATTAAGGAAAAGAAAAATACAGTCTTGAAAGCAAAAAGGGTAATAAGGAAGCCAAATTAATCTACATATGCAGATTATTTTTTCCTTTTCAAAATAACGTAACTTTTGAGACACAAACCAAAATTAAATAAAAAACTAAAATCTGTCAGGTATCAAAGTGAACTCTGTGGCCTAGACACAGCTTATCAAGGACAGGCTTAGCTCTCAAACATCCAGGGCAGGAGCCTTAACACAAAGATAAAGACTGGGAACAGGACAGGTTTGGGAGGGCACTGCTTGGCCAGAGCCAGGAACAACAAAATCCCAGCAGGAACTCGCCTGCACACTTGGACAGAAGGGCACACAGAGCTTTCTGAAAGGCTCTTGTGCCTGCTGGCAGAGCTCACACTTGTGCTCACAGTAACTGCTCTGGCTCTCACATTGCAAAGAGGAGAACCAGAGAGAGAGGCAAAAACTCTAAAGAACCTGTTGGATAAGCACAGCTCCCACACAAGGTGTTAATCTACTGTATGGAGACACACAATTCCTCCCCTCCACCCCTGCAATCCAAGTTACCAGACAGGCTCCTAAGTTGGCTCCAGGCTCCCACACAGAGCCACAAACTATGGGAGCAGCCTGACAGCTCAGGAACTGCCAGCAGGAAAGGATGAGCCTGCCCTGGCTTCCTTGTGCCTTCAGCTGCCTCTCACCCAAAGCTCATTCATGGTGAACTGACCAGAATAACAAATTCTGTTCATTCAGAATAGCAGGGAGCTCCTACAAAACAAACATTTTAGCTCTATCCCAGGAGAAGGGATGCATGCACAACCAGAAACAGACTAAATGAAAATAAATAATTTATCTGAAACATGGGCTGGCTGAACACAAACATCAAAATTAAAGCCTTTATGAAAAGTGGAAGAGATTTTCCCAACTGAAATTTTATCCAACAATTGCTAAGAAGAAAACTGGTTGACTAAATAATACCTCTGTAATACAGCACTCTACTACTCCTTGTTCTGAGCTGCAAAGAAATGGGCTAATAAGTTCAGAACCCCTGGGTATCTGGAAAATTTGAAAACTTCACTACAGAAGAGATCAATTTTACAGTCTTGCTGCCAGCATTCTTCTCACAGCTTTTAAGTGATATAAAGCTGACTGGAAGACATATATGAAAGAATTGCTGAACAGAGGCAAAACACATCCTCTGAAGCAAATTTACTTCAGCATTTAGCATTCATTGCACATTAAAGGCAATTAGTCCTACATGATACTGAACACTTGATGCACAATTAGCAATGAAACCCTGCCCCAGTTAGATATAATTATACTCAATGTCTTAAAGCCAGGAAAAAAGCCCTCTCCACAACTACTTAGAGGTTTATTACAATTAATCTAGATGCTAGAAGGCATTTAAAACACCTGTGCCTTTCAGAAGACAGTTAAAATAAAATTCTGGTTTTGAACTTTGAGAAGAAAAGGCAGTCATCACCTCAGTTTTCTCAGTCAATTCACGGCGTATTTGATCCAGCTGGTTTTGAACCTCACTTTGGGACTCCAGTAAATGCAAACCATACTGTGCTGCCTTTCTTCGCTCGGTCTCTGCTTCCTTCAGTTGCTGCTTAAGACTTAAAATGGTCTCTGCCTCCATTTTTCTTCTTTGTCTTATTCAACACTGCAAACAAAAATTATTAAAAAACCATATTGCAGTAAATGATAGTAGTTATGTGAAAGAAATTATTGGATTTCCTTTCTTAACCAGGATAAATTATATATTTTTGCATTAATACAAGACACAAAAAACCCCAACTCACAAACAGACCTGTGAACAGTAAAATAATAGCTATTTCTTCATAAACTTGGTTACTGCCTTATTCTTGGTTATGTCTAACACGCAGCAAAAGCACTCCTGTGTGCCCGGCCTGGCTTCTTTGTACACCACAACCAGAGTTAATCCAGGACAGAGCCCTCTTGCCAAGTACAAGAGAAGACAATTAAATAACCTTAGAAAAACACTGCTATGCACATGGCTGACACTGTTTTCTTTGTATTATAAACCAAGCCCCACCCAGTACAGCACTTCTTGTGTACACAAATAACTCCTAAGACTGGTGTAGGCAGCTGCATTAGCAGGACAGTGTGCTCCTAATAACATTATGGGGGATAGAGGAACAGATAAAAGGTAGGGAAAGGAAGAGTCAAAAATAGAAACCCTCTTAAAATACATGGAATTTAACACTTTGCATTTAAGTGCTTAATGGAGGCTTTCATTACTGTTTTTTACTTCAAAATTTAGTTGCTGCAGTCAACCTATTTGTAAATAATCATCTCCTTGCCACATTTCAGAAAATTCATCCTTTTCTAACTTTGGAGTGTAACAGAAGACAAAAGGTGAATTTTGCAAAAAAGTCGAAGCAAATCCAACAAACCAAATATTTAAAAAATAAAAATCTACTCAAATTAACACTATAAGCTTGTATGACTGCTTGCTCCCAAATCTGCTAAAGCAGCCCACTGCAAAACAATCCTATTAAGACAGAAAATACTAAGCAACTCAGGCTTCTGAACAACATATGCCAGGAGCTTTCTCAGAAAGTAGGAAACAACACTGAGAGACAAACACACACATAAAAAAAATTTGCAGTTGATTTTTCAAAGTCAGGGTTCATAACTTTTATATAATTTCAGAATTAAAGTAATTCTATATTAAAGACCTAACTCTTGCTTTTTGTTCTCACAGAAGCAATTTGTTTGTTACCATTTCTTACTGGCACATACATCATTCTTGTGGATGTTGTAATATCCATCCTTCACTTTTTCTTTTGCTAACTTCTATTCAACATGAATAACTCCTATTGGCAGAGTTACCCAGCTTCTGCTAATAGAAAAGAATTTAATTAACATGCAAAAGTACATGGTGCCAATTCCTTTCCAAGGCACAAGACAGAAATGATCACATTCTGGTTTTTGCATTTTCTCCTCACTTGTTGCTATCCAGGTTTAACACATACAAAGAGACTTTATCCAGGCAGGCTTTGAAACTTCAGTTTTCACCTCTAACCACTGCAATGGCTGAAATACTAGTTTTGCACTTATCTTAAAATCAGCCAGTGAAACACAGGAATTTTGAATACCAATAATTAAGAATCATCAGTATAGACAAACTGCAGGGACAGGAATACCATGTACAATTTAATAATGAAGTGTTTAAAGTAAGATGTAGCAATACAAACACATAGGCAACAACTTCTGGCTTGCATTTCCATTAGTAAAGGGGATAAACGAATCACTGGTCACTTACATAAACAGAAGTTTAAAAATAGCTTTATTTTCTGATCAGACAACAGTACAGAGGCAACATAGCCATTTGGCAGCTCCTAGTTTACTAAATTAAATGAACAACATGTTTAACTCACCTCCAGAAGCCCATTGAAGTATTTCTTGACCTTATTCTTGCACTTCACTTTTAAAAGAAAAAGCAACAGTTGTGTGATTTGGATGAGTCTGAGCTGCCACCACAGCACAGCCCTTCAGAGCAGTCCCTTTTCAGGACAGGCTTAACCCTGCTGGCTGTCTCATGAACATGCAGATCACAAGCTAAACCCCCATAATAAATGCAAATCTTATTCAAATCCCAGGCAGCTGTCAGACAGTGCAGAAACAGATCAGGCAATGCTGCCAAGGGACGGATGCTCTGCAATCCTCTGGGGCAGGTAAACAGGCTGCACCCAGGGTCACCTCCTTCTGGTACACCTGCAGTTTTTGGGCATTTTTGTCTGTCTCCCTCCTACTTGTTCAATCTCTTTTGCATTTCTCCTACAGTTTCACATACAAGAACTTTGAGCTCTTAATTAATTATTTACTAGATAACAGAAAAAAAGATCTTATGGGTTTTTCTTAATTTTATGGTTGCAGTATGGAGGAAAAGAGAAACAACTCTCCTATTCACACACTCCTGCTGACTATTAGGGAAAACAGCAAGTATTCCTTCTGGAGTACAGCCAATCTCAATTTTTCATTGTCAAGTCTGGATGAAACAAATAGGTCCAGGTAGTTTTGTTCATGACGTTGTACACTGAAATAATTACCAGCAATTTAATATTATACATGAGGCTAAGTCAATTGCTCTGAAAATAATGTTTTAAGATCAACTGAATGGGTAGCAAGGTGAGTAGGCAGGAGGGGGAAATAACTGAAAGCAGTCTTCATTTATTCTAGTGAGTCACAAGAGTTACTTGTGGCTAAAAATCTTCAAACATTTCATTACAGATCCTACACTGACAGCTGCAGACCTCAATTATTCAACCGTCAAGTACTGCTTAATAAAAGTAATAGAGTAGGAGATAAAAGGCACTTTCCTGGCAAGCAAACTTTTTTCTCCCATAGCACAGTTTTTCTTGTTAAATTTCTATTCCCCAGGGCCACATGGAACAGCTGTCTGTGTTCTGATCCTGTCAGAAGCACCTGTGCGGGTTTCTGATCAGGAACACAATTACCAGGGTGGTTTCTCTCCCTTAGCCCAGCTATTCCCCCGACAATTCCAGCCACTTACTTACACGAGTCCACATCTTCGCCTACCACGTAGCACACTCAGGCGGAGAGATTTTTGAGGGCTGATCACCTTCCATAAACAGGTTCCTGGGTGGGTCAGCGCTACGGAGAATATATAAATATCACACTACAGCCTCATCGCTTAGCCCACAGGGCCCGTGCAGACCGGGCCGGGTCCCGGGCCTG
>VZTJ01001884.1:1474469-1526181 GCA_013397795.1 Orthonyx spaldingii | reverse complement strand
CCCCGCCCCCCCCCCATACCTGCTACGGCCCAAACGGGTCCCGCGGGCGGCGGGGCCGGGCTCGCCCCGCTCCACCGGGCCCGCGGGGCAGCAAACGGCCCCACCCGCTGAAAGGAACCGGCGGGCCGGCAGCGCCACAGAGAGCAAACCCCTCCGGCACCGCCCGCCCCTCTCAGCGCTCCCTCTGCTCGCCCCTGGCGCTCTCCCCCGCTCCTCCGCCGNCCGGGCCGGGTCCCGGGCCTGACCCCCCCCCCATACCTGCTACGGCCCAAACGGGTCCCGCGGGCGGCGGGGCCGGGCTCGCCCCGCTCCACCGGGCCCGCGGGGCAGCAAACGGCCCCACCCGCTGAAAGGAACCGGCGGGCCGGCAGCGCCACAGAGAGCAAACCCCTCCGGCACCGCCCGCCCCTCTCAGCGCTCCCTCTGCTCGCCCCTGGCGCTCTCCCCCGCTCCTCCGCCGCCGCCCCGTCCCCGCACCGGCCGCCGCCGTTCAAACTCGGCTCCGCGGTGCCGCCCAAGTCTCGCGAGACCCGCCCTGTGCCCGCACCGGCCGCAGCCGCCGTTCGAAGTCTCGCGAGATCCGCCCCTCCCGCCCCGCCTCCCGCGCGGGGCGGTGCCGTGAGGGTGCCGTGGGGGCGGCTGTGGCCGGCGCTCCCGGAGCGCTCACTGTCACCCTGTCTCGCTGCCGCAGGGTCGTGGCCGCCTCGTTCAGTGGTATTAAATTGTTGTCCCGACCGCAAACGCCAGTTCGCACACCGAGGAGAGAGATTTCTGTGCTATTCCAGTTGGGGCGAAGCAGGGAACTGGGTGGTAACACGCCAAGGCTCACCGATTAGCAAAACTTTACACTATTTATGCATTTCAGCGAAGGCATCAGCATTCATAGGTTACAAATTACACAACTTTCGTATTCATGAATGCTCAAACCGCTGTTTGCTGTTACATCTCTCGTTTCTCGTGCTGATCCGTCAGCTCCCCCTGCGTGCGGTGTCGCACAGGAGAGATTCGGGTCTGGCAGGAGAACACTGCGGGTGTCTGCTCCATCTGCCCGAGTTTCTGCTCCATCTGCCCGAGTTACTGCTCCATCTGCCCAAGTGTCTGCTCTATCTGCCCGAGTTTCTACTCTATCTGCCCAAGTTTCTACTCTATCTGCCCAAGTGTCCGCTCTGTCTGCCCAAGTTCCTGCTGTATCTGCCCAAGTTCCTGCTGTATCTGCCCAAGTTTCTGCTCGCTCTGCCCAAGTTCCTGCTCTATCCCACTGCCCGCTTCCCTCAGCGAGGAACTCCCCTCCTCACAGGGGCTGCCTGTCCCTGAGGAAATGTCACCTCCTGCTTCCTCAGCCAAGCCTTTCCTTAATTTCCGTGCAGCTTTACCGTACCAGCTACACAGCAAGTTCAGTGCCTGTAGCACAGCTGCCAATAACCTTCTGTTTTTCTCCCTAGCTTGCTCTAGTTTCTACTCATCCTCACTTCTGGACCAGGGGGGATTCCCAAAGAGGGATTTTATGGTGCTAAATTGTCCACTGTTCATAGATTTCCTAAAAGGGTGAAGATCTGAGTGATATCCACAAAGAGCAGCAAAATCCATCAGCAGGAATGTTTCACCATGGCTGTTTGAGAGTCCAAGCACATGTGTCTACGTGCCTTTTTTTTTCTTTTCCCTCTAAAGAAAACCCTAGTAATTTTTACCTTTTAAGCAGTGGTTAAATTTTTAATCTGTTCTGCAAGATTCATATATTTTTGTAGTTATTATTCTACTTGATGTGACATCCCTAACGAAAACCACTGCACGTAAACCTGTGATAGCAAATTCAGCTATAGCTGATATAGCTGTGATAGCCTTTAGAGAAACATGCTTCAAGTAATGCAAGGTTAAATTCAAACAACAGGCTGTAAGTAGATGCAAGGATAACAATCCTATTTGGAGCAACTGGGACAGAAATAGATGTCTTAAGAAAAAAGGGGCATGGAAAATAAGCACATAGTCTAAAATTTGTCAGAGGGAGCCAATAAAAAACTACTTCTGCTATCAAAATGATGCTACTTCTGCTCTTCTATCAAAATGGGAGTTTAGCTTTTGCCAATAGAAATGGGATTAAAAATTAAATACAGAATGGTCTAGACAGGCAAGAATACCAAGTTGATTAAAACAGGGACAGGAAAAGAGACAATCCTGTTCTAATCCTGATTCTGCTGCGTCCACTGTGTGATTAACTACTCCAAATACCCACAGCTAAACCCCCTTGTTTTAAAATAAGGATAACAGTGACTTAATTAACAAATCCGTGTAACTCCCCTGACAGTGAGTGAGTACATCTTGAAAAAAAATAAAATACATTGTAAATGCTGAGTATTAACATGGTTACTCCACCCTCAGAGCCTGCTAAATTATAGAAGAGTTAAAATAGCTGCTGCTTCCCCATCTTTGGTTCCACAGTCATCTACGATAGCTGAAGTTTAATACATGAAATATTGTAGCAAACTCCATAATATTTTCCTCAGCTTAGAATTTCCATTTATGCCTTAAAGCAGAGTTAGGAGCTTCGATGCAAAGTAACTAATTCATTATTTAAAAATTCCATTATCTTCAGACCTGTTCTCTTCCCCTGGCTGAACTGGCAATCATTAGGACAGTTTTACAGACCATATCTACAACCTGTGAAAAGAAAATGCAGGCATGGGTTGCTAACAAGCTGTTAGCAATTTGTCACGTGGAGTGACCATCTTGTCAGAACGCTGCAGAATCACTCCCTGGTGGTACAATATCTAATTCTAATATACACCAGGATTCCTTCGTTTTGGTGCTGGATTTCACTGTAAGAGGCTGTGAGAGGAACATAGAATGACAAGACCATGATGTCCATCGATTGTGGCAAACGTGGCTTTATGGAAACAAATACTTTCGTCCCACTTATCTAGGAGCAGACTGTCACTTTTCATGTTTCTTTTCAGCTTAGGTTATATTTAGTCTCTAGCTTGCTACTGTAACTATAAAGTTACTGTTACGAACTTTTCTCCTGCTTCTGACCTCAACAACAACAACCATTGCCCTACAGAGATTTTACAAATCCAGTAGTTACTGATGGATAAATGTTTCCTAAGTGTAGTTTGTATACTTTTGTTTATTGACATTTTGTATCACCAAGCTTAATTAAACATGTGCACTGCTGACTCTGTATCAAATAGAAATCCATGTTTTGTGAGTTTTGAGGAATTCTACCAGCAAGCAAGAATTCCACATAAGTAAGGGATTAATTGCAGCAAACAAATGTGTTGATTTTTCTTTTTTTTTTTCCTCTGAGGAGGAAGGTTGTTGCTTTTATCTGCATAAAAACCAATGAGTTAAAACAGCTCTCTTAGCCTTTCCCTGCTAATTGTTCAGGGCAACATATGAGCTGAGAAATGTTTTACTAACTCTGCTTAAGGTGCCAAATGCTACACGGAGCAAGTGAGTTCCAGCAGTCTGTTGAGAAGTGCTGATCACTGCCCTCACTTTGGCACAACTGACCCACGGTTCACCACAATACAACTTGTTGGAGTATTTGATTCTGGTTTGTTTGTTTGTTTTTGCATGTTCTTGCTCTTCATTATTTAAGAACCCTTAGAGCTGCACAATTTAAAGCCATGTTGTTTTATTTGATGGTGCAACTTCATTAAAAGCCTTGGTTTAACCCAGTCCAGATTTTTCAGCAGGTAAATATGAAAATGTTCTGCTTTTTTGAGGTGGGACACTCTCACCTTCCATTAAACAGAAGCCAGAATATGAAGATGTTTTAATTTATTGCTGTGAATACCAAGAGCAGTCATACCTGAGTTGTTCTGCGAGGAACTTGAGCAGCTCAGTAATTACAGCAACAGATTGGGGGCCAGTAACTGTTTCTAATCCTCTCTAAACTATTAGACACTGACCTCATCCAAATCACTCCATCTCACTATTTCAGTCATCTTAGCAAAACACGTCTTCACTTAGCATTTTTCTTGCCAAGCTGGCCATAAATAGACTTCTGTGGCTGCAGGTGATCATTGCAAAATCTGTCAAGTAGGTGTGAGTCTCTTCCAGATACAAACTCTCAGGTTTGTAACTCCCTTAGGAAACCTTTCCAATACATTTATTTAGATTGGTCACATTTTTTACTGCTCGTTTGAATAGGACAGGAGCTTCACAATGAACTTCCTGGATTTATGTAATTGAGGAGCCCAGTTATGAAAATATACTTTATTCAGTATAGAATATATTCTTAAAAGGTAAAATTTGATGCGTCTTTCATAGTTTCCAAATATCCATTTTTAAAGTCACAATTGCAAGATGTTGCTAAAACCAACAAAATAACAATGCAAGTTTTATGACAAGCTCAGGGAGTTGATTTTTTTGTTAGTTTGTTTATATGTGGTAATTCAAGGGATCCATCAATCCCAGAACAAGGGTGCCAAATCCACATGTGATAAACCCGGAGTGTACGGTGACTCAAAGTCATTTTAACTTTTCTGTCTTTTAGCAATATAACAAAAAGCCACTTAAACCTCACACCCGGTATAAATGCAGATATCCAACATTACCATGATGTAATTTAATGGTGGGTCAGAACGCCTCACTGCTTTTTTCCTTACATTTTGAGTTTACTTAGTTGACACGAGTTGACATTCAATTTATTGCACTGATAAATTCAGTGTTTAAACCACACAGAATCACAGAATGAACTAGGATGGAAAAGACCTTTCAGATCACCAAGTCCAACCTGTGACCTAACACCTCCTCATCAACTAAACCATGGCACTGAGTGCCACGTCCAAGCTTTTTTCAGACATGTCCAGGGACAGTGACTCCACCACCGCCCTGGGCAGAGGATTCCAGTGCCCAATCACTCTTTCAGTGAAGATTTTTTCCTGAAATGCTGCTCTCTACTTTGGCAACAGCATCAAATGAGTACTTGAAGGCCACATTTTGCGACACAAAAATACACAGTCATCAGCAACCCTAACTGTACCAACCATGAACTAACCCAAACCGCCGCAATTCTCTGAAATTCCTTATGAACTATTGTCGTTTATATGGTGTTTATTTTTACATTCCCGCTAATAGCAGAGCTTCTCTAATGCAGTCAGGTAGACACCTGATTTGTAATATACACCTATATGTTCCCTTTGTCACAATTTTTTTATTCCAGGTTTTTATTCCACGTTTTTGTTCCTGGTTTTCATTCCTGGGGCTGCCGCGGGTCTCCAGCCCCACCTGGTGGCCGTCCTGCGCCATTGCAGCTCCCGCTGCCGCCGGGGATCCCCGTCCCGGGAGCCGAACGCGACAAAAGCCATCAAATACTCACGGGAAAAATTATCTAACGCACTAATATAGCTGCCTTTTGATCAAAAGTATGTTTCAAATTAATTTTTCGTGACTGCACTTTCCCCCCCCCCGCACTAAACAGTTGGACAGAG
Organism: Orthonyx spaldingii; assembly: GCA_013397795.1. NCBI lineage: Eukaryota > Metazoa > Chordata > Aves > Passeriformes > Orthonychidae > Orthonyx > Orthonyx spaldingii. The sequence continues at coordinate 1,520,749 of VZTJ01001884.1, read as the reverse complement.
GGATTATCTTTAATTTTAATTAAGTTTAATTTCATACAGATCATCAGCTACATGCTGGACGATAACTGTAGCACTGTCACTGTGAATTTCTAATCAAATCGGGCAAAAGGTTTAATCAGCTTTGCCAGCTGGAGGTCATTAGCTGTTTCACCATCAATAGGTTTCACCTGGAGCTCGTTTCAGGCCTGCTATAAAAGAGCCTGACTGCCCCTGAAAACGTGTGCTAGTTTAGGTGTGCTGTGTTGGTGACTTTGAAAAATAAGGTAATTTTGTTTTAAAAAAAAATATCTCTTGTTAATATTTGTAGTGAAATATGTTAAGCAACAGATCTCTTCTTATTTTAGCTTTTCTTAAGCATTATTTTGATGTGTGGGATGTTATGCCTGTATTGGAGTTCTTGTAAATCTCTATTCCATCAATTTCTTATCTACTGAATGATTTTGAAAGTGTTAGTTAGTGCTTATGTATCTCTGATACTTACAACAGTAAAGAAGAATTCAAAACAAAAAAAAAGGTGAAACAGTAAGTTAAAAGAGTTGTAATTCATTGAAAAATTGTTCAATGGTTCAAAAAGTGTATTTTACTTTTGAGGTCAGCTATTACTAGAAGATGGTGTTATGAAATGTTCAAGCTAAGATTGTTATAAGTTCTCTGTGTCTCAGTTTATAGCACTGGTTTTATTCAAAAGAGGGATCATGTTTGTAGCTTAATTTAGCTCCTCCAGGACCAGGCTTATATAGGAATGCATGAAAAATGATCAGTTATGTTTTCATTGGTTGAGGTCTTGCTCTAGAGAAATTAAAACATTAAACTGTAGAATATTCAGTTGGAGTTGGGTTTTTGAAGTATTAATTTGTTGAGTATATTTATTCCAAGTTGTAATAAGAGTAATTAATTGAGTTGAAGTAGTTTAGCTTTGTTTCTGTTCCAGCTTTTCTATTTTTAAGGCTATTTTTAACAACATTCTTTTTTTGTTTTATCAAAACTCTTGATTTACCTTTTCACTTTAACCACTGTCTCCCTCCCCTTTTAAATGGTGAACTAAAACACTTTATTAGCTAAAAGTAGTGGATGCTTTCTTATTCTTTAGGGAACTTGGCTGATAATGTTTGGTCTAAGCAGTCCTGCTCTGACTGTATAACATGACCTGAGAGCACAGGAATCAGGCAGAAATGGATGTTTTAGAAGGTAGCTAACAGTATCTGGTACCTGGTTCTATAAAGAAACAGCAGATGGAGAGTTTGATGGCTTTGAGGGAGTTTTCAGTCCTTTAGGCACAAGTTTTTTCTCCAGCTGTCTACTTCCCTGCCAGTCTCCAAGTACATCACCCACAGCAGTGGCCAGTCTCAGTCTGGGAGAGTCTCATTCTGACTTGACCTGTTAAGTCTTATGAGAAACCAGTTTTTTTTTCCTCAAGCTTCTAGAAATTGTTGGTAAAAAAACCAAACAAGACAACCCCCAACCTTTTTGTGGTGGTTTGGATATTTTTTTTCCATAGTGTAATTGTTTTCCCCTTATACTTACTCTTGAATGCAAAATGAAAAATAAAAGCAATGAAGTGAACACTTTTGAGTAAAATGGGACAATTTGGAAAGATGAAACAGAAATGTTTAATCACTTAAATATGTTCTTTGTTCTTTCTATTTGTTTAGCCTGGTAAAATATTCTGACATTGACAATCCCAGTTTCATTTTCTATGTAATTATACTAATTAATAGCTTTACTGGCAGATCAGCAGCTTAGAGCTTAGTTTTATTTCTAAACACAATTGGCTTTTATTTTGCTGTTAAATATTCATGCTGCATCTCAAAACATAAAACTATTTAATCTTGAGTGCAAGATCTCACAAAATGCCTCTGTGGAGATGGCCTGGAACCATTATTTACTGCTTTGTGTCTATGATTTCAGTATTTAGTAATACACTTGATCTGTTCCCACAGAAAAATTGTGCTGTTGAATGGCCTAAAATATGCTGCAAAAAGCTCCCCAGCCAGGGAAGTTACTGTGGAATTTGGTGTGAAACAGTGACTCAACCTTTGCAAAGTCCTGCTTTAGCCAAATTTAGCCTAGATAATCTACTCAGACTTAGGTGGATTCACTTGAGGTTTTTTAGGTCTAAAAGTACCTCTTGAGCAAACCATCATCACTCTATACCAATCCTGCTAAAATATCAAGTTACATATATATTCTTGCTTAAGTCTTAACTTGGGTAATATTTGCTCAAATTCATACCAGCACTTTTTAGTTAATTCCCATAGAAACTCTCAGCAGCAGTGACCTGTAAAAGTGTCTTTAAAGGAGAAGTGAAAATGGTTCTGAAACACTCCTCTTAAAATATTCCTTCTAGAGATTAACTCAGAATTAGGAGAGCAGCAAAATAACCACATTGTTCAGCACTCAGGGCCAGTTTTTGGAGGACTGAGTCTGCCCCATTATAGAATGGCTCAAGATAAATTGCTGGGATGTTGCTTTCTGCTAATTAGCTCAGTGTGAGGGGAAGCAGTATTTCTTGTTAGATTCCCACTAATGATGAGTAAGGTGAAAGGGTAGCTCAAACACAAATGGATGAAATAGAAAAATGAGATGAGAATTTGGGGACTTACCTGGGTTCTCTACTCCTCATAAATTATAGTGTACTCTGGGTGGCTGGGCAATAATCCTATCAAACGGTTAATTTCAGCTTTATTTCCTTATGTTTTTATAGCTTTTGAAGTATTTGCTTATTGCTTTTGTTTATTTTTGTCTTGGGTAATACTAAATTAAAAAAAAAACAAACCCACACATTGATGTATTTTAAAGCTACTTGTTAAACTTCTTACTGGTGTTGGTAAACCCCACAAATGTGGTGTGTCAGGCACTGCAGCCTGTCTCACATGGTCAAAATAGAGCTCTGGAGGTGCCTTTTCAAGTGTAACTAAGCAGCACAGTGCAGAGCTGTGGGCTGCTTGGTCTTTAGCAGCAATTAGTGCTCCCTTCCTAAATGTGCATATAAACCCTCAACTGCAAGTTAGGGTGCTTATGCATGTCTTCATTAAATAACTGTTTTTTCTTGATCACAGCAATAAGAACATAGTTGACTTCTGTTAGGCATTTGAGGTCAAATGCTTTTTATTTTAATTGTTAACAGATTTTTTCACACTGATTATATCAAAGAATAGCGATATTAAGATTACAATAAGTCTCTTTTTTTTTCCTGTGGTATACAGAATGTCTTTGTAGTCTCAGGATCTGTTTTGAATTGTGTGTCCTGATTTGAGCTTGCTTTGGTTTAAATTATCATGTTTAGATGAGTAATAGGACTTTAGAAATACTTCTGAAAATGGTAATTTTAAAACACATCACTGATTTAAGTAATGAACCACAGGATGACAGTGTCTCCAAGTGAAAAGGTCAGATTTTCTTTGGTACTATTATAAAGGTTGGCAATTACTGCTCTTGATTTCTCTAGACATTAGAAGGGGTTATGAAAAAGGCTCATGGATTATGTTAATAACAGCAGACAAGGCATTTCAGCTGGTGAAACAGCAGAGAACTGTTCTGTGATCTGATGTGTCCAGTGTAGGGAACTTGGTTAGGAAATGAAGGAACAGGAGACAGAGGGACAGATTCCTACAGGAAGGCTGCCTGCTGAGCTGGGCCTTGCCTGTCCCCATTTCTTATGAGTAATCTAAAATTAGAATACAAGTTCCACTGGCCTTCAAGGTCTCATTGAAACTCTTTATTTTATTGTTAACATGGTTTTGTATATCTGCTGTTCTTGAGGCTTGTGTTCACAATGTTTAGTTACAGTTGTAGTTGCTTCTAATATCTTGGTATTTGTTGCATTTAGGGAACTATTTAAATGATCTGCTTTCATGGCAGGTTTGTGCTTTGCCTTTAGACTTTATTTCATAGTGTTTTATTATTCAAGGTTGAGTGGGGTAAGACTGTTCTGCCTGTGTAGTTCTGTGCTACTCAGTTTTCTGTAACTTCAGAAGAAAGTTCTTATAATAAAGTTTTCCACAGGGAGACCACTGATGTGAATGAAGTGAAATCCTGTTTCTTTTCAAAAAGAAATGTGAAAAAAAAGCACCTGTTAGTTCATACAAAAGAATTGCTAACTGAAGTCTTATTGCAGTTTAAATGCTGCTGAACCAGATGAAATTTTGAAGAAAGCATTGAAGGTACCATTTCTTGCTGCACAGTGCATCATCTACCAGAGATGGTGAGACAGGTGTGCTTCCCCCAAATAACTGAACTTCAGGGTGGTTTGGACCTCAAGTTGGAGGTTGTTTGATGTCCCTTGTGCTGTGAAAATGTTGTTCCCCTCTGCTACGAAAATAAGGCAGGGTGGGTCAGAACTGCTACTGTTTCTTTTCTTGTATCAATTTAATTGCAGATTTAACTTCTCAGCTTTAGTTGTGCTGCAGCTGAAGGGCTTCGTTGTGTCCCTTTCCTGTTCCTGTCTGGTTGCTGGTACAACAATATTAGTGAGAGATTTCTGCAGCTCCTCAGTGAAACCACTAACCATGATTAGCTTTAATCGTGATCCAGGCTCAGGTTCTGTGTAACTGGAACAATTCCTTGCTGATTGAATGACTGATTGTGAAGATTATTTTTTTCTGTATCGTGCTTTTCTAAGCTTTGCTTCACTGTTGTATCATTTCCCACAAGTCATTTAATCAAGTCTAAATGACAATGTAGGGCAGGTAGTGGTTTTTCCCAGTAAATAATGAAATACCAGATACACTTATTAGAAATTCTTTCTTTGCCTTTTATATCCTAATGATGTCTTAAGTGAATTCAGGCTTCAACAGTAGCAGGTCAGAGGTTGTGTGAGTTGTGATATGTAAATATTTTATGTGAGCTGAGTAATGCATTGTTTCACATTCAGGGTTTACATGTGTAATTAGACAATAGTTTATCTGCTATTGACTTGTTCCAAAATATATTCACAGACTAATCTGGTCTTTCTGATCTGTCTGATGTTTCTTAGGGTTGCAAAAGTATATGAAAAAGAGGAGGGAGAGGAGAGAAAAAGTATGTCTTGTATAACACAAACAATTGCTACATTTTCCTGTTCTCTTATAAAGAGTATTGAATAGTAAGTCTGACTTTCCCAGGAAGTGAAGTCCTTCTGTTGCCTTGAGGACTCAATGATCTGAAGTATTTTTTTTAATTGCATAATTAATTAAAAGGCAAGGTTATCAAAATCAAAGATGTGAAGCTTTAATCTTTACAGACATTAAGCTGGGCCATCGCTTGTGAATTTAAGCTGTAGCTGACTTTTTTAGTGATTTGCTTGATCCTGAAGTGTTGGTTCATGCAGCGCCATAGCCTTGTGACCAAAGTTATATTGCAACTGGTTTTAATCTAGAATTACCAGGAAGGCTATTCCCAAAAGCCACTCATTCCAAAAAGTAGTGGGTGCTTCTAACTGATGCCATGACTTTATTGGTGTGTTAGGGTGCTTCCAAGAGGGACAGGTAGAAAAGACCTGTTTGTATCAGGTAGTGACAGCTGCTGCACTTAGGAGCTTGAGTCTTCATTGCTTCCTTGGGTTTCTGTGGCAGTGAATACTGTGCTGTGCACCAACTTTGAAAGCAAAACCTAATTAAACCCTGATGTAAAGGAAGAGTCATCAATTGCCAGGTTTGGGGGAAGAGATGATTCATTTGGCTGCTCCCAGCGCCCAGCCTGGAAGCTGCTTGTCAGAAAACTCCCATCACTTCTGGGGCGAGAAGTGTGCAAGTCCTGTAATTAATTACAGCAGACACTCATTACCTAATGTCTTCTGCTGAGGCTGGTTTTTTACACACTTAGCAGATTTTAACATTAACATTTTAACTCTTGAGGCATAGAATCTGTGCAGTTGACAAGATACATTTGCTTAAGCAATTCACTTGTAAGATGTTGTGATCTTGGGGTATTGCAATCCATTATCTAGTTAGATGCTATTCCCTACTTTTTTTAGCTTTGACTACAAGATTTTCAAAGCCTGTGTTTGTGAATTAAAGGCCTTTTGAAACCCTGTGCATTTCCTATCTGAATCACTGCTCTGCTGCTCCAGTTCACTATTTGAACCATATTGCTACTCAGTAACTGCAAGAAATGTGAGGCCTGAAGAAACAGACACTCCTTAAAAGTTCTTTATACTTAAATTTCTAATAGATTAATTCAGTCTAGGGATTTATTTATTATTTCAAATTCTTTTGCACAAGATTTTGAATTATTTCTCCCTGCTATTGCCATAATTTTGGGAGATGGACAACCTAATCTGAGCTTTCTGAATTTAACCATATCACTCTATATGATCCCATATGAATACTAAATGAGATACTTGTCTGTCTTGTACTTGCTCTCAATTCACTGAACTCTTATGGTTTCAAGGTTTTCTAATGCTGCTGATTAGGTGGACAATTAACGAAAAGTATAATGAAGACAAGTAATGAAGCTTGAACCTAAATTCAGAAGTTTTTCAGCACAAAATGTGGAACTCTCAGAAAAGATCTATGAGCATTGTACTGTGTATATGAAGTAAGCCAAGATTTTAGCTCTAGTTCAGTGTATTAGAAACCTGAGCTAGAAAAATTACTTTGCTTAGAGCTGGCTTGAATTGTGGGAGATGGATGCCTCTGGAAATACAGGGATCAGATTTCAGCTCTGCTGAGCATTGCTCTTTTTCCTGCAGTGAGGGAATAGGATGGGTCTACACTTCCACTGGAATACTTTTGTGAGATTGAGCATGCTATTCTCACTTCTGTTCTCCTGTATTGCACAAGTACAGTACACTACCAACTAGAAGAATAACATAGATTACTTCACTCTTAGGTACTTAGGCCCTACCTTAAATTTAGGAGCTGCCTTGATCTTAGATCATTTATACAAAGTAATCTTTTTTTTTTTTTTTAATTTTTAGCAGAAACAGTTTTGGCAGTTCTTTCCCAGTTTGAGGAAGCAAGCCCAAATCAAGGCTTTTCCTTAGGCAAATTTTTAATGTGATGGGTGGAGCAGGAAGACTGATCCCCTGAGTCAGTTGTTTACCACAAGTTTCATTTTATTGCAGAGCACTTGTGCTGACTCCTTCTACACCTTTGTAATGATAGTTACTTTTCCCCTGAAGGAAAAGCAGGAATATAGAATGAAATGTGCTTAAGTTTTAGGCAGAAAACTGGCAAAAGTTTATGTAATTAATGCTTCTTCCAACAGAATATGAATTAAAATGAATTGGAGCACATTGGGTTTAATCTCCTTGGCTGACATCTTCAAACAAATGAAGTGTTTGAGACAGTTACATGTCGAGCACCTGCCTTTCCTCAGGAGTCCTGAAGATCTCAACCTTCAGTACAGTCACATCCTGATGGAAGTTGGCTACCAGACAATTTCTTGTTTGCTGATTTTGTTAAAAAAATTTTTTAGCCCATTATGGGCAGCTAATACCCAGCACAGAACTTGTGTTATCTCTTAGAGCTGCCTCCTCCTTGTCTTTGCAGGTAGTCATCTTGCTTTTGGATTTACAGGTGAGTTTAGAAGTATAAACCAAAAAGCAGCTGATGGATTTTAGCTTCATTAGAAATGTGGTTTTATTGTTGTTGGGGATGGAAGGGCAGAAGGACCCAAAAGGTGTTTAATGTAGCAGACCTGTCAGTAAAAGGCGTTCAGATTATTGACAATTAGATTATAGTGAAGAATGAGTGAGAGAAGAATTTGTGTTTAGGTTACCATTCATCATTTGGTACACTTTTTTTAGGTATAGAAACTTCTGTCAGATACAGACCTCAAAAGACAGCTGTTTGGAATAATTAAGATATACTTAATTTTGTAGGCATTTGGGATATGACTGGGAATGAGCAGAATGCATGGATAGGTCTGGATTAACTTTAATGCTAAGCTGGGAAATATTGTGCTTGCATTGAGTGCAGAGCCTGTATTGGCAAAACTACTTGTTAACACTTTTAGTGTCTTGTTGCTGTGTGTTTTTCCTCAAGTATGCTGTGTTACCAAAAGTGAATGGATGGCTGTGGTTCCCTAGGGAAGTGTAGCCATATGTACATGCTGAAGAGCTCTTCAGGAATGATTCTGGAGTCCTACCTGATGTTTATGTTGATGCAAGTTCTGAAGGGATCAGTTTGTCCTGACAGTCTGTCCACTCCAGCTTTCAGTACCGTACTTTGTTGAATGTCAGCACTGAAAGTGGGAATTGAAGCTTCTGCTTTTCAAGTGCTGTGAAATTAATGACTCTGAATGAAAGCCTTTTTATCCTAGTTTATTTGAGGGGTTCACTCCATACCAGTGCTGTTTCCAATGACTTTCACAAGTGAAGTGCATGGGTTTGCCAGTCATCAGGGAAATAGTCACCAACTGAAGCAGCAGCTCAGTTCTTCTGCCTGTGATTGTTGGTTTATTCGAAGGAATGGGATATGGCTCTAGTAACTAACATGGAAGTAAAACCCTTGTGGAAATTCATCTTTTGATCAAACACTGACATACCTCATTAAAAAAATCCTACAGCTTATTTTTTCAATATTAAATATGCAAACAGAGATTAAGAAACTATATAAAATATCCAGTTGCTTTGTGCTGCAGGTGTTTTGGTTTTTTGTTTATTCTTCTTCCAGTTGAGGTATCTTTTCATCAGAAATCTGTGTGTGCTGTGCTTTTCCTTACTTTTTTATACCTTTGGGTGGAAAACAGCAGTCAAAGCCTGAAGTAACTGTTATGTGATCACATTTCATGAAATATCTATTTACTTAGCACTAAATAGATGGATTGCATTAAAATATTGTGCTGTGGCACCATTTCACTCTCTCAGCAAATGAGGTGAATAAAACTGAACTGGAACTGCTCGGAAAGATCTTTTCCTTTCAGCTGCATGCTATACACAGAAATAATAGCTGTCCATCAAATGTGACCTTGGTGACACATCACGGAGGTGGCACCTGATCCTGAAATTTCATTATGACCTCTTATATTGGCATAGGATTTAGAGGGGCTCATTAGGTCAATAGGTTGCTTGAGATTGGGACTGAATCCATGTATTTATTATTAGGAACTCGGGAATCTTTGGGTGTAATTGCAGAACATTTTTGTTGCCTGTTGGTCAGTGAAGTTACATTATCAGGCAAGGAGCTGATGAAACTCGGGTCAGTTCACATTTTGTCTTGCCCACTGTTGGTTTGCACTGAGTTTTGTGCTGCTGCTGCTGTAAAGGAGCCAGTTTAAGGATGGTTTGGAAAGATCCAGGCAAATTCAGCTGCAGGAATGGTCTCATTGGACACACCCAAGGCAATTGGTGGCTGTTAGACACAGGGTATGGGTTAGATAACCTCTGCTTTGATAGGGCACAGCTGTAAACGTGAGTGAGGAACCTGGGGGTTAAAAAGAATCAAAGCTTAGAATTTAACCACAGCAGCTCCAATCTATCAGCAACTTGTGCCCCACCACACTGCAGGACTGTTAGAGATGGGTCAAGCAGAAATCATTATTTTTCATGGACTCTGTACAGTGGGCAGTACTGGGGGGTTAATCATTCCCCAAAGGCTTCATTTTAGCTTTTTCTACAGAACAACAGAAATGAGTTTGTTCTTGGGGTGGGAGCACAAATGCTGTCAGGTTTTTCTGTTGTCCTCACAGATCTGGGCATTTGTGCAACAATAATCCAAGTGCAGCCTCCAGTGTTTGTCCAGGAGCTGCTGCACAGTGAAGTATTGGCCCTACATACAATATTTAGTGGTTGGCTTCTTCTGAAGGCCTGATAAAACCATATTAAGCTTGTTAGTTCAAACTTCTGATAACATTTTGTGCTTTTGTCTGGGGGCTAATCTGGAGAAAGGGAAGTGAGAGGAAAATGTTCGGGCCTAGTGCAGTTATGGTGGACATGTGATTTACACCTTAGCAGCTGTTGAAGTGTTACCAGACAAACTCTACTTTTAACAGATCTCTTTTTGCCATAAAATCACCTTTGGATTCAAACTTTTACAGCTTGGAAGGGCTTCTTGTCTGCCTTCAGCAGTAAAGCAGAGGGTATTTACTGAAAGGCAGAACTTGAACATTGGATTTCATGTGGAATTTTCAGCTGTTTTACTGAAGTTGTCAGTATCTTCTGAAGACATTCAAATATTATTGGTGGTTGGGTTTTGGGGTTTTTGCTATGGCCAACAAAAGGCTGAGAGCCAGTGAGATGTTTGGCATTGGTAAACCTGTCCCACTTAAATAGTGTTAGCTGAATTTCCATCTCTGGTCAAATAATCCTTAGTGATAGGTAACAATTGCTGCCTAAATCCAGCATTTCAGAATGTTTAGTCACAGTTACCATTTCTTTGGCATGTGTTGATAATTCTGACCATAAACCAAGTGGGAAGAGAGGGCGTATCCTAGGTCAGGCTGGAGAATATTCTGTGAAAAGTCATGTCTGAGACATTTTTGACTAACACCTATCATGGGGGAATATGAGAAAGTGCTCAAGTTCTGTCACAAGGGGAGACAAATATAACTGGGAAAAACTCATGTTTTGCATTATTCATTATACGATTTCTCCTTGATCCCATGAACTCTTGCAGTTTCCAAATAGAATGTAATTAGAAAGCCTGTGGACATCCATGTGGTGTAATTGAGAAATATGTTTAGAAGAATAAATCCCTAAGAGCTAGCTTTTTTAGCTGGTGCTTTGAAATTCTCTAATTGGATTATTAGCAGATGGTGCCATTTCTATTGTTTTGCCTCACAGCAGTCTTTTCTGTAAAAGGAAGAAAAAAAGTACTTTATTTCTAATTAGAGGACTGTTTCATCTGGAAAATGTTGCCTTTAGTAATCTGCCTCACAGCTATTGTCAAATAGTGGTAGATAAGAATTTCACTGATTCGCAGATTTTTCCTGGAGAATGTGCATTATAACCTTTTTCCAGTGAAAAGTGCTCTGGTACTTGCATTGAGAAATGATGCCACTCCAACACACATTTGTGCTGAAGACTTTTTGACTGACTCCTCTTGAAGCTGAAACATAACTTTAATTTTTTCTTCTTGTATCTACTTCACTAATAGCTGAAAATACTCTTTCATTTAGAAATTAGCTGCCTGCCACATTCAGCAGCAAATAGCTCAAACTGTTTCTGTTGTAAGTTCTGTGGAGGTAAGAAGTTCTGCTTGTAACTAATTAATCATCCTGAGTGCTGTATAACTCATCATTTGTTGTTTGGATATACATAATTAATCTTAGCAAGTGGAGCATGACTTTGCAATAAGACTTGGGATACATCCTCAGGCTGAGATCTTGATTTTAGTGTGATGGGAGCAAACAAGCAGAAATTCAATCTTGAATCAGTTACTTTATTCACACCCTATTTAAAATTATTTACTGATTAATTTCCATTTACTTTGCCCTAAAAGGCTTGATTTTAATATTTTTTTAATGTGTGTGAAGTCCATTTTGACTATCAAGATGTAGGGTGTAAGATTCCTACTAAAGACAGATAAGTTTACCTGTCAGTTTAGGGATTAAAGTTCCCCTGTGTTTGGAAAAGCTTTTGTTGCAGAATGCCACCTCTATGAAAAACTTCACTGAAGTTTCCTCAGGGAAGCAGGAGGCTCCTTTAACTGAGGTTGACAAGAGTAGAGAGGATGCACAGTTGCCACGCAAGTGGCACATGAAGAGCAGACATTCTCAAAATCCTGAACTGACAACCTAAGTTTTCTAAATGTCAAGGTTGATAGCAGTGAAAGTTGCTTAACTGAGTGTCTGTTAGTGTACATGGATAGAGCCTTTGGAGTCCTGACAGCATTTAACAGTTTCTGTCTGTCCTTTCCAAACCATAGCAAGGTTTAAATGTGTTTGGCTCTACCAGTATTGATGCCCATACAGTGTTCCATGGTTACCCTGAGAAGGTTGTGGTAACTCCTCTTGCCAGCAGAAAAATACCTCAGAAAACAGATGCAGCTTTTAGACAGTTCTGCTAGAGCTGTTGCTTACTAATTAGAGTTTTTTGTGTTAAGGATTTGACCTGTTTTGGTTATATTTACCCACCAATTTGGCCACCAAAACTGTTAGAAGGTAAATGCAAGTACCTGCACAAGTTTATATTGCTCAAATCTAATCAATCCCTTGCAATGATTGCCACATGGATACAGCACCAAGTAGTTATTAAATATTGCACATTTAATCAAATGTACATGGAATATCATGCAGTGTTTGCAATTTCTGTAATGGATAAGGAATCCACATTTCTTTTCCAAGATTGTATTTTGCAATGAAAAAGGTGACATTGCAAATTGGAGTTGTTTGCTGAAGCAATATCTGTGATAAAGCTGGAGAGGAAGAGTTCTATTCAAGTTAACCTTAATAGAAACACATCAAGCTGCCTGCCATTTGTGGTATTGACCAATAATCTTTTCTAGGCTTTGTTACAACTTTCTAACCTCTGTGTCTGGGAATAGTCTCAAAAGGAAATATAATGATTCCTTTTCCTGTAATGGCTCTCCTGTGGGCTGTGAACGATGGAGTTTGTGTTGGTGATTAAATGGTGCTCACTACTTATACACTGATTTTTTGCTATAGAAAGGCACTGCTGTCATGTACTTTTCTGCACAAAAAACTTGTCTGTTTGGCTTCAGTGAGATCCTGGAGTAAGAGGTGCACCTGCTCGTTAACTTTGACACATCCTGGATGCAGAAGCAGTGGGTTCCAGGGCCTGATCTCTACAGCATGTGCTCCTGAGACAGTCATAGGCAGCAAAATAAGGTTCTGAATGATCAAGGTCAAGCAATGAAATACCACATGAATTTACCTAAACAAAACACCTGGGCTTGAGTTGGAAATCAAAGATTTAGAATTTGGACAAAATAAATAAATTTTATTGTTGTGTATTTGTGAGTTTTTTCTGTTTGGAATTAAGAGTTACTTTAGCTTTATGTTGTCATCTGGTCCCCTCTGAAGGATACATTTATATTTCTGTTTTGGACAGCTGTAGCAGTGACTTCATTGCTGCAGCATGTGTTTATAGGAGTTATCAGGCTCGAAACCTGTTATGAGGGTTTTGTGCCTTGGGTCACTGTCTGGTTTTTCAGGGCATGTGCTGGGCTCTCTGGGATGATGCTGCTTGAAGCAGAACTGGCTGATTGATTTGGAATGTTCTCTGTTTTAATGGGTTAAGCAAGCAAAGTAACAGGAAGTCTTGAACTTATGTTTAACTTGTATGTACTGAAGTGGTTTAATGTTTCTTGTAGCCAGATGCAAAGAAGGGCCCTCAGAGAGGCCCAATTGCACCAGTAGGCATTGATTGCACTGTGAATGCCACCCCAGTTGTGCTTAAACATCAGTGCCCAGCAAAGGAGGTGCACACTGCCATCCAATTTGAGTGACTTTTTTGCTGTCCCCAAGAATGTGTTCTGGGCAAGAGAAGTAACTAAACACGTACAGAACATTAGTCTGATTTTTCTTTCAGGAGCTGGTAAGCACTTGTCAAAAGAACTTGGTGGCTGAAGCCCAAAAGAGAAAAGCAGCCTCTTTAGGTAGATCCCTGGGATAAGTGGTGGAAGGAAGGGATGTGAATATCTCGTGGGAAGAAAGGATAATGAAAGAGCCACGGGCAGGCTCTCACAGCACAGATAATGCACGTGTCCCTCGTGCATGAGGCAGGGCTGGGACTCAAGCAGTTGTCTGTGCAGAATGAAAAGGAACCTGAGAATTATAAACAGGAAAAGGACTTTTGTCTTTACATGCTTGACTTTGTCCTGGTATTTTGCTTTCTGATGATACATTGTTTTATTAAATCAATAAAGATGTTAAATGTTATTAAGGGAATTAGCTCACTGAGAATCGTTTCTCTTCTGTCAGCTTTCCCACACTTCAAGATGGGGATTTCACTAATGTTTGAGAGACTGAAAGATTTGAAATGTAGACCCTGTTGCTGTCAAATTTAGCCTGAAATTTGGGTTGGGGATAATACTTTTGTAATGATAATGCTATTAGTGTTGGTAAATCCTAAGTCTTGCATTACTTTTAGAAGTTTGGCTGTTACTGGTAGAAGAACAGACCTCTTTGTACAGCCAGATTCGTCTATTAAGGTTGTGTATTTCAATAAATAGTTAAACTTGGTTAATTGAGATCTTCTCAACGTCAGGGTGAATGATTTGCCCAGGGTACCTGTGTCAGACTTTATCTAGTGTGTCTCAGCCACTTTGTTACTGGAATAAAACTTTCAAGTGTTGATTTTCTTCTTTATTGGTGGATTAAATTTCTGAGTTCAAACAAAATCTTTGTTCCTTTATAGCTGCTGACATAAAGCTCATCCTAAATCTCCCAATGTTGTTCCACTGACTCTAGTGTGTTTCAGGCCCAGCTTAATTTTCTAAATTTGCCTAAATCAGATCATTTCCCAGGCTGGCCCTGGCACAAGGCAGTCAAACAGAGCAGAATGATGCCATGAGTTGTTATTCTGCATAGTTGTTCCTGTACCACTGAGGTGCACCAGTTCATGTGAATCTGCATTCTAGAATCATTAAGAACTTTTTCCAAGGATAAGCAATCCAGATTTTTACCCAAGAGGTCTGGCTGGCTGTTCTTGGCAGTTCACCATCTTATTTCCAGTATCATTCTGAGTCTGATACAGATCTGGTATTGATCTTAAAGGGTTGAAATCTTTTCACTTAGGAGCTTTCAAATATTTGAGTCCTTAATAGGCTGAATTCTTTTCAAGCAATCCAAACTCTAAGAGCTGAAAAGTGACTCAGACAAACTGCAATTTCTAAGACACAGATAAAAATATGGATGTGTGCCTGAATGAAAATTCTGCTGAGAGCTTATCTTCTGCCTTTACCTCTATGAAATTGTGCCAGTAACTTGAGCAACGAAAGCTTTTCTTCCAGCAGTGAAGTCATGGTGCTATCCTCCAGCAAAAATTACCTCTTCCAGGTTCTGAGAGCAATGCTCAGTAGTATGCTAAGTTACTGCAGAGCTGGCACAGCAAAATTGAGGTGTAATACCTGATCAAGCAGTTTGAACCAAGTCAAGATGTTCAGCTGTGTTTGTAACTGGCTCATCTGCAAACCTGTGTGGTCATGGAGAAGGGCTTAGAGCAGGCAAGTGGGAAGAAGCATAGCTAGCACCTGTGTAAGTCATCCCTGTTCCTCTGGGATGTTTGTGGGGGATAGCAAAGCAGTAGCTGTGTTTTAAAGGAATTCTTGATATGCATTCATATTGTTCAAGTCAGTGGTGGTGGTGCACCACCAAATATCACTGTTTGGCCCTCATTCTGTGCTTCTGTGATAAATTTTGCAACTGATTCCTTTCACTGAGGTGTGAAATTTGAGGAAAATATCATAGTAACTGGTAACTCAGATATTGTGCTGCTCTCATGTTTAACAAGCTTTATCTGCCAGTTCCCCAAATCAAAAAGTTAGAGCACCTCTAACTGTTGCAAGAAATGCTAAACATCTCTTTTCAAGTTCTGTTTTCAGAACATGTCTTTGCTCTCTGATCATTTTTTAATGTCATCAACTCCCTGGGACTGGCACAATTGTTGTGTAGCAGGCAAAACTCAATCTGGAGACAACAGGGTTGCATCTAAAGCTTTGTTTTAAGACAAGGCCCAATGGATAGCACTACTTCTGCTTTTGAAGCCTTATCTTGCTTAATCAAAATCTGGGCAAGATGAAAATGTTTTTTCCATGCCAGATGCCCTGACTGGCAGATGGCTCCTGATCCTTTATGGGGCTGAGTGGGTTTTGTCTCTTTTTTTTGTTGTTTTGTTTTCTTCACAGAACTCTTTAATCATAGCAAGTGTGACTGAGGTCTCAAACACATAATACAGAAGTGTTCCAATGCTTATGAATTTTTAAGATCTTATCCACCTTATGAAAATGTAATTAGGTCTGCCAACTCCTGAATTTTCTTTCCTTCAGTTTTCTTTAATGTTAGTGGGGGGTCCAAAGCCATTTGCCTTTGTGTGTCTGTGGAATGATCCTTTAATCAGAGTTGGTAGGTGCCAGTTATGTTTCATGAGACTGAAGCCTTGACCATGCACAAAATGAATGCCATGGGCAGGGCAGTGACATAAAAATGGTTTTAAGGAGAATTATAGAGCCTGGAGAGCTAGACTAGAGTAGTAGGGTGGAGAAAAACTAGGATAAAAATAAAAAGGTCATATAAGAGGAGAGCATGAATTGTATTAACATCACAACAAGTGCTTTATTTTAGAATGGTACTAAAAGTTTATTGTCAGTTCTTCAATTTCTATTCCCAACTGGACACGTATAATGCATAATGTCAAAACCACTGCATGCACTGCAGTACAACTCAAAAAAAAAACAAAAACCTCTAAAACAAAAGGCAGAAATCTAGGGTTTTTTGTCATGTTTGTTCACAGCAAGCTTTCTGGTTTGTATTCCATGTTTCAGGAGTGGATTTATGCATGGAGCAAGTATTTAAGAATAGGTAACTGGGTGAGAAAATAATTGTGTGTTGTAGTTGCTCTAAGTCTGGAAAGCTTTGCTACCATCAGCTTTACAGACAGATTGTTTAGCAAAATTTAAACAACAACATAGCCCTTCAAAACTGTTTCCCAGCTCCCCTGTTCCAAGTTATGCAGTAGATAAGCTGCAGTTCTTTTGCAACTATTGAACCCTGTGAAGGGGCTGTAACCTCTTTTCACCTGTTCAGTATCTGTACAGTAAGTTTAAAATCTTAAATCTTGATCATATCTAACCTACCAGCCTTCTCAACATTGGGTACTTCTATCACTCACTCCTCTCAATTTACATGAGTATTTCTTTGCTTTCGAGGTCTCACTGATGTGACAATTCCTTGGTTTTGTTGGGTTTTTTTCATTAGAGTCCAGTACCAAGACCCTGAAACAACTTTGACACTGGTCAAGTTTTACCTAACAAGCTCTAATAGAAATGTGAAGGGGAGAAACAGAGCTGCCATCACCATTAACTCATCTGAAAATGATAATCCATAAAGTTATTACTTACCAAGAGGAAAACAAGCCCTTCAGTTGTATTTAAGCAGCCTGCATGTCAGTTTTGCTGGTGGTGTGTCATGCCCTTGCTTGCCTGGTCCCCTTCCTTGGTGCTACCATGGGAAGTTTGCCTCTGAGGCAGTGAAAGATGTGCTGCATGTCTTGTCCACCTATGGGCTGGCTAAGGCCGTGATGTGAGATGTGTGCTGTGACTTCTCCAAAACCCCTTTTCCTCCAAGGGCAGTACTTGTGATGTGAGAATTGATGTTTTTCAAAGTGTCAGTAACGTACAAGGTACCTGTGCTGCTCCGTGCACTTGTCACACACAAACTTCCCGCTGCTCCACAGCTGTCTGACGTGCCCTGGCTCACAGTGCCCAGTGAATGCCTTTGGAATCACTGGGGATGAAGGAAAGTAACTTTGAGGACAGTTTCTGCCTGCTTGAATGTCTGGTAATCTTCTGAGCCCCATGATAAATCAGTGCTGTCACAGCTTATTTGGAATGGCATTGCTAATGAAGAAATGCATCTTTCCAATTAATCTAGGTGACATAATTTGTCATCTTTACAGAACTTGACTGTGAACAGAATTTTGAACAAATCACAGAGTATCTCAGATCAGGATCCACAAGAAAATGTGTTTGACAAGTTACCCTTTATCAAAGCTGGTTTTGCCAAGTGCTGTCTAAATGGGACAGTAGAGGTTACTTAATGCACTGTATTAGGTCTCAATTATGAATGTGAATTGCTATGCAGATTTTATTTATTCTAACCAACATCTGTAAATCTGTATTGAAGTCATAGAAGTTAATGTATGTGTTTAACTGGCTCTGTGGAGGATTTTGACTTGGAACAGCATTATCTAAAATACCTTCAACTGCCATAAGTTTTACTTCCCATTTCACAGACAGACTTGAGATAGTTAATAGCTAATTACTTTAGTTCTGCTCTTCTATTAACTTTCATTTTTACCCAACCACCACCTTATAGTGTCTCACTCTCCCACCAAAAAGAGAAAGTGTTCTGAATTTAACTTCTTGTTGATTGTTTCTGGGAAAGGAAGATTGATCCCAAATTACTTGTAAACATGATTTAATCAAGGGCTGAACTTGTCTAAAGACAAAACAAAACTTAGGGTGTAGTTTCAACTGCACTGCAAAGAGGGCTTTAATTCAGAGAAATGCTTTCCTTTAATCTTTCCTGCCTCAACATGTGTCCTGTTCTTCCTCCCATCATTTCTTTTTTAATCCTGGTGTAGACTTATATGCAATATCCTAAGTTGTTAATATGTTGAAGTTCTGATGAAAGGAAATATTACATAAAACAATTTGTTTTGGCAAGAGTGTGTGCCAAAAGTAATCCCTCCCTTGATGTGTCAGTAGGGAAATAAACACAGGAGGGAGGAAAAATGCCAGAGAAACAAACACAAATAGAGTTTGGATGTAGAAACACTGTAAGTTTACAAATAGGATCTATTAAACAAACATTAAGGCTGGAAAGTTAAACAAAATGAAGTTCCCCAGATACATGAAAGCCCTTACTAGTAAGCCTTAAAATAAAACAGAAGATATGAAATTGAAGTGATGAGGTGATTGTTTCTCTTCCCAGTTTGCATTCTTGAAAGGCTTTAATACATGAGTTGCTCACATTGTAGTGGCAAATTCAGGGTTCCCATTTGGGCTGTGATTATAATTTTCCTGTCTTGTCCAGCCATGAGAGAGCATTTTGAATTGTGGAATACTCGGAGGACACAGGTTTTGGTTTGTTACTTTATATCACATTAATTTACTTGCAAATCAGGCTTTGCAGCCTGTTGAGTGTGTGGCCTCCAGAGACTCACGTGTATCTTGTAGGAGCGTTGGGTCATAGAAAATGAAGTAACTTCTAGGAAAGAAAAGGTCTGGGGTCCCGTGAGGCTCCCCAGGACAGTGACAGTGCCTGCAGAAATCGTGGAGCAGGAGGTGAGCAGTGAGCAGATCACCTCCCTGTGGGCAGCAAGCCAGGCTGAACCAGAGTCTGAATGGGCTTGTCTGCTTTATGCTTCACAGCCTTAAAGTACAGGAGGGGTTCTCTGCAGAGCTCTGGAGCCCTGTTTTGGCACAGGCTACAGCAGAAAGAGGTGCCACTTTGTTGTCACTCACCTCAGGGTATAAGGCACTGAGTGTGAGGTGTCAGGGTGGGTGAACTCCTATTCCGAGTCTGTGCTTGGAGTTGTAAATGAATTGACATCCCAATTCCAGTCCTTGACGTGCTTACTAATGCACTACCCATGGATACAACCAGCAGGAAAACCACAGAAATAACCCCTGGTTTTAGTGCTATGCATGTAGGGGTTATTGCAATCACAAGAACATTGCAAAGCAAATCAAAGCCAAGATAAACCATTTCACCATGAAAATCTCTCTGCTCCACGGAAAGATGCAATGCTGTCACTTGATGCCAGAGAGATGTAATAACCTTAGTTTGCCAAATGAATACCCTGGAACTTACCCCCTTGTGTTCTACAGGACGTGTAGGTCTAATGACACCAATTTTTCTGATTTTGAAGACCAAGTGATTGTAAAAGAATTGAATCTTAGGGTGCTAATTGCAAATGTAAAGGCCAAAAAATCCCAGAAGCCTGGCTCCTCTCTGTACATTCCTTGTGCAATAATGTAACATGACTGATGTGAATTTTGCTTGCTGAAATTAAAGAAACCTTCTGCAAAGAGTTCATTGAAAGTTCTCAAATGCTTTGAACAGTTGTTTAGCTTGTATTCCAACAAGTCAGCCTCTGTGGAGGCTGGCAAGCAGCACGTGGCTGCTCCACAACCATCACCCATGAGACCCTTGCAGTTCATTTTTTACTGACTGTAGGTGTCTGGTAGGGTTTTTTCAGCTCGTTGGTTTGAGGTATTTGCAGAATTGAAACTTTCCCCTGGGGACAGCAGTGCTGGGGGGTGGAGGAGAGTTTTGCCCCTTCTCCTATGTATCTGTTATGAAGACAGCATTTAAGCCAGCACTCATTCATGCTTTTGAGAGGACTAAGATGTTCTCACCTGTATTGCTTCTTGGGGAGTTAAAGGTTTAGGAAAAACAGGTGGTTTGGCTGATTTAGGTGCATGGCTCCTCGGGTTACTTTTCTTCAAAAGCTACAACTTATCTGGGAAACACTTGTGAAATTGTCTTGCTTTCCACAGTGTCTGTACAACATGCTAGGAATTACAGCACCAGGAATTTTCATCTTTGCCAAAAGTCCTGTGTGTGTACCAAAAACCCCCCTTAATTGAGCTGTTTTGTCCTGCACAGGAAGGAAACTGATGCTGCCTGGTTTTATACACATTCATATATAATACTTTGTTAGGGTGCCTCTCTCCCTAAAGTAAACTGAATTCAAGTGCTCAGTTAGGTACCCAACTCCAAGAGTAGAGCCCTCAAGGGATGTGAGGGAGGGAGCCTTGCCTTCTGGGAGGTATTGTATCCACACAAGGGTTGTGAGATCAACAGGAAGAACCTCTGCAGAAAAGGGCCCCAAGGATGGATCAAGCAACCTGTAAATGTACCTCGAGCAAAGCTTTTCAGTGTGACATTCCATCCCCACCCTCCCACCGCTTCTCACTGCCAAAAATCAAAGTAAAAGAGCTTTCTGGTTTGGGATTTTATTAGAAGTGGTTTGGAACTATAAACAAAGATTGCCCTTTTTGATTTCTGCTGTGTTGAGGGAAATACAATAGTGTGATGTAACTATAAAGGGAAGGGTGGCATCAGATGCCAGATTCCATTTTCTTCCTAGCTGGAACAATATGTAGGCACTGCAGTTTTGGCTCACTGAGTTGAAAGTGAGATGACTCATGTAAAATCTTAGCCTTAGGAGTCTTGTTCATTCTGATAATCAGTAACTTAATTAATGTAAATCTCTGAGAACTAATGAAAAGCAAACAGAAATATATTTGATTTACCACTCCTGTAACTGACTCTCCTTGAGCAGGAGTGAGATTAGTCAGCTCCAGTGCAAGACACAACAAGCTGGGCTGTGCTTCCAGGGGAGGTGATCACTGACAGTAATGATGAGACTCTGTTAACAGATAGCAGTCCAAAGGCTTATCCACTGATGATAAAGAGAGAAATTGATAATACACCTGTTTTCTTTTGCTTTAATCTATGTATGACTCATGGCTAGAGTGGGGCTTTTAGGGCAGTTGACCTAAAAATGGTCAACAACTGACCAGACACATTCATCAGCTGTGGTTAAATGGATATTCCCATAACTGAAGTCTTCCATGTGCTGGCTGTTTATTTACTAATTTTCTGGGAATTATCAGTTTCTGATGATGGTGGTAGAGGGAGGTATCAGGCTTTGATATGGAAGACTCAGTTTGAGTTGCTGCTGTCACTAAATTAATTATAGCTTAGAGTTTTTCCTTACTTTTTGTTGTATTTTAGAGCTGCTCTATTGTAAGTTCTTGATGCTGAATTGTGTTCCTCCACCTACAAAGGTAGTGCTTAACTATAGAAAGAGAGCTATGAGGTTTCTATCTTTAGGTTTGATAAGCATCTTTAAAATAAGAGTAATTGTTTAGAAGCCATGTTTTTTCATAAGTATTAAGCATAATAAAATCTAGACAGATGATATCACAGACAGAGTAGCTGGATAATTGAAATCACCACACTGGCTGTGGTAGCTGCTTTTTACATGAGAGTTGGTTTTTGACTGATCTCAGCATGAGATTTTTTTTTTTCTTTTTAAATCCACACCTTTTTAACCTCTATTAAGTATTTAAGATAGATCAAATACATAGCAAGTCTGTACTTCTCTCAAAGTGTTAAAATGTACTTTGAGAAGTCTGTCCCACCTAACCCTGACAAAAAAAAAGGTTAAAAAATCCTTTTACTGGTGGAAATGGGGTAAGCCTTACATGATGTGTGGGAAAGGAGCAGTGAAAATTACTCTCATAGGAGTAATAAAGTGTCATCTCTCGTAATGCCCTTTGCTGCTACTTCTGTCACTTTGCACTGATATAAAAATCAAGATAGACACAATGGGCTTAAACCATTTTTGTGACTGCTGTTCTGCAGTTGAGGAAAGTGCATACTGTAGCAGGAAAATATTGCATCTCTTAAATGAGCAGTATAATCACAGAATATCCTGAGCTGGAAGGAACCACAGGGAACACCGAAGTCCAACTCCTGCACAGGGCAGCCCCAAGAACCCCATCATGTGTCTGTCCACTTCACTTCCATTAGCCCTTCTCTGGCCATTAACATGGGATGAGAAGTTTGCCAGCTCTGATGCAGAGTCAGAACTGCACAAATGACATGGATTTTTCAAGCATCATTTGCAGTTGTTTCTTATGAGGTCTCAGTCCCTGTGAAATACACAACAGCTGTCAAGTCATTTTTTGCAGATACCAGAATGTCCTCTCTTGCGTGGATCCATCAACTACAACACTGCCAGGATACTGATGTTGAGCATTCATTTGCTGAAGCGTAAGGAAACAGCCCCTGGCTCCAGTGTCCTTCATTTTTATTGCCCATCTTGTTTGGATGCACAATAGTCTCGTGCTTGGCCCCTGTTATCAAATTATTGTACGAGATACGGACTGAGCAAAATGTTCCCCTTTTCTTTTCTGTGCTGTTACCAAGATCAATTCTGTGTGTGTTGGGCCTCTGTGCAAGTACTGATAGAGACCTTTTTTCCTGCAAACATCAGTTACCCTGGGAGAGATGCTGCAGATAAGAACATGAGCTGATGAAAAACAGCGATGCAAAACAAAAATTCAACAATGTAGGAATGGTGTGTTCTCTAGGAAGAGTCTGTTTATTTTTCAGTTATCAATGTTTATCATTTTCCACAAGAAACTGAGTTAATTTTAGATAAATAGAAGGACAGTAGTGGTTATTTTCTTTGTCTTTGATACATAGATTTCAGAGGTCGCGTGTAGCTTTCAGGGAGTTGGAATGGCAATATGTTGCCTTGTCAAATGTATTTTGAGTGGGTTTTTTTCTGAGCTCACACTCTTTGGGGATGGAGGACACATCCTTTCAGCTGGAAAGTCAAAGAGAATAAAAATGTACATAAACACTTAAGGTGTGTAGCTCAGGATGGATTGTGACACAGGGTCCTCCTGTAGTTCCCTTACCCCCCCTGAGTTACTTATCCAGGGTCTTTCCAGTTTCTAAAAACTGCAAGTATGGGAATAAACTGCTAAAATTCTCCTTAGGACAGTCATTTATAGCTTGTTGATCAGGAATGCTGCAACAGAGGAAGGTTTTAATGTCCCAGTAAAACTCAAAAAACAATCTTTTAACTGCTGGAATTTGAGCGTAGGCTGAGGAAGTCTGGACAGGTCAGGTCAAACGGACAGGAAAAAACCAGCTGCCAGTAACTGCATGGGACTTACTGATTTTAATGTCCTCCTCTTCTCCCCGCCTTAGTAAGGAGTCCATCAATAATTCATAGCAAGTCTTGGGGACATTATCTTTCATAACATTGCTGGATCACTGTGCTTTTTGCAGTTAATTCAGAGCTACATGGATAATTCACTAATAATAATTTAACACTGAAAAGTTGACGTGAAGCCTTGTTCTCAGAAACCACAAATTCCTTCAATGGTTCTTGGAACACCCATGATGAAATAAATGTCCATGAACTCAAAAAATAGCCATGGATCCATTTGGCCTCAGTGCTGTGAATTCTGGGCACTTTGCTGTCAGTCTTTCCTGCTGTTTAGAGTAGCTGAATATTGCAGCTCATGTTAAGAAACTTGACTCATTTGCTCAGGAAAATCCAAACATTTACATGACTTATCACATGCACTCAGCAGATTCCTAAATGTCCTCGTGTCCCCAGGTGTGCCATTGATGTGGAAAGCTTTGTATTGCAAAGCGAAGGTGCACATTTTTAATTATTTGCGCGTGAACCAATGTGCAGACTGATAGTGCAGGTCATTTCTGTCATCACCTGCAGATCAAATGGAGCTTTGTTGACTGCTTCCATTGTATTCCCAGAACTGAAACATCATCATGGGTGGGACAGGAGACAGCTGAGCTCTTCCACAACTTCCCTGGCCAGGTGTGCTGACAGATGTCCCTGCCCCGATCCCCCTCCCGCCTGGACACAGCCCCATCTGCCCCCTCTGCTTTTAGGCTTCTACAAAACATTTAGCAGTGGCACTTTGTTTAGCTTTTGCAATGTCTTCATGTCTAAAAAAACCCCATAGATTTTATTTCTGTGACAAATGGTGTTGATCCAGAAGCTTTTAAGGTTTAGGTGGTGTGAGCTGGAGCTTAAAAATGCTATCCCTGGAAGTTCTCCTCTGGAACTAACAGTACAATTTATGAACTGTTATTAAGCTTGGTTTTCACATTGAAAGGAACAAGAAACTGAATCTCAACAGCTTCAGAGTTCAAGCAATTGGGTAAAATATAAAAGATAACTTTGAAATACATTCTATGAAAAATTTTCCCCATGTATTCCCCAGATAATTTTTTTCTGAAGTTTTCTCACTCAGACCAAAATATACACAGGTCAATTGGGAGAAAGCATTAGGAGCTGTCTGCCACATGCACTCTCATGGTGATTGCAGTACTGGTAACTCCCATTCCATGGACATATCTGATCAAATGATCCTCCAAGGAGTGTGCTGCTGATGGCTCTGGGCAGCGTCCCTGGATTCCAGCATTGAGCTCTGGCCATGCTCCTCTGCAGAAGAGTCATTTGCAATTCTCTCTTCCTTCATCACCTTCAACAATCTAGCCAGTGTTCCAGAATTTTGGCTGTGCTTCATCTTAGTGTCCATTTGTTTTCTTGCAGTCTGTCACTTTAATGCATCACAGTCAATAAAATAACAAAAATGTCAGAAAGAAAAATACAGTATGAGAGAGGTAGGTAGACTTCCCAGCAAAAATTGAAAAATGAACTTGAGCAGATTCTAAAACAAACACAAAGGCCAGCAGTGAATTGAACAACTACCAGGAACTGGGCAGTGGCACTGAGAGCTGAACTTTCTCTTTGGTGGTTTCTGGGAAAGTCTATTTAAACCAGTCCTGTTAGAGGTAGCCAGGTACATTCTTTCTCACCTACCCAGAACACTTGGCAGGTGAAACAGCAAAACACTTGGATTTATGGAAGCTGGAAAGATCCTAGATTTCACTGAACTCTTTATGTGCTGTGGTTCCTCACATCTGTGACTTTGCAGATTTAGTGTTTGACCAAGATACTTCCACTTCACCAATTTTTATACACTTAAATCAAAGTTTGACCCACCTTAGAGCATAAGAACAAACTGAATAAATGTTTTAAGAAATGTAAATTGGCATCAGCACTGAGCTAAAAGCTCAGTGGATCTGGATGCTGAGGCTGGAGTTCATCTTTCCTTCACCCTTCAGGATAGAATATTGCCAGTAAACACAGAGATATGTAGACTTTGACTCCAATGCAACAGAGAACAGTAGGTAGGTTAGGAAATTACTTTGAGATAAGCTGGAGGTCAAGAACTGTCTCAAATGTTTGCTTTGGGGAGTCAGGAGTTGTGATTTTTCAGGTACAATTGGAACCAGCAATGCTGGTGATCCCTGGCTGGAGCTGTGGCTGCTCCAGGTAACAGCTCCAAGGTTGAAACTTTTAAACAGATCACCAAAGGTATAAAGGTGTTGAGAAGGGAGTTAATCTTTCTATATTCACAAAATTTCCCATATAGAGAGTTAAATCCTTGGTAACTTTAAAAAAAAACAGTGTCTGACAACTCTTGTGTGGTGTGGTGTAATTGCCTTTTGAGAGCCAACACCCACTATACAGGAACTAAATTTATTTCAGAAAAATAGTTGTATATGAATGACATCAATTCTGTTTTGCTATGGAATGCAAGTCTCAGTGACTTAATGGATGGAATGTAACAGCAAACAGAACAGGGAGAATTATGAGCTTTTATGTTTTTTGTAAATATGTGAGCAATATTTTGAAAAGCCAATTTAATATTCCACTGGATATTGATGTTAGTAGCATTATTTGAAATCATTCACTTTATTGAAGTAGAAAGTGACAAACCACTTAATCTTATATTGTGTAACAGAAAAAGCATTATTATCTAATTTTCATCTCTATCTTTTAAATTGTCCTGAAGTCAGATAGTTCAGTGCATGTGTGCTTGCACCATCCAATCTTATAATTGGTTCAAGATAAATAGAAAGCAAAAATGCTTTTATGAGACTGGGTTGTGATGATTGGGAGACTCTGAACTATGGCCAATTTCCACGGCTCAGCTGAGGTCAAACGGCGTGAAACTGTTAAGGCAGCACTTGATCAAATTTAATTGAACGTAGACCTGTGCATATGAAAAGCACTGAGGGTTTACTTAATTGAGTGAAAATGTTGCAATTGGAAAGTTCTCATTGGCTGAAAGGTGCAAATAAAGTTTACATTTGGGAAAGGAAAAACAAAGGAGAAAAAACTTGACTTCCTAACCATTCCATAGGGTGGGACTTTGCCAAACACTGATCCCTCTCCAAGCTGCACGGGAGGTGCTGCCTGTCTTAGAAGTGGCTCCAGAATCAGTTTTAAGCACCTTGTGTAGAGGCTGAATGCCTCTCACTGCTTTACTTCACGTGTTCCAATGCTGCCATGCAAATTGGGAGCTCAGAATATTCACCTGGGCTGGAGGTTGTGGTGTTTGTTTGAAACCATCCTCAGCTCGAACTGCTGTGTGTGCCAAGTTACAGGGACAGAGAACAAAACTGCTTGGTTTCCTCGTGCTACCTGGCAGGTGAGAAACAGCAACTACTTTTCAATACTTCATTATTATAATTATTATTAAAGTCAATCTTAATTTCAATAGATGCATTAATTAGATTTGATTATTCTAGTGGTATTATACGTTCTTCATATTAAATATGTTAACCTCATAAACAATGAGGGAGCTGAAATGATTTTATAGAGCTTGGCAGGGTTTGTTTGAGGTCTTGTCTGATATGTATCACTTTCCAGCTTTTCCCCCATGAATATAAAACATTATTCAGTTCTTTTGAAGGCTGGTGTTAATGGGTTCATTCTGCCATGTCAGAGGAGCTGTGGTTTGTGTAAGTCTCCTCACATGCATGATGGGCAGCGTGTCATTGCAGCTGAGATAGAAATACTCAAAATCAGGAAGATTATTGCTATTTTGGCAAGCTAGTTAGTGTAGTGAATGGATTATAAAATGTACTACAGAAGGAGTTTTAGGAGATTAACAAAAGTCTTTATCTTGGGATTTGGTGGGCTGTGTGAGTAAGTAGCTGCCAATTTCATTGTCAGGCCCAGCAGAGTGCTAAATGAAGTGTTTGGGTTATTAAAAAATACATCAGTGTCTTTGTATTTATTACCCAAAGCTTTTACTCATTCCCTTGTTTTGGAGAGGAGATCTTGGCTCTGGGCAGTGACAAAGCTTTGTGGCAATATTCCCTCAAGTTCTGAGCCTCAAAACTTCAAACAAAGGGAGAGCCACAATTCCACGTCAAACTTCTGTCTCAGACTTTGCTGAGATCATAATAGATGTCATTAGTCACTAAAACTCTGTGAAATGAGCATGGCACCATCAAATATTCCTAAAGAATACCCAAACTCAACCATTTCTGATGGCAAAACCAGGCTCTGCTCAAGGGACAACGGATGGTTTTTCACCTACCATAACTTTGGTGTTTAGCAATACCCCGAGAGGAACCAACTCCTTGTCTAAGGGTTTGTTATCATCCAAAGATGAAAAATAACCTTGAACCTGGGCCAGGAAAGCACAAAATTAGCTTGTATAGCACATAGGTAAATTGCACATGGGGCAGCTGTGGTTTTGGACTTTATTTTATTCAGCTTCTATTCCACTCTTTCAGTGGGATGAGTGTGTGCAGTGCCGCTTGGGAGGTCTGTCTGCTTCCGCCTTCTGTCTCTCAAAGTTTAGGTTGGGCTTTCTGACCTTTATATGCAAACACACAAAAAATTCATAAAAATATATGGTCACTTCAAATAGTGGCCCATTTTTATCGTTTTCTTTGATAGTATAATTTGGCTGTTGAATACAGAGTAAGAAGGACTTATTGAACACTTATTACCACATTAATAATAAATAAAAATGTGTTATCAAGAGAGGCAGATCAGTATTTTAAACAAAGGGTTGAAATAGAAATCATTAAGAGTTTATTTCTGCTAAATTCATAGTGGTATAACTGTAAAATCTTGAAGCTTGTGGTGTTTAACTTTTAAACTGGCATAATCTAGGAAAACATTTTAGTTAAATGAATCTGCCCTTATACCGTATGTAACAACTAAACACCCAAAGCAAAAAACCACAAACAGACTCCAAAACAGAATCCTGAAGGTTGTAGTAATGCTATATATTCAATAACTACAAATTAGGGTGTTGTGTCATGTTCTCAAAACTAATAGTAACTTTAATAATAAAACGAGACTGTCTTTTTCTGATTTTTCCATTCCTAAACCCTTCCAGAGGTGTTTGCTGTGTGCCTAAATGCTATTCCCTAGTGATAAACAACTACTGGAAATGGTATTTCTCTACCCATGTTAGAAAATTTTTCTTAGCATTAGTCTAGAATCTGTCACTTTAGTGGCAGCAAGTAACTCCAGGCCCAGTGCTAATTACCCACCAGGCAAAGAAAGAACTCTTCTGATCTCTCCTGAAACAGGCACTTGTTTGTTTATCTTTGTTGCCCCTCTGTGTACTTCAGTTTGCCTTCCCTTAGGCTACACTCCCACTCTGAGTCTTATCTAAGGAATATTTTGGTGCTTGTTCTCCTGCCCTGTTTGGAGTGGTTCTCATTTCTCTCATGAGCTTGACTGGACAATATTCAGGTTTGGGTGGGTGGCTGTATTCCAGCACTACACCAGTTCCCTCACTGTCCTCTCAAGAGTATTATCTTGGAGTTTATGATCCACGGTTGCCCCTATTGTTCCCTTATTTTGCCTGAATTCCTGATTAATGGTTTGCAGGAATCTGGACTCATCATTTCTTGATAGCCACAACATTCATCCAGACTATCTGGTTCATTTTGAATTTTAGTGTTGTTCTCCAGTGTTCCTTTCATTAATTCCAGATATTGCCAGCAGCATGCTTATGAACTGTTTGATTACATAATTGGTTGAATGAAAACAAAAATAATTACTACCTTGAATAATATTGGAACTATGTGGAGTCCCAAAAGAAAAATACTGTTAGTGGAGCAATAGGCACCCAGGTGAGTTTTAGGGGCTGTTGGCTTAATTGCAACAGCCAATTTGCTGTTGGTCAAAACCCTTAAGTTATATGAAGAATCCACAGGAATTCCTATCCAAGGTGAGTTTCTCAAGGGTATTTTGTGCCTTGGCAGTTTGTAGTCTGGGATGCCTACAACTGAATATTAGTAGATTTTCTCTTATCTCCCTACAATTTCTTTATCTCTAAAAATACTTTCTGAATAAAATGGTATTGCAAGAAAACTCATTTCTTGCAGTTTGCAGCGTTTTTGTGGTTTGGAAGCTCTGTTCCACCCAGTCTTACTAAAGCATGTGGAGTAATTCTGTGATTCAGCTGCTGTCCCTGAGAGGTGAATTGTCACCATCAGGTGTGACACTGGGTTCTGAGTGTGATCTGTGGCTCTGAGTTTGACAGGCTCTGGTTCCCTGACAGCTTTTCCCACTGACAGGATTTCTACAGTTCTGAAAAACATCCCCGCTTGCTTTGTTGTGGCTTGTACAGCTGTTTGTGATGAGGAAGAGACTTTTTTACTTCAAGCTAATGAGTTAATTAGATCTTTAAAATTATTTTCAGCCTGGTTTAGTTCATGTCCTGAGGCCACAGGAAGAACTGCTTAGAAATCAATTTATTGGTTGCTGATTAGCCCACACCCTCAAGTGTAAGCAAAGTTCACCTATTTGTGTGTCAGTTACTCAGCAAGTTACCCTGTATCCAATTATTCCTTCAACTCTTGTTTTGTTTGAGGATTTAGGTGAGTTTCCTTCTCTTCCTCCTGAGTTCTGAGAACATTGTGCCTGTACTTGTGATCCTGCTAAGATGCCTTTTGAAAGGATGGATGTTTCCTTATCTTTGGACAAGATTTTCAGTTTAGACCAATGTGTTTTCTCCCTGTTAGGTCCATCAAGGGCAGTTATTTCCACGCTCTCAGCCCTCTCAATGTGTCAGCCACTGACCCATAATTTTGCTGCCAACCACGTGTTACTGTCTGGTTTTGGTGGTGACACAACTGGCAACCTTGGCCACATTTCTGTGAAGTATCTGTCATTTAGTCTACGTGGATAAATCACCATTTAAAGAAAAACTGTTTTGAAGCCTTCAACTGTCCCTGGTGGTTTTTTTTCCTCTAACATTCTAATTATCTAAAATAGGCTACAAGTGTAAACATAAAAATGATCCTGTCAGCTCTGAGTTCCTGATTCTCACGAGTCTCCATTGAGTAGAGGAAAATTATTTCTGGGTCAACCAAAAATGAATGAGTTAAGATCAACTGAGAAAAAGGTTTAATGTAGCCCTTACTGTCTTGAGCTCCCTGGTCATCCTTTCAGTTTGTTTTAAAAATATCCAAGTACCCTGAATCTGTTACTTTGTTTTTCTTCTATCAGTTTATAGAAATTCTAAAAGACTTTTATTTACAGTTGCAAGTTGGTAATAAGTAAAGCAAGGAATAATACTTTTCAGATACCTTTGTTTCATTTATTAGCACATTTCAAATTGTGAAATGTCTCAAAGAATGTCAATTACTACAGAAAAGGTGTGTCTTCTGCTATAGAGCAAGAACAGAAGCATAAATGTGTGTTATGTATGGTGTCCATATCCCAAAGCAAGGCTTGTACTAAAAAGGTAAAGGAAGTTAGGAAAAGGGGAGATGTTGGAAGACCAAGGAAATGGTTGCAGCAAGCTGGCATGGATCAGGGGAAAGGAAGCAATTGGCAAGGGATCAAAGTTTCTCAGAAACTGTTAAACTGTCAAAAAACCACAGAAGAAATAGTGAGTGTGAATACTTTCAGGGTTTGATATTTTGGGGCGCTTTCTTCTTTACTGACTTTGATTTTATGCTTATTACAAGATAATAAATTATCAGACTGTGCTGTTTGACAGCTACCTTTGGATGTGAAGCTTCTTCTGTTTCTGGTAGAGAGTTGAGAAAGATGGGTTGCAGTGTGGGTACATCAGTTCTGAAAGACCATATTATAAGCTGGATATACCTTGGTAGAACTCTATTATTGTTCATGCCTTACACTGGAAAAAGCTGTCCTTTTTTGGCTGGTTGGATTTGCTTGGGTTTTGTTTCTTTGAGGGTTTTTTTCCCATCCCATATGATGGAACATAAGTTTCCTGTAGCAGGTTTGGTGTAGCAGCTTATGAGCTCAAAGTTGGCTAAAAGTCTTCTCACAATTACAGTAAACAATAGGGCAATAGAAAGCTTTGGAGCAGTAGGTGATGATTATTCATGACTTAAACACAAGAAAGTCCTACATCTATTAGAATGTGAAGCAGATTGATTGTTCACAACATAATGTTAGAAAACCCAACCACCCTGACCTCTGAATCAGCTCTGAGTGTTATTTAGCAGCAGTGCACTAGTTAAACTCTCAAGCAGTTAATTAACAGAAACCTTATTTTCCTGTTCACTGAAATCTAGGATGCTACCATAGAAAAGAAATAAATTTGAACACAATTTTAGCCTTTCTTGTTTGAGCTGATAACTCAGTGTCTCAAAATTGGTTCTTGATTGTTTTAATCAAGGTTACTTTTTTGATTTCTCCAGGAAATTGCTTTTGGTCCCGGTATTAAACTGTCAGTGATGTGCTACTTTAGCACTTCATAAAGGAAGTAAACATTTGTCTTGCAATAAGTAGTGAGAGTTTGTGAGTGCCAGCTGGCTCTCCTGGGCGTTCCTCAGAAAGGAAAGGGGGCTTGAAAGAAACAAATGACTTTTTTTTCTTTCTCTTTACCTAAGATGTACCAGCAACACATCTATCAGTAATTAGAGGAATGCAATGATCTGAGAACTTTGCTACTTTCCCTGACTGCTGAAGCTGACAAGCATGTTGGGGTATCTTAGAGTTATTCCCTGGTTATGGGAGTGGGAGTATATTGACCACTTATATTGAAATGTAAATGCTGGAAAAGTTAAAAAAAAAAACAAACTTGCCAATTGCACATACAGTAAATATTTGGTGCAGGGGATGCTCAGCTGTCCATGTCGTCCATGTCTGATTATTTTGGGTTATTTGACCAAAAGATGTGGAGTAAGGATAGTAGAGGTGCTTGGAGGAGCTACAAATACCTCATAGCACCTTTAGTGTCTGAATTTGTGACTGTCTGTTATCGAAGAATGTTTCCCCACTCCCTGTACGTGGTCTTACTCCACAGCAGACATGAGGGAACTCGTGCTCCCCAGTGAGCTGGCACATCCCAGAGAGCAGGACCCATCCTGCAGGGCTGGTCATGGCTCTGGGAAGCTGCTCAGCTGATAAAGCCTCCTGCAGGTCTGTCAGATGGGATGTGGAGCAAGGGCAGTCTGTCCCCCAGGCAGCTGCACCAGCCACCATTTTATGGAAACAAAATGGTTTGAGCCAAGTGACGAGGGCAGACTCATCTGTGGAGGGCCTGTGGCACTGAGCAGTCAGCTTGGTGTGCAGTGGGTTGTAGGGAGGTGTTCTGTGAGCAGAAGTTCAGATTCTGCTGGGTAAGAGTCCAGTTTCACTCCTGCTGCAAAGCAGAGGGGGCAGAGTGGGGGCCTGTTATGGAGCAGTGTCAGGCCCCGGGGTCAGGGGGACGCAAACCAACGTTCACCTTGTGCACAGCAAACCTTCCACTGTCACCTTCTGGACACTGTCACCACCTGCACTGCCCTACTGTTAGTTCTGGCATCTCTGGTGTGGAAGCCAAGGAGTTTTAGGCCCGGCATTTCTGGAGGTTCTTCCATGATTAGAGCAGCATTATTCAGATGGAATACTTGGAGACACCGATTTATAATGTCACTTGTAGGAGCTGAATGACAATCCACACACTTGAAGCAATAGTTCTTGCTGTCACTTTCCTCTACAATCTTCTGGGATAATTTCTCATGCCCAGACTACTGTATAAACATTTTTGATGGGAACATCCATCACTCATTGCTTGTTTAGGTGTTACTAGACACTAAAAAAACCCCAAACTATTTATCATAGTAATTAATTAGAATCTACTATAATAAAGTTTCAATGTTTTAAGATTTTAGTTGGTGCATGTCCTGCAATGTGATACGGTAGCATGGACTTGGCCAGCATTTTCCAGTCTACAATAATCCAAGTCGTTTTAATTTTAAATTGAAATTTCACTCTATTTCAACTTTGAAGTATAGCTCTACGAGTCTTTTTTAGAGTTCATGTAAGAAGTAATTCTATATGCAATGTGTCTCCATAAGTAACACCAGTGATCCTATTAAATATTTAGATTGAAAAACACACTCAGTGTGTTATCGAATTTAGGGCCAAATGATGACACTTTATGCAATGCAGGAAGGGACAGATATTTTTAAGGAACACTTAGCACAGTAGTACCTTGCATGTTCTTCAACAGCATCATGAACAAATAATTTTTTTCAGTAACACAAGAATTATTTGTTAGCAAGAAAAAACTAGAATAGTATGAGCATTGTTGTAGGGGGATTTATTGTTAGGTTTTTTCCCCAAAATGACAATTCTGGATTATCTCTTAAGTGTATGATGTTTACAATTTCAGATAGTTATTTTTGACTTTGGATGTAGTTTAAGGCTAAGACATGTGAAAGATAAGCAGTGTTTTCCCTCCTTAGTTCTTTTTAATAACAAAACTGAAGACAACACAGACACGGTTCCTATTGAAACATTCTTCTTGCTGACTGGTTTTGAAGTAGCTGGTTTAGGGGGTGAGGTTGGATACCTTAGTGACTTAACCACTGGCTTCAAAAGGAAACTCAAAATATTCTGCCAAGTCTGTCCTCTCTACAGTGAGTGTGTGAACCTTGTTCATCCTGTTCGTGTACGTTTTCTGTCTACTCCAGTGAGAGTGTTTCTGGAATGTTTCCCAGTCTTGTCTCTCTGATATGTTTGTGCCTTGTTAATTACAATTGTTTGAGATTTTATGTAGGTAGTTAAGTCTTATCAGAAATCATGCTTTTATTATGCCAAATTCATGTTTATGACTACAAGAAGTCCACGTTTGAAACTGGAGGTAAGAATGGTCAGGTCAGGAAGTCCATGAAGACAGGCTGGCAGGTCTTGGCCAGACCCTGGAGTACAACAGGGAATCAGCAGGTCCAGCTCCTGGTGGCCAGAATCAGCATGGGACAGCCCTGCATGCAGGAGAGCAGAGAAGCAGCACTCTTTCAATTCTGACTAGTTGGTTCAGTTTGAGTCACGTAGAAATGTCTTAATTTGACAGGAGAATAAATGGACTGAAATAATCACAAGAGAGTGCTGGTTTTAGCTTGAAATTTCCAGCGCCTGTTCTGCCAAGTTCAATGCCATGAAATGAGAGTCTACTAATACCTAGTTCCTTCTCCAGGTAAGTTAATACTTCTGAAGACATCAGATCCTCAGCTGGAAGATGTGTGTGAATAATGAATGCAGAGCATGTATCCAGTTAGTGTGAATTGAGTATTTTGAAAGAAAACACCATAACAGGTTTTTGTTTTTGTTTTGTTTTTTTTTTTTTTTTTCCAAAAGCAGTTACCTCATGACAATATTTAACCATACAAATATTCAGAATATTGTTATTATTTTGTTGTGGTGGGGTTGCTGTTACAGAAGATGTGGCCTTTAGTAATCAATTAATTTTACCTTGGGGCAGGATTTAGTGCTAAAGCTGAGCTTTTCAGCAGCTGTTTTGTTATTGCACTGTAAGAATCATGCTGTTCTCAGGGGCTCTCCTTGTATGACAGATTTGCTTTCCATGAGAGGTGCAACAGGGAACTGATGTGCAAAGCTCCTGCTGTGTGTTCCTTGCATTTGTCCTCCTCCATCAGCACTCAGTGATCATCACTGCTCTTCCACTGGTTCACCTTGAGGCATTTCTTCTTCCTAAGTCTCACTTTACTGCTGTGCTGCTCAGGTGAGAAGAGAAAAGGCAGCTGACTATTGATCAGAACAGATTTTTTTAGTTGAAACAGCACTTATGCACTAAGGCAGTTTAGAATCAGGATCTTTCTGTACCACTTGTCCCCTGAACATGAACTCATGTGAGGCTGTGTAAGAGCTCTGTGCTTCAGATATATTAACTTACCCTATAAGAAAAACTTACCTGGAGAAGGAACTAGGTATTAGTAGACTCTCATTTAATGACATTAAACTTGGCAGAACAAGCGCTGGAAATTTCAAGCTAAAACCAGCACTCTCTTGTGATTATTTCAGTCCATTTATTCTCCTGTCAAATTAAGACATTTCTACGTGACTCAAACTGAACCAACTAGTCAGAATTGAAAGAGTGCTGCTTCTCTGCTCTCCTGCATGCAGGGCTGTCCCATGCTGATTCTGGCCACCAGGAGCTGGACCTGCTGATTCCCTGTTGTACTCCAGGGTCTGGCCAAGACCTGCCAGCCTGTCTTCATGGACTTCCTGACCTGACCATTCTTACCTCCAGTTTCAAATGTGGACTTCTTGTAGTAATAAACAGGTATTTGGCATAATAAAAGCATGATTTCTGATAAGACTTAACTACCTACGTGAAAAAACACGTGCAGCTCCTCAAGGAGAAGCTGGAGTGGTGTAAGAAGGCATCAGTCAAGCAGCTTGTGCTGGTGCTGTTGCTCTGAGAGCAGCCTAAAGCTCCTGAGAGGGGATGCACCCAGTAGCACAAATTCTGCCCTTCACCTGAGGCAGCAAATGCTGCGTCACGTCTGGAAAGGTCTTTGCCTGCCTTGCAGCATATTGAGCTGTTACAGCTCACTCCTAGAAATTTCCTGTTCCCCAAGCGGATTTTTAAAATCTAAACTCATGGCGTGCAGCTGGAGGGCTTTGGGTGTGAGGTGTGTTGGTGTCTGTGCAGGGGCACAGAGGCTCCACACTCAGGTGGGAGGGGTGTGTGTGTGCTCGCACTGAGCAAGGCTGCACAACGGGTCAGAACGCCTGAACCCTCGCAGCACTGCCTCGGCGGGTGGTGCCTAACCTCGGGATTGCTAAATTCAGAATGGAGAGTCATTCTGAACCGAGTCTTAAAAAGGTTTGTGGCAGGAGACTGAAAAAAATAGCAAATGTAGGCAGAGAACTGCTGTTGGCAGCGTATCAAATGCTGAATTCATCCCTGGACTTTGTGCTCATCAAAATACTCCCAAGGGAACAAACTTGAGCTGGGAGGGCCCTCTGTGGTGGTGAGAGTGGCTGTTGGAGGCAGAAATGGAAAGGGATGTTGAGAAATTATCTTTTTCTAAATCTCAGTGAGCATTGTTGATAACCTGTGATGGATCACTAAAGATCTGTGAAAAGGGGAGGTTGGTTGCTGTTGGTGAACACTGTCATTCCTTCCATAAACCTTTAAAGCCTAAATTCCCTGTGATGTTAGTCTATAGTTTCCTGAATGTTTTGGGTGAAGAAAAATCATCTTAAATTTCTTGTATTACTCTGATGAGCACTGATCACGAACACTGTACTGAACACAGTAGATGAAAATGATCAGGGCAGTGGGTGCATAAATTCAGGAATAAGGTGCTATTTCTGCCCTTCCCCCCCTTATTATATTGGATTAAAATAACTTGGAAAGTGTAAAAAGGTCTAGTTAAGATATTGATTTTTATTCTCCTAGGTGATGCATTATTTTGATTTTTACAATGAGTCTGAGGACTTTGTTTTTTACAGGGAATATATAAAAGGCAAATATCTAAAAGGCAGTTTAGCAACAGGTAGTGAAAATTACATTGCATTTTTCACCCAGGAAGGCTTCAACAGCAAATCCCAGATGGATGCTGAAATAACTCTGCAGAATTTATTGGTTAGGGCATTAAACGGGCTGAGCATCCTCTGCAGTTCAGTTGCACCCTTAAGTGATTGTGATCCAATTTTGGAAACCACTTTAAGATGAATAACGGGTCAAGATTTATTCTTTTTGTGTGCAAAGATAATCTGCACACACAGGTACTCATTAGTTTGATCCTACAATTTTCAAAGTTGACATAATTCCAAAACAGGTAATTTAGGTGCAATGAACTTTGAGTATCTTGTTCAAGGAAAGCTTTAGGTACCCATTATCTGAGAAGCAATTTGTAGTTATGCATTTCATTTCACAGATTAACATTGAACTGGTAGCAAAATTTTGATAATGAAACTTTAACAAAGCAAAATATAACTTTAATAGTTAAAAAGTAAAGCAAAAAACTGCCACTAAAAAAAAAAAATCCCCAGAAAGCCACAAACTTCTCCATGATTTTTAAAAACCATTTTTTTGGTTCCTGAAAGTATTTGCAGTCTGAATAAAGGTAGTCTTACAGATGTTAGTGTTCTTAAAGAAGTTGAAGGAAAATGTCTCCAAGATCTGAAAAAGAAGAGTGAAGTAATCAATAATTACAACCAAAATATTTGCATTAAGCAGATCCAGAACACTTAAGAGATTTTGGCAATAATTCTGTAGAATGGGTCAGGAGGCCTACTACAAAATCTGGCTGTTTCTGTGTCTGTATACACAAGTAATACCCAACGTATACAGCTTAACATATTTCATCATGATTGCATTTGTTTCAGTCTGCATTTTGTAACTCTGCTGCTCTCTAAAAACATTCTTTGTCATTTCTTGGAATAGTTCTGTTATTGCCAGGGTACTTGAGAATTTTAAATGAGACTTTATATGTCATAAGCTTCAGCAGGAAGAACAAATCTTTTCCTTGATTGTAACAGCAGAAACTGAAGGTCTGAGGAAGAAAAATCCCTATAATTCCAATACATTTTCATTTAGATGAGTAACTTCAGAAGTTTATTTTGCACAATTAAAGATCTCTTTCCACAAAGCTTTTGAGGCAGCAGTAAGACGGTTGAACAAACTTTCTAAATATTGAGTATAAGTTTAGTTGTTGAGTTGCTCAGGTTTAAGGGGAGGATTCTTCCAGTTCCTTCTTTTTTTGGGAGATGATGATTGGGATGGTAAAAAGAAAACTCTGAGTCTGTGGTACATCCTGAGCTTAGCCATGATCTCTCTTGCACTTGCTGGTGTGTCTGGGTGATTCCTCTTCAATATTTGTACATACAGAAGACACTGCTCAGTTTTCATTTGTGTTTCTGAGTTTTCCATGTTTTCTTTTTATCTTGACAAATGGTCTGTGCAGTCAGAGCACAGGGAACTGCTTTACATTCAGTTTTGCAGCAGCAGAGAAGAAGGCAGAGAAGTTACTTCCTGAGCTGAAAGTTCCAGCTCTAATGGCATTGAATTCAACCTTGCTTATTTCTTGGAAGCTCAGCAGCATCTCCAGATGGCTGTCCTGAACCTATGGAAAGAATTGTAGGTTGGTTCAGAGCTGCAACCCTTACTGATGCTGAAAATCCATTGTGGCTCCTCGTTCTATTGTGGGTCATCATTTTCAGGAACTTCTCTGTCTAGATTGCAGCGAATGCGAACATGCCAGACGTTACAACACTTACAGCCTGTTCTGGAGGTCAGATAAAAATAACTCCCAAGTGCAGCATGAGGAAAAGCTTAGGGAAACTGATGCTCAGATGTGAAAGGATGGCTTTGTGGCAGCAGTGTGTGGTGTCAGCACAGGTAACTTAATGAAATTTTATTTCAAGTACGGTAGTTTTAGTTCGTGTATGGAGGGTTGGATATGCATGGGCAGCCCTTTGCTCTGGGTGTTCCCCCCTACCTGTTCCTCCCTGTGTAACTTTGGTACAGCAATACTTTGCTTTTTATGAGAGATTCAATATTTTCTAAGGAAAAAATGAAGTAGAGTAAGGCATTATAATCAGCATACATCTCCCTAAAATGGTACTAAATGTGCCTTTTATTTGAGTTTTCAGAACCTTTTTTTTTTTTTTCTCCCACTCAGTCCAGTCTCCAATAATGCTTTTTTCATCACATCAATCAAACCACAGGAACACAGGATGAAACAAGGCATTGGCTACAGTCCAGAACTTGAGACCATCTTGTTCCAGTCAGGCACTAATAAATGTCAGCTAAGGAGAACTGAACTGTGTGTGAGCCCCTCACTACCTGGGCTCCATCTCTTGCTGATGACT
This sequence comes from Orthonyx spaldingii, assembly GCA_013397795.1. Lineage (NCBI taxonomy): Eukaryota > Metazoa > Chordata > Aves > Passeriformes > Orthonychidae > Orthonyx > Orthonyx spaldingii. The sequence goes on along the minus strand of VZTJ01001884.1, from coordinate 1,481,664 downwards.
TTACCTTCACCACGAGCTGTGCATTTCATGGCAGCGACAGCAGGGGTGACCCAGCTGCAGGAGGCAGAGTGACCAAGCAGTGCTTGAGAGGGGATGCAGAGATGCTCTGGCATTGCTGGGAATGTCCTGAAATGTCAACAAAGTAATGACCTTGGGATAGCAGTGAGGACAAAGGTGAACACCTGGAAGGGAAACCTTGCTGTGTGACTTGCCTGAGTGCTGTCTCAAAATACACTTTTCCTGTTGTCTTTATGGGGACATGGTAATTTCAACATCACTAAAGGGCAATGGTATTAAATTCTGATACCAGGCTCTGCAGAAATGTTTGTGATGGTAATGGCTCAAGCTGGCTTCCTAAAAGCTGCCTTGACAGAGCTACTGCCAGCCTGGATGGGCGTTTGAACGTGTCTAACCTCAAGAGCAATTTTGAATTCAGTATGTGTTTTGCACGTACTTGAGGAGTTGATGTTAGCTGAACACTGGGAAGTGACATGAGAGAGAAAAGCGAAGTTAATGTTGAGCTTGAATAATGGAATTCAATACCATAACATGGAAACAGCCAGAGTGCTTGGCCTCTTGCACTTGGGCAGTAGAAATTTATGTCCTGAGGAAGAGACTTAAGGTGTCAGTAAGCAACCATGTTATTCCTCACTGTGGTCAAATTACTTGACTTTATTCCCACTGGATAAGTTGTTCTGAATTAAAAAAAAAATCTCAAATCAAGCCCAACACCCTCTTCTGCTTCACGAGTTGTCCTTTGCCCCTGTATATTTATTCTGCTTAATTACACTGAAAAGATTTCCAATCCAAAATGCTGGGTCAAAAAAAAAAAAAAATCTTGTGTTTGTGTGAAATGGAGAAGTGAGTGGTTTAGACTTCCAGTTGAAACTTCAAAGCCTTTGTTTAGCATTTTCTAAATCTGTGTTCTGGCTGCTTTAGGTTCTAAAAATGCTGCTTCAATAATTAGATTGCCAGAAAAATTCCCACTAACCAGATAAATTTGCACTTGATGCACTTGGACCCATTCCAGGTTGCTTGTTTGCAAAAGATAAATTCTGTCCTAATTCCTGGAATTACTTCTTACATTGTGGCCCAAGGAAGCTGTTGTGTGACAATAAAATGGGGGAGAAATGTTCATCATAAATTCAAACTGATCGAGAGGGAAGTGAGCAGGAATCCAGGCTTCCTACAACAATTACTTTCCACTTTCTTAGTTCATTGCAATGTCCAGTAACAGAATAATTTTATTGCCTCCCTTTTGTGGTCACATTTTGGATTTTGTTCCCTCAGATCTTCAACAGCTTAATGCTTATTTAGTCACTTGTCTTGGTTACAGCCTCCTGTTCCATCTCCTTCATGAGAGTTAAATACCAAGCCCAAGAGGCCCAGCTGGTGTTTTGTGCTCACCACCTGGTGCAGAATGGAGGCAAAGCTGTCCCGGCACAAACAGCCCCGATCCGGGAGCTGTGTCCCACCCCAGCCTGGCTGTGTGTCCGTGCTGAGCTCTGCTCCCTGAAACACACAACTCTTGGGGATGGTGTGGGGGGAGGTGCAATGGATCCCGCAGAGTGTGACCAAAATTCCACTGGCCAAGCAAAAATGACGGAGAAGAGGAATTAAAAATCAGGAATCATACTAACAAAGCAAGAGAAAATAACGATTGGAAGTTGTAAATTGTATTTGACAGTAGTTATGGAGGAAAAAGGCTGTTGCCAGATATTTAGGAGTTGTATTGAAACTTGAAATACATTTTCTGCGCAGCATCTTGGAAAAGAATTCCATCTGAGATGTGAATTTTGCTTTTCTCTGTGCTTAAAGGTAGATGATTGTATATGACAGACATTAAAGAAGGTACAAATTCCAGTAAAAGACACTTCAAAGAAAGACAATAATAAAGTAAATATTTTAGACTATTCCTAATGAGATTGTAATCTACAATAGCATTAGAATAATTTTAACAGTATAGAGTGGGTTTCTAAGGCATAAAGCCTCAAGCTTGGAAATCATTCTGGCTATGAAGACAGGTTTTAGAGTCACTATAGGGTAAATTGGTACTTTGATATTCAGGGACTTTTTAAGAAGCACAAGGTTAATAGCATGAGGCCTTTTCTTTTGTAAACTGTGTTCTTTGTGAAGAGGGTTGTTGAGTGTGAATCATAAAATGCTTCAGTACTTCTTGAAGAGAAAATAATAGAAAAGCAATTAGGTTATGGAATCCTGAGAGTTCACATCTGAAGTTACATAATTTCAGGATTTCTCTCCTATTTCTTCCCCAGTGACAGTGAATGATGTCATAAAATTAAACTGTGTTTGAAACCAGGCCTAACCGTTGTCACCAGAAAGAGAAGCTTTATTTTCCAATTTTGTTCTTTTGTTTCTATATGTTGAATGTTCATTAAAGGAAACATAACTGCCCCTTTGAACCCAACGTTTCTATACAATTTCTCTTGAGAGAAGACAACCATGGTCACAAGGAAACTTTATTTCAAGGCCCAACACATTATTTGCCAATCTTTTTAACAAGGCATGTAGTTAACATATAAGGCTTTCATTTCTACTTTTGAAATGTTTAAACTCTCTCAATACTTCCAAAGTCTGAGCAGATCAGTCTCTTTGTGCCTGAAAGTGGAAACAAGGTTTGAAGTAACACTTTTGAGTCTTTTGTGCTCGTCAACCTCATTAAACCAACAGCATCTGGTTTCCAATTAGGAACCATATTGGATACAGACTGCTCTCATTCTAATGGGTTTTACTAATTTTCTATAGCAAATGCAAGACTGAGATTGAAATCTTCAGTTCCAATGCCCTGGAATAACCATTATGGAGTTCTCTTTCCAAGTATTGTCTTGGAATAAAAACTGTGAGAGAGAACCTGTGCAGCCCAGAGACCAGAGAGTTCCTTCTGCTCTGTGCAGTGTGGCTGCTCACAGGATTGTCCTGATGGTTATGGTTTCACTGGGAAATTTCTTGTACTTCTTTTTTTCCCCTGGGGTTGGGGATGTGAAATTAGAAAGCCCAAACATGCAGAAATCTACGAAATGTATTAACTAGATATGCAAATCTTTTGAAGTGGAAAATTCCATATAGCACTCTCACATCCTTCATTCTTTGGTTTTCCATGCCTTTCATACAACATGCAGAGCAGATATTGAAGAGTACTGTTAAAAATACTGTTCTACAGCCTTCCAGATCAATGTACATACATATGTAAGCACTTAGAAGGAAAAGTTGGAATTTTCTACAGTACTTTGCTTTCAATTACCATATCCATTAAAGGCATCCATAAGGGAAAAAAATTTTCTACTGTCAAAGACCACAAAATGTTCACATTAATAAAACATTGCATATTTACAAAATACTTATAGTTCTTTATATTTAATGTAGACTTTAACTTAGACAGAAAAAATTCTTGAAACATGCTTTGAAAAGCTCAGACTGCTCCATAACCTGGTGTGTATTATAAATCTTTACAAACTACTAAATGGAGGCCAGCAGGCTGACTTGCCAAGGTCATAGCCCCTAAAGTAACACAAAAACAAAATCCAGGTTTTCTGGTTCCTGCTTTAAGCACTAGATATTTCCTCTCTGTACTCAGAAGAATTTTTAATGTGAGTGTGTTGGCAAACCGGGATTTAGCTGCCTAAGCTTTGCACTGAACGTATTTTTTAACTTCTGCTGTTACTGAACTTTTCAAGTCAATGGTAGGAAACCACTCGATTGTGAGTAGGTGAAGACCTGGACCCCTGATGCCAGCACATGCTAAATGATATTTTAACTTTTCTTGCTGCACTTTTTGAAGTAAACATTCTAGGAAGGCATTTGTGCTTCAAAACCAGACAGTTCTGCTCAACACATGGATCGTGTGAACCATCCAGGGTGAGGTAATGGAGCGTTTGACGCTGTGGCAGTGGCACTGCTCTAAGTGCACGTGCTAATAACATTCAATCACAACACACACGTGATTTATAACAGCTTCGAATGCTTTTTCTCCCAAGATGCCAAGATTTGCAGATAAGTCTTGTCCTCCAAGACAATGCAAGGTAATAAACACATTTTTCATGTGGGTACATATTGCCCCATCTTTCTGATTTGGGTTCCAAATGGAGTAACTGTCAAATATTGAAAACTTTAAGTATTTAGGTTATAAAGCTGATGGTCTCTGTCCAAAGGATTGCGATTGCTTGGTCTCAAAGCTTGGAGTTGTTGCTCTTGTCCAAGAGAAGTGTTCACTTCTGTGCCAACTGCTCTGGAAACTTCTGCATTTAATACACCTCAGTGGTGGAGGAAGAAGCCTGTATTTAAATTTCTAGCCATGAATTGTGCCCCTCTGTTTGGGGGCTTTAACAACTGCTGGTGTAGAAAGCTGTAAGTAATGAATTATTATGCCTTGAATTAAAAAAAAAAACAAAACAAAAAAATGCAACAAGAACAAAACAAACCCTAATGTACTCTGATGCAGAATCTCTCAAAATTGCTTAGTGACAGTTTCTACTTGAGACAGAACAAGCTAAAGCTAAGAAAATACTGATTCATACAGCAGTGAAAGTCATGGATCACACACTTTGACTCTCCAATCTCTCCTGTAACCATTGTTAAGCCTGCTGTGCCCTGCATCAAAAGTAACACCCTCAAGCCTGAAAGGATGCCATGCTGTAACCTCCTCGGCCTTTTATATATTCCAAAAAAAATATTAAAATTATTTAAATTTTCCAACTAATTTGGTACTTCAATGCAGGACTATTCTATGCCCTGTAAACAGAATGAAATGTCTTAACTACTGCCTGCTCTATGCAAGAACAAGCTCTATGCATGTTCTTATTGATTGCAGACTTTAAGATCAAAATGCTCCTCTCTTCGGAGGCTTTTCTGTGGTAAAAGCATATAATAGTAGGCTTTGCTTTCTGTCTTTTCCTCCTTTTGTCATTCATTTACTTAAATGCTGAGCATGAAGCAGAAAAGCTGTAGCAAGTGTCATGTCCCTGTGAACGGTGTGAGCCAGGTAACTCAACAGTTAATGCTCTGTGGTTGATGGAATATTGGCAGAGTAGGTAGCAGAGGGGATGCAATGTGGAAGGCTTGTTTCTGATATAGGATACAAATCCAATACAGAAAAACCTAATTTAATTTACTAAGCTTTTAGTGGAACTACTTTTTGTTTACTTCATAATCTTTAATTTAAAATTTTTTAACACATTTAAAACCTTTCCAGCAGCTGTGAAGGTGCATGATCCCATCTCAGTGCTGGCTTTCTGGTACTTCCCTCTCTGACTATTTGAGCAATAGCAGATTAGGAACTGTAATAAGGAGCAAGTGAATTCAATACCATCCATTAATAGAATTAAACTGACAGAACAAACTAATTCCAAATTTCAAGGACAATTGCAATTCAGTCTCTGAATCTAAGCAAGAGAGAAAATAGATGGTTTAAGTTTCATTCATGATCTCCTACATAATTATTGTGCATGGGAGTTCTGCTCTAAGTGGAAGAAATCCCATTTAAATTCCTCGTTGCTTAAAGTTCCCACACTTTTTGTGTACTAGGTGGTGAATCCCAGTGTGCCAGGGGACAAGGTGGCAGAACCCTTCTGGCATGGAGTCATCTTCCCTCTTACCACACCTCCCAGTGGGAGTGGATTTATGAGTAGAGATGCACAGGTTTCTGATAGTCGCAGTTTTGACCTGTTTGAGGGACATATAAAGCTTCTTTCCTTGCCTAGACTTTCTATTCTTTTTGCTGTTTCAGAGAAAATAGTAATTTTCAGTAGTGTCTTGGATCTGATGACTGCTTTCATTTTATAGATGGAGCATTTTCAGAGCAGCACACACGCTTATTTCAATGGCCACAATATTTGAAAACAAAGGCACAGGTGCAAACATTGTTTGCTCAGCTTAACTCATTCTTAACAAAGAAAACAAAACAATGTTTTCTCAGTTAACAAAAAGAACGATCATGAAAATATCTTTATGAAAGCTATTATTCAGTATTTAACTGATAAATAATTTGCCTTTTGAAATGGGAGCAGAAAACGCCGGTATATTTATGAAATCTGTGTCATTTTACCTCTGTGGGCTCAGATAAGTGTGAAAAACAGTGATTTGGCATCGACTGAATCTATTTTTTCGTGCTGCTATCATCTTCCTGTCGGCTATATCGGCAAAATCTGGGGTTCAAAGAGCACTGACCGTTTTCCAGCGGTGTCCCCGGGCACGGCGGGGCTGGGACAGCTCGGTCCCCGCGGCCGCGAGAGGGCACCGCGACCCCGAGCAGCGCCGGAGGAGGGCACGGCCACCGCTCCGGCTCCGGTACCGACAGCTGCCACACCGAACCCAGCCTGTTCCCGGCTCCCACTAAAAACCAAGTTCGAATTCCTCGGCATTGACAGCGTTCCCGAGGGTTTGCTTTATGCCCTTTTTAGGCGATGTGCTCGGGGACTTTATTTAACTCGGTGTGTGTCACTGCTTCCCCCATGGTTGCATCAGTGGCTTTAAAATTAGGAGGGGTTTGAACCGAGCGCGTTTGAAACGCACACATCGGCTGGATCATGTCAGGAAGCATGAAGTGATGTGTCTGATGTGCTTGAGAGCTCCTCTTTGAGCTCTTCAGAGAGCCTTGTGACTTATGATAAGATTCAAGGCTTGATTCCTTTGAAGTGATCAAAATCAGTCATTTCCTCTCTGCTCTCCTGGTCGCTGCTGCTGGTGGCGGCTCTGCTCTCCAGAGCTGCGCAGGTAGTCCTGCAGCACGGGTCGCTGTGGTGGCCTTTTGTTCTTCAACCAGAGTGCCACGTGCTTGGATTCCTTTAACGACTCTTACTTTTTGCCCATAAACTTTTAGATTTCAGGACTTCACCCAGCTGACCAGTTCCTATCAGGCCCCTAGACAACTGCCTATTGTGCATGCGAAAATCTGTGAGCATTTGGGAGCCATCAGCTGCCCTGCACATGTGCAGGCCACATGCCCAGCCCCAGTGCAGCGAGCCCCGTGCTCCTCAGACATGTCACACTTGCTGCTCAGCGTGTGCCTCGGCACAACTGCCCAGGAAGCCTCCGACAAGGAACACGGTGACGTTATGTGTGACACACCATGTAATTTATCCTGAAATTAACCGTAAACACTTGTGCTTGCGTGTTTCGGGAAGAACGTGTTGGAAGTTCAAATTTGTCTAGAGAAGGGATTTTTTTTTTTTTTTTTTTT
>VZTJ01001884.1:1393257-1474453 GCA_013397795.1 Orthonyx spaldingii | reverse complement strand
TTTTTTTTTTTTTAGTTTTCCTGCTTGCTTCTCCCCACAGCTGCTATGATGGTCTGGTTCTGCCCACCCTGCTCCCAGAACTCAGCTGTCCTGGGCTTTAAGTGGTATTGAGAGTTCTATTGCAAGGTGGAGGTACTGGTGGAGTTGATGGTAGATTCCTGAGAGAAGGCAGCTACAGAAGTACGTAGGTGGCAGCACTGCTTGAATGCAGATATACTCTGAGTACATGCCTAGTAAATGTCATCCCATACTAACAGGAAAAAAGCAAAACTGCTTTTTCTTCCTTACTTGAAAACAAATATTGATTATTAGTCAGTTTCCAAAATGATGCAAAGATGTTCGAAGTAGTGAACTACTAATTTACTAAGGGAAATTACATTTCTTTGTACTGTATTTCTTCTTGCAGAAGCAGTAGGTAAGATTTAAATCCCTGCTGAGCAGACAGCACACCTTTGATAGTAATCTTGTTTGCCAGGGGGTTTTACATATATGCAAATGTTGGTAGTCTCTAATACTTGAGGAAATAGTACAGATAAAAGCTGTCCAGCTTTAGATGGCTCCTAAAAATAACTTGCCTAAATTTGTATTTATATTAGGAAGAAACACTTTATATATTCAAATCATCCAATAATTTGTAGTTATGTGCAGGTTTGTGTAACACATGATGTGCTGACCTCTGCCAGTGCCCTGGAAAAAGAATGAAGAGTGACTTGTTTGCCACCTTGTAGCAATTGCTGTGAGCCAGAAGCCATAGGATGTGTGTGAAGGAAAACCAGCAGAGTTAACACTGCTTTGCTGTGGCATGTCTGGAGATTTTGGCCATCTTTCTTTAAGAGCAGTTTTAATTAGAATGCAGGAAAATGTGCCTCTTAGTTTATATAAAAATTAAATACGTTTCAAGGATAGGCTCGGCTTTTGACAAATCAATTTTTCTGCCATTTAACCAGGTTCACTGGTCTTTAAGGAAAATTTCATTGTGAGGGATTACCAATGAAGCATAGAATATGTCAACTGCTTTGGATCATGGTGTTGGAGAGATTTTAGGAATTTTGTTTTTCATCATTTCTTAGAATTTGAAATTCATCACAGATAAACAGTTACGAAAAAATTCCATCCGACTGTGATGTCTGCACTACCTATTATCTTATTTACTGAGCATCCAACTGCTTCTGCACCCCCATCCTGAGGCGAGGGGTGTGTGCCTCTCCTTAGGGCCACCTTCAGAGCTGGGAAGATGATTGCAAGTGAAGTAGAACAGGAAAAGAGCCTTTCCTTGGAATGATGCTGCCTGGCTGCTAAGGAAAGTTAGGTTCCAACAAAAGTATTTTCACTGTCAGAACGAGCTAAGGGCGTACACCATCAGTCTGTGTGGAGGAGACTTCAGAGCTCTCCGAGTACTTTGTCTTCCTAAGCAGTGCAATTTCTGTCTTGCCTGGTCTGAACCAGCTGTTCCTTGTTCAAGAGCTGATCTCTTGTAGGCTCACACTCAGCAGAGGGTGCTGGCCTAGGAATAGATAGCGCTGAGTGTCAGTGACGTGCCTGGGGCTGGCCGTGCCTTTGGCCTCTCAGCAGGGAGAGGAGAGGGACACGCTTCGGGCCCCTCGGTTATCGCTGCTGCTTTGGGCACCGTGAGGTTGGAGGGGGCTCTGGGGCTTTGCCCCTTACGTCTTCTGTTCATGCTGGCTGGTGGTCATTCTCCTCTGCCTTTTGGCCCAGCAAAGGAGAGGTTAATTTGGGAATGCAGGCAGAGTGATGCACACCTTCCCAAGCTTTTGGTTTCTGTGGGTTTCGGAGAGATGGCGGGGGGGGGATAGTGTTTTCTGATCTTTTCTGAAGCAGCGGAAAGCAGCCACTTGAAGGGGTGACAGCTGAGACCCTCTAGGCATTTTGAAACCTTGTGTTCCTCGCCACTGAGCCGCCTTGGGCTGGATGCTGCTCTATTAGGGCCACTTCCCTGAGCCTTGAGTCCTCATGTGAGGGTTTCAGTCTCAAGGCTTGATTAAGGTGGTTTCTATAGACAAATACAATTTGTCGTGTAAATGATTCACTATTATACGAGAAAATTCAGAGAAAGACCAGGAGAGTTGAAGGTTACCTTGTGGTCTTGCTCTTTCACAAATTTGCCTTCACAGGGAAACACTTGAGTGTCAAGCCTTTGCTTGTTAGAGAAGGCAGTAGACAGGTAGCTGCTTTTCTGGCTGTGAAGGGGGACACTTCACTGGTTTGGGCAAGCAGCAGTCCAGGAGGGCAGGAATGCCCCAGGTGATTCCAAACTTCAGTAATCAAAACATGAAGAAAACATTGCCAGAAATGAGCAGGTATTTAGGATGTGCTACTGCACACTGCAAGGCCATGTCCACAGCTTGTGGTGAACATTTTACAGTGGTGTTTTTCCTACAAGCCCTTCACTTAAAATACGAAATGTTTGTAGAAAAAACCCTGAGAACGCATTTTGGGCACAACCTGAGAACTTGAGTCCTGATGAAACTTAGTGTTGAAAGATCTTGGGAGCGTTGTGAGGGTTTTGTGGTAATGCTGGTCACGATCCTTGTTGAAAACTTCCCTACACACAGGATCAGAGCCTAAGCTCCATAGTTATGGACCACAAGTTTGTGATGTAGATAAAGAACGGATTATCTGTGTTCCCAGGTAAGTTAGTCATAAACCTGTCTTTTGAACTATTTTTAAGTCTGCAAAATAGGGAACAAGATTTATTGAAACAGGGAGATGCTCATGATGTGCATACACCAGCTTTATTTTGGGTCAGGAGGTCACTGGGCGTGTGGTGTACTAGAGGGAGACCCTTTCTCCTAAGGGGCCAAGACTTACCTTAAAAAAATGTCTTGGGGCAGGACTTGCCATTTTCCCAGTGCTCTAGGACTTTCCGGCTGTGCTGCCTATTTTGGATCTCTTTCGGTAAAATATCTGAGCTTTAAAAAGCACCAAATCGGAACACAATTAACGTGCGCGGGGACCCTGCTTTGTCTTATTCAGCAAAAGTTCGCTACATTTCAACTTTTGGTGCTGAACTTCAGCGCTCGAAGCCCAGCAGTGGCCCCAGCGGAGTCCCGGGGTGGGAGAAGGACGGTGCCGGTGTGCGGGGAGAGAGCGGCCCGGGTGTCCCCGGCGGTGTGCGGGGAGAGAGCGGCCCGGGTGTCCCCTGCGGTGTGCGGGGAGAGAGCGGCCCGGGTGTCCCCGGCGATGTGCGGGGAGAGAGCGGCCCGGGTGTCCCCTGCGGTGTGCGGGGAGAGCAGCGCGGGTGTCCCCGGCCGAGCAGCCGCCGCCAGGGGGTACTCGGGGAGAGCGAACGCGCGGAACAAAAGGCGGCGGAGCCCCCCGGCCGGAGGGGCAGCGCGTCCCCCCGCTCCAGCCTGCACATTCCTTCCCGAAACCCGAACCGGGGTGGGGGGCGGGCTCGCCCCCGCTCCGGGAGCCGCGTCCCCGTGTCGCGGCAGCGGGCGGGGAAGGAAAGGAGGAAGGNCGGGCTCGCCCCCGCTCCGGGAGCCGCGTCCCCGTGTCGCGGCGGCGGGCGGGGAAGGAAAGGAGGAAGGAAGGGGCTGCGAGGCGCTGCCGAGCGCCCTCCGCGCTGTGTCCGTGCCAGTCCCGGTGCCGCTCCCTGTCCCCCTGTCCCGGCTCCTGTCCCGCTCCCCGCGGGTCTCGAACTCGCGGCGCCGCGGGCCGGGCGGGCGGTGACGTCAGGCGCGGCGGCCAATGGCGCGGCGGGGGCGGGGCCGGGCGCCGCTGGGTATNGCCCGGCTCCGGCACTGCCCGCCTCGGCTCCGGGACCGCCCGGCTCCGGCACTGCCCGCCTCGGCTCCGGCACGGCCCCGCACAGCCCCGCGCGGGGGGGGTCGCTGCGCAGCCCCTGCCGTCCCCTCCGCGGGTTACCTGCCCGGCCCAGGTGGGGCGGTGCAGAGCGGAGGAGGCTGTTTTGGAGGTTGCCGCCTCTTCTGATGGATGTTTTGTGTGTGTTTGCCTCCGCTCACGGGTTCTCTTTCATCTGAGGACGCATCTGGCTCGAGCTCTGTTAAACTATCTGCCTTCTGGTACCGTTCGTAGATAACAGAAAGAAACCTGAGCCCAAAAGGCAATTCCCCACCTTCTTCCACCTAACGTGACCTTCTCGGGCGCCTTTGAAGCTTTGCTGGTGCTCCGGCGATGATGGCAGTGGTGGGTTCCCTTGGGCTGTACTAAGAGCCTCTTGTTTTCTTTTCCCTTTTTTCTTAGAGGCATTTCATCTTTAAGGCTGCTGGCGCTCACTTTTACACCCACTGAAGCCATCAAGAACCATGCTGTGTGGTGGAAGAAGTGCCTTGCTGTGCCTTGGAATGGTCCTGAGCTTTTGGAGCTCCGTGAGTTGGATGCCTGTCGGAGGATGCCCGCACAAATGTACGTGTATCGCTTCCAACGTGGATTGTCATGGACTGGGACTCAAAACCGTACCGAGGGATATTCCCAGGAACGCGGAGAGACTGTGAGTAAAACCGCTAAGGGCTTCTCGAGCGCTTGTACGAACACCTGGGACGAGTTTCCCAACACCTGCCTATCAGTGCAGAGCACTCGGGAACAGGAGTTTCAGCAATCCAACACGGATTAATGTTTTCAGGAGGGAAGGGGAGGAGCTTTGCAGGAGTTCCAGCGGTCCTGCCGCTGTGCCTTTGTACAAGCGATCGGTTTCAGAGTTTTCACGTTAAGTTTCAGCTGCCGCCTGGTCGGGTTTTGCAGTGACTTGCTCGAAATGGAGTTCGGAGCTGTACCTGGAGTGCTCCCGGCTGTAATCACTGTCAGTGCAAACACCAATTTAATATGCAATTAGAAACCTGGATGTTTTCACCTGGCGGCTGGTAGCAGTTTCTCCTTACTTTCTCAGCGTGGTGATTTCATCACCATGAAAAACCGACTGCTTCCATAAACTAATTCAAATGGAGAAGTCGCATTAAACAGCGTCTAATTTCTGTTTTAAACTGCTGCGGGGAAGCTGGTTATTCAATTTTTAATCTGCTTCAGGGTTTATGATAGCAATGTAACGCTGTGGGGAGCACGGAGAATAATGAATGTGCTCATAGCAAATCCTCTGTGTTGTAAGTTCCCGGGAGTTTTTTAGCTGACTGTTTTTACTTGCTTAGTGAGTTCCTAGGGAGAAAGCTGAAAGCAAACTTGAGTTTTCTGATAGAGTTCTGGCACTCGCGGGGTGCAGGGGACGGCGTCTCTGACGTGCCTTAATGCATAGCAGATGGCACATCTCAGAGAATGCCCGGTGCTAGATAGGGACACGTCCGGAGAGGAATGTTAAACACAGCCCCAGCCGGGCTCCGCACGGCGCTCCGGGGCTGACCCCAGGAGAGTGCAGTCGCTTGTGCCTTGTGTAGATTAGCCGATAACTTAAAATGTTTTTGAACTTGTAAGCAAATGCTGTAGATTGCATGGCCCGACTTCCTGTTTTATTTCCTTCTGGGTCATAGACTTGGGGAAACTTCAAATTCTCAGGCAGTTTTTCCTCCGAGGAAGAAAGCTGGATGAGGTTACTAAGCAAACAAAGTTTCTGTGCAAAGAGCACTCCTAAAGGCTAAGTTCTGTCCCAGAATGAAATTTTATGGAATCCTTGGCTCTTTCTAAATGCATTTTATAGTCCTGAGAGCTCTTAAATGATAGCAATATGCAGCTTTCTTGCTACACTATTCCACAACCTTTAATGTTTTGTGGCCACATCAGCCCTCCTTTTAACCTTGGCTGTGCGAGCAATAGCTTTCAGATGTCAGTGCTATAGAAACCTTAACTTCTCTGCCTGAAATTGTGCTCTCTAAAATTGATGGGTAGCAACCTGGCATTTTAGAGCCAAAAAAACCCCAACCCTAAAACAACAAACTCCACAACAAGCCAGTACCAGGGGAAGACGCCAAGCCAGTCGGAGTCTGTGCGATAACACCGGTGACTTGTGTGCTCCACTGGTGAGGTGCTTGGATGGTTTAAAGAGTTAAGGGCTAGAATTAAACACCTACCTCACAGGTTAAAATGATTCACAAGCGCACAAGGTTAGTTGGCCACCTGAGAATCGTTTAATAAATGGTAATTTGTTCTAGCTGGAGCTTTAGGAGGACTGAGTTTGTGTTGTTACTGGGTTTCATTTGCGAGAATGGACATCACAGAGATGTGAACGTTCCTTGCCTTCTGCAGGAAGCTGAGCCAGAAGAGAGAAGGCTCTTGGTCTTGGCAGGTTAAGTGTTAACAAGAATGAAGTGAAGGAGAGAGTAATCACTGTCTTGGTCTTGTTCTTTTTGGTGTTATTTACAGATTTAAATTTTAGATTAATGGCTGCACAAAGAACAATAGTAGTGATTTCACAATATTCAGTTTGAACATTTAACCTCAGAGATACCACCACTGATAAATATGAAATGTAGCTGTGTTGGATGGTTTGTTTGGGGTTTTTTTACATATATAAATAGTGTATTGTTGGATCATTCAGTGGCTGAAACCTTGTGGAAATAAGATACAGAAGGTCATGTGGTAACATATTAATCCATATTTTAAATACTGTTTGCAGTTTTCTGTCAGTTCATTGTGAGCCTTTCACTGTTCTGATAGTGTTCACCAACATCTTCATTACAACTGTTTTAAACCTTGTGTCAGTTCCTTCAAATCTACATTTCTATTCATTACACTAACTTGGATCTTCTAATGTAAGCACTAGAGAGAAAGACTCTATTCCTCTGAGTCTAAATTCTGCTCATAGGTGAAACATCAGTCAGCCACAGGATATATCAGAGTATCTCATTTTTCCCCGGGGTCCACAGCAACCGGTAACTATTTATGATATAAGAGTGGGTTGATGTGTAATCTTCTTACTAGTATGTTTAGCTTGTAAATAACATCAAATTGATTGTATCTGAAATGACAAAATTATTTTTAATCTCTGAGAAATGTTTATATGTTGGAAAAATAATTTTAACAAGTTTCTTGATGGCCACACACGAAGTGCCTTTTTAAACTGTTGTGCTCTGGAAAGGTATTTATTTCTCTCTGAATTCTCCTGAGCTGAAAATTCCACATACCTGTTCAAGTCGGAAACTTTTTGCTTTAATTAGTAAGAGATCTAATGGCACCACTTAAAATATTTTGCCACCAAGCTTTTAGAGTTATGTTTGGACAAATGTTACAGATTGTTTGGGCTAGTGGAGCCAAGTTAAATATTATTCAAATTTGTGTTAATATGAAACCCAGGAAAACTGAAAATATAACATTAAGGAAACAATGGGAAATATCTTTAGGGAGAAAAGAATTTCTTATTGAGAATTTCTATTAAATGAATTAGCTTTGATTACTGATTCTTCATGAGAAATGAGATGCATGCTTTCTTCCTGTTTTTTTTTTTCTGAAGACTTTGAAGGTGTAGGTTTGTACCTGTGATTTCTGCCTTGAAGGAAATCCATAGATTAACCAATGATCACAGAAATAGAGTTATAAAACACTCACATCCTTTTTTTTTTTAACACAGGTTTATGTTTAATAGTAACTTTGCAAATATAGCAAGTAGTGTTAGGTTTGTGTTGCAGGTTCTACCTTGTTATTACATTCTATGATAGTCTTCTAATTGTGTGGCTGAGATGGAAGCTTTGGCTCAGCTCTCGTGAAGGGCTAAAAAGAGGTGAAAACTCTACTGCTGCACAATGGAATTACTCAGTCTGGAGAAAGTAAGTGGTGAAGCAAATCCTTGTCACTTCCAGGAGTAACTTCTAATTATCCTTGTTCTGGAGAAGGAACCCTCAGGGATAGCCATCCTCTCACACAGGAGGAGAGACATGAAAATAGGTCTAAGATTTTTCCTCAAATTGCCACATGTGATGCTGCACAGAGGCCCTTGAGCAGGATGGGAGAGCTGACCTTGTGGTTGTTGTTAGTATTTACTGATCCATTCCACACTTGTGAAGCAGCTTAGCATCTTACCAAAATAGAAGTTGATAGATTTTTTTTGTGTTCTGGAGGAAACTGGTAATTTATTCAATAACTCCTGGGATGGGCACAGCGATTCCTTTATTTTAGCTGTGCAACTGATAAGACATCTTGTATTAATAAAGGAAGCAAATGTAAGGCAAATTTAAGCAAATTTAAGTGTAAACACATCCATGAGAATCCCAAATATTTTACCTTTCTGAAACGTTCCTTAGGATTGCTTCATCAAACTCCCGTAATCAGAGGTAGCTGTGCTTCAGTTCTCGGGTGTGATTCTATAATTTCCTTCAGTGGAAATGTTTTCTATATATGTAAAATATTATGCATGTGGCTCTTTATAACACTCAATAATGCTGATAGTCACGTTTAGTTTGAGATGATGCATAAATGCAGCGAGCAGATCAAAGCCACCTGCCTGCCAGTTGTGTTCCTCAGCTCTGAAAGGAACAAGTGATATGGAGAAACTGCTCAGAAGTCTTCTGGGTCACTGTCTGCTTTCTGTTTGAATGTGAAGCATGAGCCTTTGTGTTTTTCCTCCCATTCATGCCTGGTTATCTCCCTGTCTGTTAGCAGCACATTATATATGTATAAAAGTTCCTTTGGAGAGTTTAACCATGTTTGAGTTCGTGATGGGTTTGTTTGGTGGCTTAGGCTCTTGTTTAATTGATAGCTCTCCTGTGTTAGTCATTGCTTTGTTTTGGCTTTCATTTGAAGGATTCTTTACCTTGCTAAATTGATAAAGCTTGCAAGACTAATCTGTTCTGTGCTTTGTCTGAGCAGCCAAATTGAGTGTGTCCACATTTAGGTGCAATTTAGAAGCTTAGTCATCTGCTTACTCCTGAGTTTTCATGTGGTCTGGGGTTTCTGTTACACAAATATATTATTATGGTGGTTTTGGCCTAGGTGCATGGAGCTGCTGAAGTTGCACTGGTTTGTAATAAGTCTTCAACTTCCTCCATTCTGTCTCCAAATTAAATCTAAGCTCCTGTCTTGATCGCTTCCATATCCCTGCAGAAGGCGATGTTAAACACATGCAAATATAATTACACGAGTCTTACACTGACATTCTGCCTCTCTATAGAGTTCTTCCCACCAGGGATTGCCACTCATTTGTTTGCAGCAATGGGCTCCAAAACCTTGCATGGAGCATTTCTCAGATATTTTTTTCCCTAGGTCATGTGTCAGTAGGTGGACATACATGGCTTTGGCTTGGAAAAGCTTGCTCTTGGAGGGACTGACCCCTGGAAAACTTGACTGAGTTCCCTGATTTAATGGGAATTCTTCCCTTCACTAGTGTAACTCTGACTAGCTGTGCTTGAGTGGACGTTGGCATGAACTTGGGTAGGAGCAGCCTGGTGCAGTTAAATTTGTTACATGGTTTTGAAGCGATGGGAGCAGGAAGGAGGATGAAATTAGCTGTTGTAAATTGGTAGCTGCAGAAGCAAGTAGTGGCCGTTGTCCTGTTGCCTGTATTTATTTGCACAAATTTGGATTAGATTTTGAGATGAAAGAGACCAGACTACTTCCTGCAGAACTTTTTAATGAGCTTCTCTGAGACTATTTACTTTTATTCGTGTTCTTACTTTTGCAGCTGAGTATTGATTCATGCAAAAGAATTAGGCCAAAGGAAAATTGCCCCTCTAAAGAGCAGCTGTTGTCTTTTAGGAAGTCCTAAAATACAGATGATGAGTACTGTTTTTATACCCCTGGGATTTGTGCCTTGTATGGGGTTGGGGAATTAGGAAAGACTACAGGTATAGATTACCTGTAGGGATGTGAGGCCAAAAAAAAGTAAATCCTAATACTCTTTTATTGCTGTAGCAATTGTATAAAACTTGTGTGCTGTCACTTGACCTCTGTAGTGAGAACTACCTGTTACCTTTTGGAATGTCACTGCCAGCGTACAAGCATTTCCAGTTGTGTTTAAAACAAAAGTAACTTGTCCTGCCTGGACATTGACTTCAGATATTTGTTTTCTGTGTTTCAGGAGTATTTAGGCTATTCCTCAACTTCCACAGAGCAGAGAAAATGATTTTCTTACAGATACCTCTCAAGATGCTTGGGGATAATGAAAATAGGGGAGAGGAGCTTTGCTCTGATAAGGATATTCAGTGATAATTTCAGTGACTGCATGTCAAGAAGTGAGTTTGTTTACTGGAGAGCCTATTCAGAAGACTTAAATCAGGATGTGTTCCCTCCCAGCAACTAACAGCTCCAATGACTTGAAACTTAATTTTCCCAGAACTCTTGACAGAGTTTGTGTGATGCCCCTCGTGCTTGATTTCCCCGTGTGGCTGGGAGCACCTGTGGAATCCCCTCACACATCTTGTGGCTCCACAGCTCTCTGGAGGGGCTCCTTTTCCACTCCTGCCAGACAAAACTGTGATGTTTGTCCTCCTCAGGGTGAGACACACCAAATTTCTAACTTCAGGTGAGGAAAGAAGGAGTCAAGTTTGGGGAGCAAAGCCAAAGCGAACTTCAGAGGGGAAAGGTTTTTCAAGGAAAATAATGTTGGCAACATCACGGAGAGTGACTGACTGCAAGGGCCGTGTGGCAAAGGCTTCTTCAGGTGATTGTCTGTCCGTACATTCCTCTTACAGGGATGTGGAGGGGACCAGTGGGGTTCAGAAAATGTTATTATGGAGTTCAGTTTGATTCCCCATCCTCTGGTGAGGTCTGAGGCACAGGCTGGTGGCAGTGTGCTCCTGTCCTCGGCTCCTTTCTGCTGCTGAGGTCACAGGAAGCTTCTGTAAGTTCTCATTGATTCAAGTGCTGTAGCATAGCATGATATGGATTTTGATCTAGGACTGCTGTTGTGACTCCCATCCCTCTTATGTTCACTAACAGGTTTCGTTTGCCAGTGTAAAGCTGTATCAATTTCACTTTTTTTGTTTGTTTTTTAAGTAGTTTTCAGGATAAGAAAAGGCTGTGTTCCAGTCATATTTGGGTTGCAATATGGCCCAAGATGCTTTGTTTTCAGCATTTTTCGAGTCTTTTCTCCAGAGATCTGTAATGCTTCATTTCCAAATGTTTTCAGTGCTTTCCAGTCAGACGTATCATCATTTAAGATCTTGAATGGATCTCATCAATGGCAAGAACAGCTTCTTCTCCATTAGCAAATGGCCTTGTAAGCAACTGACAGTTTGTCTAATGGTATTAAATACATCAAAGATAAGGGGAACGGGTCTGTGCTCTGTACTCAGTAAATGTGAGATTGAGTTGAAGGCCATCTCGGTAGAAAAGAGAATTTAAGAGGCTCATTCTTACCTCTGCCAGTTATTTTCAGCTTTTTTTTTCTTCCCTGCAACTGAATCTGGTCTGTCAGTTGTCTCTGTCAGAATAAATTTTTGTATTTCACTTTTGCACCATCTGTTTGATGGCTGCAATGCATGTTTTTAATCTTATGATTGATAGATTTCTGGAGCTTTTAATTAGATTTTTACCTTTCTATTTGTGTTCTACTTCTTTTCCTAAGACCCTAATTTTGTCTCTCAGGTAGGAATGAGAATTGAGCCATCGGTTCAAATCTCCTTTGCTGTCAGTGGTGAAGGGAGCATTTTCAGTAAACACGAGTGAGGTTAAAATGAGGCAGAAGACTCAGTATTTTAAAGCTGGTCTTGTCTTGACTTTCCATCCATCAGTCTTCAACATCCATCTGAAATTTGCTACTAAATTGATTATAGAATTGGTGTTGCCCACCAGCTCCTTTTTACCTATGTTTTCCTCCAAAATTGCAATAGTATTGCAGAAATAATTCTTAATTTTCTGTCAAAGGGGCTCCTCAGGAGAGTCCTCTGTGCTTCCTGCCCAGAGGATGCTGTGCCTGCCTTTCTTCCTGCTTCAGCTGCGTGGAGAGGGATCAGCCAGGTGGAATTGGTACCAGGTTACCCATAAAGACCCTCCAACACTTGTTAAATGTTTTTGGAGTCCAGGCAGCACTGAGGATTTTGGGACACTGCATCCTCACTGTGGGCACCTCAGCGGCTGCCCTGTGCGCCCACGGTCAGTGCGGTTTGGGGCAGCAGCGTTGTGTTCAGGGCTTTAATTGCGGCGTTTTTTACCCTGTTCTGTGCTGTGGGGACACGGTGGTGACACTGAGCTGTGTCTGTGCACCCAGGCACGGGAGCTGCCTGCAGTTTTTCAGGATGTTTTCTCTCCGCACCGTGACAGTTGTTTGATTCTGCAGAGACACAGGGTTGGTGATTCTGTTTCAGCCAGGGCTCCTTGAAGGGGAGGGATAAACTGCTCTGGAAGTTAATGATTTGGAGATCAGTAACCCATTTTTTACCAGCCTGTCAACCTGCTTGTAGAAAGTGTGGGGAGGATGGTGATGAACTCCATTTCTGATGCATTTATTCTTTTTTTCCTTCCATTTTGGTGCTGTTTCTTGAGAGGAATTGTCCTTGTTTAAAAAAACCAAACCAGTTTGTTTTACAAAACTTTGAATTTACTGTAATTTTAATTATATCAGTTAAAAATACGGAGTGCAAGTTTAGGTTGTGTTGGAGTTGAGGACAGTGCCTGCTGTACTCATCAGTTCTGTTTCCTCTGCTTGCCTTCATCTCTTTGCTCTTTTTTCTCTCCAGGAAATCCTTTGGGAAATCTTTGTTTGCACAGTGCTCAACATGAAGAAATCTTGAGCTGTTGTAAGGGTGCTTCTAGGCATGATAACAGGAATGGTAATAAATTCCATATTAGTGAAGCTGAGGTTCTGATCTCCAAACCCGCAGCACTATCAAATGCAGTTTTTAATGTCTGTCTCTAGACTTTTTTCATGGGCTGGATTCTGTCAAGGTTGGCTACTTCACTGTGGGGAGAGAGAGGCACAGAGTGGAGGGGAAGAGTATGGGACTCAACTTTCTCATGAAATATGTCAAAAGATAAGCATTTAACTGTTAAGAAAATAACAGTTTGGTAGCAGAGGCAGGGTGCATGCTTGTGCATTCTAATAGTTAGGGGACTGTTCCTGAATCCTTGGGCTTTTTTTTTCCAGTTGGTCTTTTTCCTTTAGTCCTGTGGCAGGTAAGGAATGTGATAATTAACTGGTACAAAATACAAGTGTTAGTAGACTGTGAGGAATTACTGGTGCACGGTGTTATGGGGCCTAATAAACAACCCTGAAATGTCAAAAGACACCTTGAGTTGTGAGCCTTCCTCCCTTTCTCAGCCCACAGTAAAACCAAGTATTTTAAGGCAGTTTAGCAAAACTGTCCTACTGAATTGTTATCTCTGAGTTTTTCTCTGGATGTGCACTAGCCAATATTGAGCACTTCTTCAAATATTTTAGCAGCTTTTGAAGTTGCAGTAGTACTCGGTTGTCTGTCTGCCTAAAAGTTTTTCAGTGTTAGCATTAAATGCAGTGTCATATGTTACAAGATACTGACCTACTAAAAAAATTTGACTTGACTTGGAATAGTTTTTTGCACAAACAATTTGTCCCAAAATGGAAAAGATTCCAACTCCAAACTTCAGTTTTCCTTTCAAGGTTACAAAAAGCTCGTCCAAAAAAAATGGAAGACTCTTCCCTAGAATTTTGTATTGCGTGCCTTGGGACATGCTGTCTTATCCAGGAAGAATGAACAAAGAAATTCTGCATTGTTACATATTCCCTATGTAAGAGTAGAATCTAACTTTACATTAACGATTTTTCTGCTCTTCCAATAAGGAAATGGCAATCAGCAGTTTGCCCATTCTCTCTGGTTTAGGATATAGTGTGTAGCATATAAAGTTCACATAACAGATGTGATCACAGAACATCCAGCCAATTAAAGTAATCCTGCATGTGTATATATCCTGCATGTATGTCCTGGTTGTCCACAGCTATGGAGACAGCAATGTTTAATTAAAACAGTTGTGTTGTTTAAATACGACTCTGAGAAACTTCAGCAGGGAGAAGATGAGTCCAGAAAGCCGTTTACGTGTCTTGTGCCTTCCTGTTTGTCCTAAAGCATGTTTTGCCTGGACTTTAGTGGGAACTTAACTTATGGATTTTTTCCAAATTTGTCTTTTGTCTGTGTGATGGTTTTGTTTAGACCAGGGAGGCATTCTATTAGGAGAGTTTTTTGAAATGCTGATTTTGGCAAAACCTGGATGAAACATCTTTGTCTGGGGAGGGCAGCAGTGGTTACAGCATCACTGAGCAATGTGGAGCCTCTGGGTCACAGGCTTGTGTGAAATTGTTGTAGAGGGGTGAGAAGAGGCGCTGGCAGTCTGATCTTCTTGAAGGGGTAGAGCTGGTTAGAGATGGTGGTGTGGGAATACAGCTGGGGAGCAAAAAAGAGAACTCTTTGTCAGGGAATGGTGCAGGGAGGCAATTGTGCATTTCTGAAATGCCTAAATTAATGCAGCAGGGAGGTGAGCTGGAGACCAGAGAAAAGCAGTGAAAAAAAACCTGATGGAAGTGGAATTCTCGAGCCAAAGAGAACTTGTTTTCCAGAAGTGGAAATAGATACTGAGAAATAAAGCCCTGAGGGAAAGGCTGGTTCTTCAGAGAGATGAAAACACACATCTGGATATAAGTTTCTCAGATAAGAATGTGAAAGTGTAGGAAACAGCCCAATGAGCCTTTGGAGTTTTCAGTTTTAATAGATAACATATGAAAAGGCAGCAGAAGATAAGGAACAATCAGAAGTGTTTTATGGATTTTTGGGGGGGATTTGTTTGGCATTGGTTTTGGTTTTATGTTCATTTTTCCCCCCTGGAAAGTTTTTTGGCTAATTGCTTATGAAGTTTTTTAGAAGATGCAAACGGATTATTCCCAGTTGATGTTAACTTCATTTTTTAGAATAGATAATTTCCGAGGTTGTTCTTCCACAGCCCTCATGTGAGCAGCAGGGTTAGTGCAAAGTGGTTTTATAAGCAGGAGGAGTTTCAGTAACTTGAAACATCAGATTTCTGTGCAAAGGCTTTAGGAAAACTTGAGTTTTGTGTTCATTTAGCAAACATTGTGAAATCAATTCAGCTTTACCGCAGCAAGTGAAAAACCAAAAGTGGGATGAGGATAGGGGGACAAGGAAGGTGGGAATCTACTTGAGAGCGAAGAAAATTGGTGGTAACATCTGGTTGCTAACTTCAAGTCAATACACCCCTTCCTTCAAAATTCATTTTACGTGTTAAAACTGTCCTACGCATTTTATTGCAATTTCTTGGCTTCCTCTGCTCCTCAGTGGCCTCTGTAGACAAGTTCCACTCAGTGTGGTGGTGCTAGGAATGAACAGAGTTGGTGAAACTAGATGCTTTTCACATTAAAAAAACAAAACCCTGAACAGCAACAAAAAGAAAAACCCCAAACATAAACAGAGATCTCTCTTACCTTTCCAGGAAAAGACCTGGGAACGGCTTTTTGTCTGTGCATGTCTGAAAGTGAGCAGGGTGATGAAATCAAGGCTTGATTTTCACGCCAGGCTTCACTAAAATAATTTGTTTGTTCGTAGAATGCCTTTCCAAGTTATCAAGACTTTACAGCAGTCAGAAGCAGGTGTGAAATATGACAAGTCTGAAATACCAGGTTGTGTGTGTTAGCCAAGGGCACCCAAGCACTGCGGGTTCCTCGCTGTGATCTCTTCAGTCACATACCACGCTGGGAAGTGAAATACAGAATTAAAGCAGTGTGTGTTTTGCTGAAGTTTGCAGCAATACTTTTTGCCCAGATGAGTCCAAAAGTGACAAATATTGAAGCACAGGCACATCTCTGTTCCTATCCTGGTTGTCCATTTGGTAGCTGAGTGAAAATATGGCCCAAAGAATGCTTGTCATGGTCTGATTTCTGCCTTGGTGACTCTCTGAGCTTTGCAATAGCACTGGGCTGGTCTGACCACCTGAAATCCATGCAACCAGCTGGTCGTGCTGGACATGAAAGAAGAGCTACAGTTGTTAAGTAGGAATTGCTAAATAAGATCAAGAATTGAAAAGAAATAAGTAAAAAATAAGCGACATTTTTGTATGTGCAGTTGTTAGCCTTGGGTTTTATATTTTTAATGTGAATTAGAAGGATGCTTGAGCTAATCTGACACAGAGCTGTCCTTCTTTCTCTTTCTAACATGCATATCCTGGATTCTTCATATATTAAACCATGTTTCTGTAGCAACTGTATTTTAAAGTATTTTCTATTTTTTTTAATGCTTCATAGTTAAAGTTTTCTACTATTCCCTGAACTCCCCCCGAAACAAAAGACAACAAATACTTGTTTTACCCTCTCCTTTGCAGAAAATGTAAAATCACAGAATTGTTAAGGTTGGAAAGGGAGTTCAGGAGGTCTCCTGGTTCAGCCTCTGCTCAAAGCAGAAGATGGAATTCAGACAGAAAACGTGTGGTGGCTCTTGAAAACCAGAAATTGTCTCCTGTAGTATCTGCAGTGACTTTCCCAGTACCAGACCAAGGCTGCTGCTGACCAGCCTGTGCTTTGCCAGATTGGGCCATTAAACCTTTTCAAGGCCCAGGTGATCTCTGCCTGTGCTGGAGGTGTCAGGGCGAGGCTGGGCTGTGTCAGCCCCATCTCTGCAGCGACAGATGTGTCCTGTCCTCCTGCAGGCTCAGGGTCAGGGCTTCTTAAGGCGTGTTTGACTTGATCCTCTGCCACTGCTGGCTGCTCCTCTCCTCCCTGAACACAAGAACGTGGGAGGCAGTGTTGGTGAAGGCTTTGAGCACCTCTCTCTGCCACTGAGCCGTCACATTTGTTTATTATTCTGTAGCTGATGCACTGCTGGGAGCTTTTCTTGATGACCCTTGCCAGCTTGAGCTCCAGCTGAGCTTTGACTTTGCTCAGAGCATCACTTGAGGTTTGGGCAGTGTTTCTGCACCTCTGGGTGCTGTTTGTGCCCTCCCTCCGGTGCTGGAGCTCCATCACCAGGTGCCTCTTTAGCCCAGGTGTGCACTGGCACACGAGGAGGTGCCAGGACAACCTCCACCCACCCCTTTTATTCTTCCTGCAGGGTGTCCCTGTCTGTCACCAGGGCACAGGTGACACTGCCAGATGAGATCTGGAACACATCAAGAGCAAGTACAGAACTCTGGGGACAGAGGTGAAGGACACAGGAGTGTAAAATGTACTGTTCAGCATTATGCTGTCAGCATAACAATTCCTTTATGTGTATAATAGAACCTGTACACTCTAATAATTAGGCAGGAATTCCTGCAGGCTGAGACAAACATGAATTTGGTTGGAAGAAGCAGAATGCTTGAATTACTCAATCCGTTGTGCTGCTTTCTGTGCACCTTGGGTATGACTTCCACTGCAGTCTGCTGTGGGGAATTCAGCCACCGCACAAATTGCAAAAAGTGAAGGGGTTTTTTTTCTGGAGGTTTCTTAACATTTGTAGTTTGCCAAATACCTTTTCTTTTTTTTTTCTTCTTTTTATAAGGATGAGGGCAGAAGTGTGTTGCCTGTAAGCAATTCCAGATCATTTGGACACTTAATATGTATTATTAACCAAGCACTGCTGTAATGGGCTTAAGAATGGACAGCTTATTCACAAAATTAGGGCACTTAACCTCGAAGGTCCATTTTTCTCATTGTTCAGACAGAAAGAAAACAGTCTGACTCATACCTGAAAGCCTTCTGTAATCAGAACAAAGGATCTAACGTTTTTTGAATTAAAAGCTGTCGTGTAAGTGTGTTACAAAAATATGATGGACTGCAGCATGGGATTTGCACACTCCAACCATTGTGTGGCTGTTTAATTGCTGTTTAATTTTTTCTGAGGACTGAAACTATCCAGTGTCACACATGTGGTATCCAACAACTGCAGGAAAAATGATGAAATGTTAAATTGTAAGTTTTTTGTTATTTTTACATAGGGTATCCACATTGCTGGATCCCAGTATTGCTGTGTGGATACACTGTGCAGCTGAAACCATGAAGATTATTTAGAAAGAGCTGGTGGTTGTGGCAGAGATTTTTCTCTCTTAATGTTTCTCCACCTGTTGCTTGTTCTTACTGCAGATCAGGCAAGGGGGGCTGCAGTCTCCAGACTGCTGGTTGTGGTTTGCAGTAGGATCTCCACTGAACCTTTTATTTAAGTTCAACAAACCCAGGTGTCTGAGCCTCTGTTCAAATGTCATCAGACAGCTTCCTGAGAGTCTCCTTCCTGTGCTGATCCAGTATTGCGGGTGGACTGTCAAAAATCCAGAGGATGAGACAGCAGTGAATTCTTTCAAATTCTTAAACCCCTCTGGCTGTGCTGGCCCAGTGTGGTCGATGTGGCCTTTGCTGCTCCAAGGGGCTCTGCTGGGGTTTTGGGGCACAATGGGACTCCAGGAGACTTTGCTGCAAAGCCTCTTCCTGCTCATGCAGTGCCCCACCTGTGATTGGTGCATGGGCTTATTTCCTCTTAGATGGAGGGCTCTGAATATTTTTCTTCTATTGAGCTAAATGATGTGAAGTGTTCAGAGAGTGCCAGTCTTTCTACTGTTCAGTAGAAATAAAAATAAATTCTCATGCTCCTTTGCAAAGTCAGCTGTTTAGAAGAAAAAAATAACTTGAGTCATATAGAGATTAAATGTACTGTTTTTTCAAAAAATGAAATTACTTCAGCTGACTATGATTTTGAAGTTTTTGTCTTTCTTTAGAAGTGATGTTCATACTTGCCCATGTGATTTGGAAACTGGTGGAATTTGTGTATTTCATAAAATCCAGTCCCAGGAATTCATTTCCTGCATTGCAAAACTTGAGATGGAAATATGTTCAATCTGAAGATATGCAGATTGTGCTGCCAGAGGGCTTCAGGATAGCGTTATAATTGAGTGTTTATCACAGTAACTTTGAAGTCCTTGGATTGGAGGCAAAAGAGAGAATTGCCAAGTGCTTTCTGTTGGGAATTATGGTCATTTAAGGTTAAGAGGCTGGTGGCAGTTCATACCCATTAAAGAAAATTAGCTGCACAGCAGAAATCCTGGAAAATGCTTAAAATAATAAAACAGATACTGGGTGTGTGAAGACTGCAAAGGACAGGCAGAATTTACTGTGTGGGTACAATCCTGCACGGGAGTGGATTTTTGTCCTTTCCTGGTCCCGGTTTTATCGTGTTCCCAAACTAAGAGCTAAAGCACTCCTGAAGAGGGGAGGCTTCCCTGAACAGCTTTTTGCCTTCAGCCCTGCAGGTAGCTTTCCTAAAAATCAAGAAGGTTTTCCTCGTGGCTTGAAGTTTCTGGGGTGCACGAGGTGGCCAGGTCAATGGTGACAAAATGCATTGCTGTGGAAAACGCAGGTTTCTTCCAGCTCAGGAGCTGCCTGGTTGTGATGGTGGTTACCTGGGGGTGGGGAAAACAAAGCACACAGAAAAACTTCCAAGGGCTGACTCAGCTTCACTCTGGCTGGTTTGGGCTGACAAAGTCCTGTAGCAGTGCAGTGGCACAGAAGAATCCTTGTGTCTCAGGAATGAGGGCTGCTTTAGTTGTTTGGAGGAATGGGGCTAATGGAAAACATCAGTAGCTCCTTAGATCCAGGAATCCGGATTCATTCATTATCACTTGAATTTTAGCTGCCATGTTTTCAATGTTGATTTACCATTTAAAATAAATCCTTTGGACTGTCGTGCAAATTAATCATAGCAAAGGATGTGTGCTATCACTTCAAAACAGGTGCTCTAAGATTGCTTGGGAAATTATTTATCTGCTGTTCTTTATGAAGGTTTGGAAGTTCCATGAGTTGTGTCCCAGGTGAGGTTTGTTTTGATGGGAATTCTAGATGGTGTGTTGGATACTGACCTGGTTTTAGGGGGAACAAGAGAGGTTTTTATTAGTTCCTAAGCTTTGTTCTGTGACATACAACTTTTATGCATTCCTTCTTGGGAAACACCAAAAATGAGATGAAGAGAAATGCATCTTCCTTGTAGATTGTGGGGTGTTGGTTGAATCAAGATTCCTTTCAGAGTGTTGGGTTCTGGACTTATTTGTTTTGTTGGTCCCTCCTGTGGCACAAATGTTTGTAGCTTTGAACTGATGTGTGGTAACCACTTAGAAAATGTAACAGGAACAGAAACTAAACTTTGTGTTTGAGGTTCTGTGACTAGAAATGAATATTTACCTTACTTAGGAAGCAGCTGGACAGGAAAGAATCCTAGTGCTGTTTAACTTGGGTAAGAGCTGCTTTTGAAGTGTGTGGCAGTTAATTTTTCCTTAAATATAGTTTCCCTACTGCTCTTATTGAGATGAATTTCTCTACTGCTCTTATTGAATTCTTTATTAATGTAAATGAAGAAATATCTGAGGACTTCAATGAAGTCTGGTGCTCCTTCTCCATAGCAGGTTATTTTTGCTTTCTCTATGAATTTTCGTTTTGTGTAATGTTGTCTTAGGTTAAAGACAAATAATATTAATTAGACAATTAATAAATATTTTCTGAAATACCTCCTATCTAGGACTTGTGTTTGTTATTGAAATGCAAAATTAGCTACTGCTATAGAATTACTGGGCATCAGGGATCTGCAGTTTTGTTGTTAGGAATATGTGATGTGTTTGCTGCATGGGCACCTGAGAGTTCTCTGAAACAGAGGAAAACTTGTTGTTCTTGAGAACTTATTGATGATAAAGGGTTTTAACCAAATGTAACAATTGTGTTCTCTTCTAGAAAGGGAACTAAATTTAAGCCATTTCTTTTGTGACCAAAAGGTAACAGAATTAGGTCTGAAGTCTGGTAGTTTTTCAGATCAGAAAATAATTATTTTTTTTTTTTAAGTACAGAGTAGAAGTTTGTCTTAAAGCAAATACAGCATTTGCAGTAAGAACATCAGAATGAGGGTATTTTGTGTGCCCGTGAACTTGTGCAGTGCCCATGTATCAGAGCCTTCAAAACCAAACCATTACAGAGTTGTAGAGAGAAAACTGCTTTATGTGCTTTAGGAAGACTCTTCAATTGGCTTCTGTGTGCCTGGGAAAGCATAACTGGGCAACCAGAGCTCTAAAATGGGCAGCTGATTAAGAGACCCCAAACCTATAGGCTTGGAAATGTTGAGGAATTAAGTTAGGGATTGACCTGGGTATGTTTAATATTCTCAACTATGACAAGGGCTCAGACTTGATTATACAGGTTATCTTGGATATTATAATATAGAGAGGGTTCAGCTGGTAGCAGAGTAACCTCAGGAACTTGCTACAATCCAGTAGTGTTGCTTTGAATTTTTTCATCCTTGTATATAAAAGGATTTGAATGTTGCATCAGGTATTTTATTCATATGTATCTGCTGAATTATTGAGCTGAGGATTGTGCAAGGCTTCAGCATCTGATTGCTGTTGTTATTGGCTCTTCTGTAAGAGCTGCACTGCTCGTTGTGGGGGTGATGTGGTGTCAGACTCAATCCTGGTCCTGTGCCTCACAGAGGAGAGGCTCAGAGCTGTCCAGGATGAGAGGGGGTGTTTGCCAAGGCTTGAGAGGCTGGGAGGCTGAAGCACAAAGTGTGAAGAGACAAGTGGATTTACTTCTCAAGTCAAACTTTATCCAGTCCAAGGAAGAGGGTGGGGGCTGAGAACAGTGTCCGGATGTTTTGGAAGGGTTGGGTGGCTGAACAGAAGAATTATCAACCGAAATTTAAGTAATGTAGCAGAGGAAATCAGTGCGCTCCTGGCATGCTCCTGGGAATGCTGGTGCTTTACAACATTGGAAAGTCTGTCTTAAATTCACTTGATTGTCTTTAGAGAAGAATGAAGGATGAAGCAATTCAGAGGAATTATTGCAATGAAGCAGGATTTGCTCCAGTTGCTCCAAGCATCCCTGTTTGTAATAAGTGTGTACATTGTGTGACTCAGTCTTGAGCATCTACAAAATATGTGTTGAATTAAATTGTTATTAGAACATAGCAGGACATGGTTATGAGTAAAGCTCATCTGAACTCATTTTCATGATGTCTTGTACCATTCTAGTCCAATTCATGTTTCTATTCTCACTGAAATAATTCCTTCCACGTCTGTCTTCTTAAAGCTACCACTGTAGCTGCATTGTCCTTAGGAGGCTTTATCCTACAAATTATCCTCAAAAAATTAATAAATTGACAAGAAAGACCTCATGCCAAGAGCTTTATCAAAGCTGGTATAGATGTCATTTCTGATTTCTTTTTAATGGAGTGATAATCAACTTTGCTGCTGACACTCGGGAAGAGACCTGTATTCCTTAGGTGCTTTTAATTGATGAGATAATCTTATTTGCATGTGAAATGACCAAGAGTAGCAGCTGGTCCTGTGGGTGAGATAGATGTGTTGAGTAGGATTCAAGTTCTACTTGGCCCCACATACGACCCAAAATGCAGGAATTCTGCACAATAAGGATATCATGTAGAATTATTTCATCTGGATATTAGATATGTGTTGAAGTGAAATATAAATTAAATTTGCCTTTATGGTATTATTTTCCTCATGTCTTAGACCCAGATGATTTCTTTTCCAAGAAATCTGTTTGGTTCCAAGAGTCCTTTTGAACACTGATGTGTTTGAAAGCCAACCAAGATTACATGTTAAGGTTTAGCTCTTTGTAGTTGAAACCCACTAGTGAGCCCATAATCAGCTGCCAAACTTTATAAAGGAAACATAAAATATTATGTTGCCCACAAATACCAGCTGTAAACCACTAATGTCTGCATTAGTTCAGTAACTTCACAGTCACAAAGTTTAATTGACTAATGGGGTAACCTGTGGCAGTCTGCTGCTTTGCAGCAGTGTGAGACCTACTGTGAACAGGAGGAGGAGGAAATTTTACGTAGTTCATCACAGTTTTAGCCTGTTTTTCTTCAAATGGCAGATAAGCCTTGAGGCAGAGCATGCTGGAAAAGCCAAGTGTTCAGAAGGTAAACACTGTTTTTTAAAACAGACAGAGGCTGCAGTTACTGTTGGAGGAAAGTGAACTTCATGAGGAATGTTTCTCGTAAGGTTAGGGCGTTGTGCAAGTGATTCGAATAACAGAAATGAGACACTAAACTTTGTAAGTGATTAATAGAATGATTGATATTGTGTATACAGGATAGGCTGTGCCAATCTGCAGGAGCAGAGGAAAAAGCAATCTCAAGATACGTGTTGATCAAGGAATGTTGAAGTCTTTCAGAACAGAGAGCTACACATTTCCCCAGGGAAGAATGTTGAGTGTTCTTGGGGCTGGAAGCAGAGAGGAATTGTGCTGCTATGTGGGCCTGGTGTCTCAGACAGGGTGTGGGGGGTGTGGTGGAGAGGTTGCTGTGTGGATGGCAGCAATGGTGGTTCTGCATGCACGTGTTCCAGCCAAGTAAAGCTGTGCTGGGATCGAGTCTTACCAAGATACACAAAAACCGCAGCCACGGACACTGGGTTGCTCCACGTCCCTTGGCTGGCTCCTCTCTGCCTTGGGGAATTCCAACCAGCTTAATGCTGTGTTTTGCTAGAGCTTCCCTGAGATAAAGGGAAAACTTGTGATGGAATGCCATGAAAAGCAGATGGGGAACAACGTGCAAGTCAAGCACAAGCTATTTATGCATTGCTTACTCCGGACGTAATTCTTTCCAACGTTTCTTGCAATCAGCTCGCTGGCACACCAGTGAGTAGTTAATGATGCACCAGGGTAGAAGAACTGAACTGAGAACAGAAAAGGAAATTAAGCTGGAAAATCTGAAAAATGTAGGCAGTGATTCAAAGGTATTCTTGGGGAAAAGCCTGAGTCAATTGACAGGATAAAGACAAATGGAAGAGAAGGGGTGGTACAGGCAGTGAAAGTGCCCTGTACAGGCTTTGTGGTTTCTTTTCTTCAGTGAACCTTTTAAAATATAGCTGACATAAGTCAAGTAGGGATACTGCCTGTCTTGCTCATACAGCTGAAACATAGGGACTTCTCTCCCCTCATTTCCTTATCTTTATCCTTACTTTCCATTTGTGCTTCCCTGACAGGAGAATGCCTCTTGTATTATATAAATGTCTCCTGCTAAGATGCATGAACTAACTCTTACAGTTTGTAAAATCTGTTTTTAATCCATTTTATGACTTAAGGATTTTATTAGTTTTATTTTGATGTCTGTCAATAACCATTAGAAGTAGATTCCAATATTCTTAAGCACCTATTTCTGTGCTCTAGTGCATCACATACTGCTTCAGTCCAGTTAAGGTCTTGCTTGTACCTTACTCATGGAAAGATGGATGTCAAATATTTGAAAAAGTTATGCTAAAAATATTATACATTGTGTCTACATGGTATATTTTTCATGGCATGAAGACCAGAAAGGAAGACCAGCTGTTTGTCTTGTCCCTGTTGAATAGCACTGGGTCAGGAAGAAGAGTGTGGACAGGACTAAAAACCATGAAATACCTAAGGTCAAACAACAGGATGTGTTCAACTGGTAGAACTTCAGGAGTTCTTGGCAAAGGCAGGTCTAGAGGGGAGAAAATGGCAAGCTAGGTCCTATGGCATGACTAAATATTCCAGTCACCTTGGTAGGACCACACTGAGGTGTCACTGAACTCAGCTGTCCTCTTTTCAGGCTCCGTGTGGCCAAAGTTTCTGCAGCAGGTTGGGCTCTCCTGGGTTTAGAATAATTTTGGGGCCATGTACTCTTGTTTCAGCTGTTTTATGCAGTTGGGTCTGGGATATACACAGCCTCTCACAGAACTGTAGTCTGAGGGGGAAAGAAGAATTTAGTGAGCACTGATAATAGAACTAAAAATGGGAGAAACTTCATCTGTGAGAACAACATAGAGGAGGAGGAGGAAAAACGCATCAGGACCGATGACTTGCTTTTTGAGATTTTAATGGAAATGTTTGTTTGTACAGTTTGAGCAGCTGGTGGATGCTCCAGTGATGCAGATGCTTTCTGTTAATGGAATATTACATGTCAGTTATAGTGTCTGAATGCTGCTTTTTTTTTCTCTGCAGGGATCTAGAAAA
This sequence comes from Orthonyx spaldingii, assembly GCA_013397795.1. NCBI lineage: Eukaryota > Metazoa > Chordata > Aves > Passeriformes > Orthonychidae > Orthonyx > Orthonyx spaldingii. Next base: position 1,449,675 of record VZTJ01001884.1, on the reverse strand, counting down.
AAATAACATCACAAGAATCACAAAGACGGACTTCACGGGGCTGAAGAATCTTCGTGTCTTGTGAGTATAACACAAAACTTGTCTGTGTTTTACAAGACTATTTTAGGGTGCTGCTACTTAGAACGTCCATAATTCCAGAGTTCAAATTCTAGTGATTTCGGCGCATTTTTCAGTTATTGGTTGTAGCAGTGGGCAGACCACGGGGATGAATTTGTCCCAGTGGGCTGACCATTCATAGCACTGCTTTGTACTTGTCCCTCCCCTGTTTACCCAGGACTGGCCAGGTGTCACTGGTCAATCATTTGCCCATTGGCTCGTCGCTCGCCTTGCCCTCCCCTGGCCGCAGCCATAAGAGGCTCAGGCGAGAGGCGATTGGGGGCATTTTGCCAGGTTTACCATCTCACAGCTTGTTCTATGCACAATCCTTTTCCCTCTGTGAGGGAATAAAGAACGCTGATTAAAAGGCAAGTGGTCCATCTGTTTTTACCGGCAAACAGCTGCCGCTGCCCGGCCAGGACTGGAGCTCCCAGGATAAAGGAGCTACCGAGGGCGGGCATGGTGGTCCCAGAGAAGTCCAGCGCTGAAACAGCAAAGATACAATTGGTATTCTTTTAAACCAGGCAACTGGAACAGGTTGTCATGTGAAAGAGGAGATTTTAGTTCTACACTAAAGTGACTGTAGTTTCAGAGCTGTTCAGTTGTTTCTTACTGGCTTTGAATAAATCCTGTGGTAAAGATTTTGGACTGCTTTACGATCACTTATGCATAAATCAATTGTATTGAAACACTAGCAAAATAGGACTTTCAGGTTTTGGCCACTTTATGGTACAGTCCATTAATAACATTTTGCATAAGATTAAGTAGAAGTTGATCAAGGATAGGTATGTAATTTCTACACAAGGAAACCTGTGAATTTTTTTAGTCTAGTAAGCAGTCACGAATACAAAGATTTCAGGTGGTGCTGTCTCATGGTCTCAGAGTATCTGTGAAGTGCTTAACCATACCTCTAGATAGGCCTTGAACATCAGTCTGCAGACTCTGTCATTCCTGGTTTCCTATTTTCTCTACATGAACCTCAAACAGCACCACTAAGTTAGTGATGAAAAGTTTTCCTCTCAGTATCTTCTAAAACAAGCCCTTAAAGCTGCAACTGTTGAACTGTTACAGTTCTGCAGTGATAATTCCAGGAATTATTTAAGTCCTGCTAAGGAAAAGGCGAATCTTTTCTCCTGCTGCCTTAACACTTGTGAGCAAGTTGTCATACACTAAGGGAACACCTCCAATCTATGGGAAGACTTTTTGTTCCTCTGGTGTTTCTCTCATCTCTAGCAGAGGAGTTGTTTAGATTTCTTTGGCTCCCATCCCAACTGTCAATACCATTTTGAGGGTCTATTAAAATACATGTTCTATGCTATATTAATGTCAGGAGTAGTTTCAGTTTGGTTGGGTTTTTAGAGTGTCAGACATTGCCTAATGCTGCTGCAGTCTTTTATGCCTTTAGGAATAACCAAAATGTACAACTGCCATCTTCACGTGGAGCTTTTGTCCCGTGTTCATTCCAGGTTTATGTAACATATTTGCTCAGACTTTGAGTAGTGTGGTGTCTGCCACAGAAGTCATTGGAATAAAGCATCCTTCAGATTTTTCTTGACTTTTCTTTGGTTTCTCTCACAGTCTCTTCAGAATTCGGTTACCCAACCCCTGTTTTTCCTTTTTTCCTCCCTGCCCTGTTTGCTGGGGGTGTAGTGAGAAGACAGAAACCTGCAGCCTGTCCCAGTGTTCCTAGAAAGGTAGCCTGGTCCTGTTTGCACACACCAGACTGAGGACTAGAAACAAGTGACCTGGAAACTCGTAGCCCTGTACAGCAGAAAAAAATCTTCCAGTCTCAAGCAAACACCACACATGCAAAACACTCCTTTGTGCACCTTTTCCTTTTACACCTTATAGCTCCACCCTTTTTCCTTTTCCCCACACAGTATTTCCTCCCTGTCCTTTAAGCAACATGACTCTCTAGTTCACATGCTTGAGTTTTGTAGTTTTATATTTTCATCTTCTTGGTCTTATCTGTGGAATACACTCCTGCTGTCTGTGCTCTCAGCCCTTATCCAGTCGAGCAGCTCTGAGCATCCTCAGAGGACTGACGGCTCAGGAGAGGCAGGAATAATGCTTTTCCCCAGTCTTCACAGAGCCCAGGCTCACTGTGAGCTAAGTTCTTCCTCTCTGTGTTTTAGCTAAAGCCACACAGAATGTTCAGAGGTGTTCAGTCCTTGCAGCTGAGTGCTCTCACAGAAGCAGGAATGGGAATGTGCTGGAGCCAGCGCTGAGGGAGGGAAAAGTCCCCTCAAATGGGAGTGTTGGAATCTCTGTTTCTTGGCTTCCACTTCACCCAACAGGTGCATTTCAGCTGTGTGGATGGCAGTCACCTCCTGCACACTGTAAATCAGGGAGAAGTCAGTCTCCTTTGCTTGTAACTCATCCCAGTGTCCGTGCTGGGGGGAGAAAAGCAGGATCAGACCCGGTGGAAAGCTGGGACCTGTCCCATGTGTTTTTGCACCCTGCTGTACAGTGGGGCTGGACAGAGTTGTGTCACACAGCTGCTGTTCCTGGGGGTTGGAACCCCTTTGGAGTTCCTACAGAGGATTTGCTCCACAGCAAGCCCGAAATCTGTGCAGAACAGAGTCTGGACAAAAAAATACATTGCCATTGGCTGGGTTCCTGTTGTGGGCTGTAGAAGTCAGCTATTCCAGTTACGTGACACAGATATCCTAGAAAAATTAGCAATGTGCCAGGGATGTAACAACCAGCCTCCAGACCAACACCTTTCTGAGGAACATGGTTGTGGTTACAGAAGATTAGGAACAAAAATATTTACCAAATGTGGAGGTCATTAGGCAAATTTGGAGTCAATTTCCTGTTAGTGAGCAAGAGAAGCAGTGCTGCTCTGTCCAGATTTTTAAAATAACCTCCAGATATAACTCTTTGATACGTAGGTGAAAAGCATTTTGATAGCATTTGAGGAGAAGTGAGGATGCTTTTATATTGTGTTAAAATTAACTGGCACTTCTGGAATTGCAGGCACTTGGAAGAGAATCAGATCAGTGTGATAGAACGTGGAGCTTTTCAGGATCTGAAACAACTTGAACGGCTGTAAGTATCTCTGTTTCTACCTATGGAAAAGCTACACGTTCTCTACCTCGCTGTTAATGGTCATCCGTAATACATAATCAAAATAAAATTAACTTTCTTTAAGAAAGAGAGAGATGAGTATCTGCCTAAATTAAAGTATGCTCTTAAACACAGCTGAGTTTATATTACATGATAGCTAATACTTGAAATAAAATGTCGAGTGGCTGCCAAGAAAATAGAACTGGCAGTGAAATCAGAGTCTCAATAACATTATCAAAAGGACATTATCTGGGCAAGTCTTAAAATTGATGTGTGGGTAAAAAGATTTTTTTAATAATAATTTCATATTATTGTATATTTTTGTATTTTATCTATGTCTATACTGATGGAAATTGCAATTATCTCCTTTGAGAACCGTAGTATTTCTAAAACTGCCTCTATACTTGGATTTCTGATTAGCTTCATTTCCTCTGGAGCAGCATAATGCCACTGACAGCAGTGGATTCCAGGGTATCGTGGAAGGCTTAGTGGAGGACAGATTGTAGATTTCCTTGCTTTTGATAGCAATTAAGTTAATTTCTTTTCCTTTTTGGAGAAGGTGAATATGAGATGTCTCTTAATCTGGAGTTGGTTTATAGGAAACTCCTGGCCCTGCAGGAATTAAAACTTAAATATCAAAAAGGACAAAGTTAATTCCACATCCAGTTGCTGCTCTTAGCTGGGTGTGCTCCTTGGCATTATCATTGATTCTGTCTGCTCATGGTGGGAGCAGAACAAAACCTCTGTAAAACTGACATACCTTGGGGAATTATTCTTTGTTAGAGGTAGGTGACTAGAACAATATCACAAGCTGGTTTGGAATGCAGGCTTTTTATGCTTGATTGGTAACTGTTATCTGCAAGGCATTTCTTGTAGGACTTGTTATTTTCCCATTGATATTTTCTAAAGCAGCTTTCAAGAGTTAAGTGCCCACTAGCAATTGTTCAAGAGAAGTCTGGAGTATTGAGCTAATGCTGTACTAAAGCTGTTTCAGATGATCTCAGGATTAGATTTGCATTTGAGTTGTTTAATGAGTGCACTGAACATTTAAAATTAATTTACTCAGTACTTTTGTCATGAATCAGAAAGCTCCATCTATGGCAATAAGGGAGATGAGTTTTAAATTCTGATTATAACAGATTTTCACCTGTATTCAATTAGAAAGTACTTTCAGGTGCAGAGTTTTGCCACAGCTCATTTATTTCAGCAAAAAAAAAAAAACCAACCCCAGTTTAATTTTCTAAAATTAAACTAGCCTGACATTGTAGAATGAAGTTTTTTCACATTATAGCTCATCTTGAAGAGTCAGTATCCTAACTATCAAGTCCTAGTTTTAAGCTCACTTTATATATATATATATAATCTTTCTCATACCTATATTTAGATAAAGATTCACACAGTTAAATTTTGAAAGAGTTTTGAAAAAAATCCAGGAGAAGGACTGGCTACTGGTAGCCAGAAACAAAACTCAAGTGTCATCTGTGAGTTGTGTTTCTGCAGAGCCTGCTCTGCCAGCAAATGAAAACAATATATATTGTGAAAGCAGAAGTCAGGAAATCTGATACCTTTAATAGTGTCTCTTTAAGTCTGTGATGTTTGAAAGTCTCAACTTCTTTTTTTCCCCCTGTACGAACTCTTAGCTTGGCCTGTTAACCGTACTGCATCTCTGCTTCTCTTTTAGGATTGCCTGTCATTAAAATATTTCCTAAATTAATGCAGTACGAAAGGGAGGCCTGGAAACTTGCAACTATTTGGTATTTTAGCTCAAATCATTTTTAGGACAAAACTATAAATCTGGCTTTTTTGCTATGAGTCAGTAGGCTTTGGAGAATGGGCTGTGGAAAGTTTGGCGTAACTTATAAAGGCTAAATTGCAACATTTTAGGTAATATTAAAGCCATTTTATTAAGTATTGTCAAACATTGCAAAATGTTAATGAAGAAAGTATGTTGGTTGCATTTTAAAAAACCTGGCTTTTTTCCATTTAATTTCTTTCAAATAACAAATAAAAATCACTTATATTGCTTCGATTTTTGGAATAATGTTCTTTTTTGATCTATTGAAGTGGATGCAAAAGTAATCATTAACTTATTTTTAAACAAAGCAGCTGCACCGGGTCAAACTTTAAAGAACAGGAGTAATTTCTATTCCTGGCAAAGTACCACATGTAAAGGTTTTTCATTCAAAGTAGCAGTGGAAGTATGTTGTGTTCTACTCCTCTGCTCATGGTAAGCATTCAGAGGGCTTAAGCTCAGGTGAATGTTGTAGCTCATTTTATTTTCACTTCTCTAAATATTGAAGCACTTCCATCGTTATTATTTGAGTGAATTAGAAGAATTGTGATTGACATGTCCTGTGTAAGTAAACTTCAAATAAAATGTCTTTAGAGCTGACACCCACTGCTGCCAAACATGCCATGGGGATGGCCCTCCAGTTATTTGGGTTTTACTCTAATTTTTTTTTTTTTTTTTTTGGTGGGACATTAACCCTCACAATGCTGAGAAAGGAAGATATTTTCAGAACTGGATATTGGCTCAATAAAATTTGGCCATATCAGCTGAAGAAAGCACATCATGCAAGGTATCTTTAAGTGACAGCACAAACTGAGAAATGAAACATTGTGGAAGTGACAGGTAGAAGCCACTTCTAATTCTGGCATGTTTGTACTCAACACTTGAAAAATGCAGGAATCTAACCCATTGTCTCTTGGCAAAATCCAGTTTTTGCAGTGTAAGTTGTTCTGCTGAATCCTAAGATCCAGAATCCTGAGAATGACCAGTGGTACTCACCATAGTGGAAAAGCCAAAATATTTCCAGTGCTTTTATTGCAGCAAGTTTGTACAGCTTTATTCCAGAACATAAAGATTGGTGGTGAGGTAGCTGACCCCTATTTTGGATTTTAACATTTCAGTTTTATGCTTTGCTATGAACACCGTGTACGATTTTAAGGTAAAATGATGATGAAATCTCATGTGCCGTGAGGATCAAGAAGCGAATTGGTGAGCCTAGGAGATGAACTGGCATTTCTTCCAGAGCCAGATGTATGTCACACATTTACGTGAAAAATGAGGCAGGATATAAGACACCAACAGATCCTGGCTTTTCCACGGCCAACTGCCAGAAGTTGTCACGTAGCTCTGTAATCTTCAAAAGACTGGACTTTGGCTGGTGGCTGCTTCTTTCTACTCAAATTAGTGTCTTTAGCAAGCATAAAAGATCTCAACATCTGAAAACACTAAAACTGTGTTTTTGTTGTTTAGGGGAGGGGGGAAAAAATGTATAAGCATGGCCAAATCAAATCTTCTCAAAGTTGGGAAAAATAATTAGCTCGAAGAAAATAGCAAAAAGCTAGAATCCAGATTTTAACCCCAGCATATGCATGTATGGTTTTGGTTTGGTGTGTGTGAAGACAGAGGTCAAAATGGAAAATGTTTGGTTTTTAACTCCAGTGATGCTACTGTGCACTGAGTCTTTGTAAGCAGCTTCCCAAATGCTTGATTAAGGTATTAAAGTGTATTTATTTGGCACAGTGTACTGTAATATTGCTATTAGTGACGAAAGATGCTAAGGAGAAGAATAAATTGTTGTGTGGTGCTTCACAATCTGGATTTCATAAATTGAGATTGAACAGGCTTTAAATAGATCATGCAATACAAAAAGCATCTTCCATCATTACCATGCTGAGTGGAGAGGTTGGTAGGTGCTTCAGAGTAGCTGGGAAAGGAATAAAAGCCTTGGGCAGTTCTCTGCTGTTGTAAACAAAAGCCAGTCCTTGGCAGCGTGGGCCAATCCATAGTGTTTACACAAGGTTTGCAGCGTGTGCAGTTTGGGTGTTTTTGCTGGAGCTGCATGCACTACACATTTCAGAGGCCATATGGATCTGGGAGGAAGTCAGACAGTTCAAATGGGACCTTTCACAAAAAAAGCCTGATTGTTCTCGGTCCCCATTTTCCTGTGGCATAGTGGGAAGCACACCCCATTGGAAATCCGTGCTCATAAAATGCTTCTCTGGAAATGCAGGAGAACAAAGACACCCTAAAATGGATTTAGAGCTGTGGCTGGTTATTTAATCAGTTTTATTAATTGCATATTTCCCTTTTGCTGCTCCAACTACCACAGGTGAGTTGGTGTAGTAACAGGTTTGTAGCCAGACTGCCCAGGGGCTGCTGGAGCTGTCTCTTTGCACATGGGACTGATGGATTTCTCTGCATTCACACCCAAGGCAGCAGCATCCCCCTGGCTCCTGAGGAACTGGGTGTAGGACATGTCAAAACCTGAGCTGCACTTTCCTGCTGGGTAGAATTTCTGCTGCAGGAGCCTCCCTTCATGAGGGAAAATCAAACCTGTGGTGTCTAACCCCAGGTCACAGTCTGGGTGTCAGTGGTGCCATCTTTTGTAAATGGGGGAAAACATTTTCTGTCAGAGACCAGTTGTAAACTTAACCACTTCTTGTGGGGGCTGGCAAAGAATATACAAAACTGAAATTCAGTTTGTGACACTTGGAGGGGTGTTCTGGTCTCCTGGTTAGAAGGACAGATAAATACTTAGTTCTTGTGCTGCCTGCATCTGTGAGCTAAGCAATATGAAGCTCCTTGTTGCATTGGCTGATGCCTGCAAATTTATGTAATATTTATTGATATTGGTTAATATTTAATTGATATTGTTAATAACTTTTGTCCCATATCTTCTGAGAAATTATTCCAGTCATAAAACAGGACCCAATATCTGACAAAGCAGTCTCTCTTACCTTGCATTTTCAAGAGAATTCAGCATTGCTTTTCAAGTGAGTGTCTGTGTGACTGTTTACGTTGTGAGAAGTCCAACATGATGAGCCAGAATGTTTTGGGTGGGAGTATCTGACAGGGTGTTATTGGGTTTATTCCTGGATGCTGATGGGACAACCATGGAGAATGGAACACTTGGTGCTGCAGAGTTTTTCTAGTATTATTTGAGTCACTTCCATTCCTTTTTACTCTCCAGTGTAGGGTTTATCAAAAGCTTCTCTTTCAGACAATGTCTCTGAAAAAATACATGGGAAAGTTATGAATTTATTTGGAGGGACTAGTTTTTTAACTTGCATGGGTACAGTCTGAGTACTTTGTTCAAGGTTTGTGTTGGTTTGGAGTGTGGATCTGCAGTTTCTAGGGCTGTAATGCAGCTTTTACTGCTTAAGGGTGGACTGTGTTATCATCACCACTTCACCTGCTTTGTTTTCTGACCCTGATAGCAATAGAGTAGCAGCAGCACCCTCATGTAGCAGCTTTCCATGTCCACAAGTTTCTTCCTTATATTATTGCACAGAGTCCTGCAGTTTGATCCTGCTCAGAGCCAGGAGTCTGGAGGGAAGGCTTGACCTCCTCAGTTGTACCCTGGAGGGGTTTTCACCTGCCCTTTCTACAGAGTGCACAAATCAAAGTCCTCAAAGGCAGCTCCACTGGGGGCTGTTGAATACAACAACCCATCATCCAGGTGGGAAAGGTGAAAAGCTGGCAAAGCTGTAGAGGAGGATGGTACATCCTTGCCCTGTATACAGCGGATATTGGCACTGCTGGAAATGGGATATGGAGCTGGCTGGGCTCTAAGTCAGTCCCAGAAATAGAGATTTTCTGATTTTCACCTGTTGCAAGAAACAGAACTGCTCATCATCTTTCCCAAATCTCATTCTGCCCTGCTGAACTAGCTGACCACCACTTAAGTATCAGGGATATGCTGTCCTTTCCATGGAGGGGGCTGAGGTGCTTTGGCAATGCTTTATCATGTCTGGAGCAGGGGTATTTAATGGAATTCCAGCTGCCCTTCACCCCTGCAGGAGGATATCACGCTGGATATCTGACTTTAGAGGAGACCTGTCAAGTCATCAGTGAGGAATTTCTGTCTCCTATAAGACTTCCTTAACAAAACCCATGAAAAATCAGTAGCTTCCCTGAGGAATGTGAATTAGAACAGGAAGGTAAAATAAATACAAATTTTATTCATGAGATATGACGGAAACTGCCATGCAGGATGCAGATGGTGGGTTGCTGAGCTGTGTGGTTGATACTTTACCTTTGGAATCACACAGGACAAAAGCAGTAACAAGGACAGAGGAGCTCTTGGTGGATCTGTATGGGGTGGGTGTGTGTGTGTGTGTGACAAATAAAAGGATAAACCAGTGAAATAGCTATTGACAGGCTGAGTGTGAACAGTGCACTTTCTACCACTGGGGAGGAATGCGAGTTACCATGTTGTATCGAGTCTCATCTTGGCTCGAGCTCACAGCTCACCTTTGTTCATTCTTGGAAGGAAGGAGGGAGCTCATTAATTTTCTATTGCTTTCGATTCAGCATTATGTGCTGCTCTTGGCTCAAACAGCCAAAATAAATGTTCCCAAGATATGGCCCACATGCCTCACTTATCTGTCAATACTGTGCACTGGCTGCTCTGGAAGATTTCACTGAGATGTATTTTCCTTACACTACTTAACTGCCAGTAATTTAGAGAAATGTTACTCATTTGTGTAAGTGATGTGTCAGATAGAGTCAGGAATGATTATTTTTCTTTTTTATTTAGAAGAGCTCTCTCGTTGCTGTTCCCACAGTTCAGAGATACAGTCAATAGAAAAGTTGGAGAGGAGGGGAATTTGCAGCTATTAGTCCAAAAAGTCATTCTTTCTGGAAGGGAATGGTGCAAGATGCCTGGTACATACATTTCCATATAGAGTCAAGATTCTCACAGCAGTTAAGGGTGGGAGGAAATATTCAAGTAAGGCCTAGTTCATGCAGATACCCAGTTTATATAGTAAATAAAGTATTCTGTCATTTATATTAATTTTTCAGAAAAAATGTTCCTGTGTTTTGGCTATAATACAAAGGTAGTGACCAGGGATGAGAAATCATTTTCCATCTGTACTGTGAACAGGAAATGCTTATCCCAAAATGAAGCATACTTAAAGCTTTGAGACCATCTTAACATTTCTGAAGTCCAAAATACCTGGATTTCCCTTTGAATTTTGTTGATTTCATATCTGTAGCCGTCAGTTTAGTCAGGAATTATTTGTAGCAACTCAGTGAATTTTCTTCAGAAGGTGTACCAGAGGGCTGAGGTCGCTAGAACCTTGAAACTAAAGAATTCACGTTATTTTTCGGAAAAGCAAAATAAAAAATGGCTTTTTAAGCTGAAATTCTAATGATACGTATTCTAGTCATGGTTAGAACTTAATATTGTGTAATATAAATGTGCAGCATAAGGACCAAGCAGTACATGTTCACACAGAGACACTTCTGTAGTGCCCGTGCTCAGTATCTCAAGATGAATTAGTGTTTACCTTCTCCTGTCAGTAGGGGCTTGCAGGTAGAACTTGTTTATTTTTTGGGAGACACAGCGGTTCAAGTGTAAGTATAGATCACTAGAGGAGTAAGACTGTGGTGAAACAAAAAAAGAAAAGCTTGAAATGGCTTCCAGAAGCAAAACCTGGGTCATTTGAGATGTGCCCGGTCTGTGTTTTGCTTGTACAGAAAGTCACTCTCCTGTTCAGTGTCTTAATAGAGCTGCCTGTGGGTTCTGTTCTCAGTATTGCAGTAGTTTGAATCACATTGTGAAAAGGTCAGTGGATTTTTAGAAATATCCCTGGGAACAGGACTTACAGAAGGGTAAGAAAAAGCTTAAGCATGAAAAAAAATATATTTGGGGGTTTTTTTTGGAGGCAGACTTTGTCATTCTGTGGGTGCTGGGTCTTGAGACAGAGCAGTGCTCAGCTGTGTCGTGTGCTCTGGTCAGGGTGTTACCTCAAATGAGAGGCATCCATGCCTTGGATCTTGATATTGGTGGTTTTTTCCTTATATTAAAGCTCATAACTTTAGTTTTTATTGAAATTATTCAAACATTATTGCAAGCATTGAAATATGTGTCTTTGGGCACAGATGAGCTGGTGTGATGCGAGTAAAGGTTATGTGCTTGAGAATAATTTTATTTCTCATGGTCATTTGAGAAAAAACCTAAAAATTGCCTTGTCCTTTTCCTGTGACCCTGTTGAAATTATGGCAAGCTGTCAATTTGCCAAAAAATCCTGCATTTGCTGCACTTGAACTTTCAGGACTGAGGAAATGAATCCCCAGTCAGCCTGGCAAAACTGGCTCCACGTGTGTCAGCTGTAGGTTTGCTCATCTGTGGTTCTGCACATCAGACACTTTCATTGGAATCGTACTTGGTGTGAGGGGCACAAACTTTCTTAAACAGCAGAAATTTCATCCTTCAGCTATTGATGAGTACCTTGCAAGGGGTGGGTCTTGTCCACGCAGTCTGGAGACAAAAGGGGAAAAGCAGGTGAAAAGAAACAAGAGAACAAGTGAACCTTGGTCAGCTGATGGTTTGTGTGTCCCCTGCTGCTTTGGGTTTCTACTGGACCATCTTTAATTGTTTAAAAACAAAAACCCCAAAACCCAAGCAAAAACACACCAAAAACCCTCACAACAAAAAAAGCCAAAGCAAACAAAAAAATTAAGTCTATATTAGTTATAAATTAGTTCAAAGATTAATCCCTCCACTCTTGCCTGTCAATGAGTCCTGTGCAAGAATCCTATTTCTGGGTTTATTTTTATGGGATTCTTGTTGAAATAAATTTTAAAATGGTACAGTAGCTGTCACTTCCTTACCCTTTGGGGACCATTCAGTGAATGAAATAGTTTTAAGAAACCACTTATTCTTTGAAGATGTGTAGAGGTGATGTTTTCTAATTGGGTATGTGCAGTTGGGCAGATGATAGTTCCTAATTACTGTGTTTATGTACTGTGGACTCCTAGAGGGCACTAATACCCTCAAATTTCATGGCTTGCTCTGTCTGTAGCACATAATTATGTAGTTATATATTACTCAGCCACTGCTGGACAGCCAAGCTCTTGGTTATTGCTGGTCCAAGAGTGAACCTTTTATTTCTTTTGCAAACATTATAAAAAAATAAAAAATTAAAAATTGGCCCCTCTTTTCCGAGGGAAGCCATTAGCAGCTCTGTCAGTAGGCCAGCACAGGAGGAGTCCAAACACAGGAAAAGTGCAGGAGAGGTGAGGGCAGTAGCAAGAAGCCAGGATGCAATGCTCCAGTGAGAGGGTTTGGTTTGCATTAGTGCTTCTGACCAGGGCCACAAAACAAAGAGGTTTATTTTAACAACATGAAAATAAACGAACCTGATTTCATCAAAAACGTTTTTGTAATAGGTCACTGACCCACAAGAACTCATGGAAAAACAAATTTGGGTCTCATTTATGTCGACAAGAGGTTCTGTAACCACAGGATTCTTGAGCTTCTGAAAGCGGTGGTTACAAAGCAAGTGGAATGAGGACACTTCCACTGCAGTGTCGCCATAATTCAGTTGGAATAGCTGGCCAGCACTGGACATTACATCAGAGCTTTTAAACATTCTTCTTTTCTGTGGCTTGTTTGTTTGATTTTAGCAGGTTTTTTTTTATACTTGATGAAGATTTATGAGGGTATTTGCTTAAGCAAAACACTTCAGGATTTAGCAGTCATTTCTTCCAGATCTGTAGGAAATGCTTAAGTGTCTGTGTTACTGTTGGGTAAGAACTGCTGCATCAGTGGTCTGGAATTATTTGGGTGAACTTTATTTAGCTTAAGTAATTTCATCAAAAGGGTTTTGCTTCTTTGAGCTTCCTGATATTAGAAGGATTGTGCTGCTTGCCATCCCAGAAATACCATAAGTGTTGGCTGAATTTCACGCTGTCGAGCACAGCAATCCTTAAATAATCCTGCTCCTGAGTGAAACAATGATGAATTCAAAATACTTAACCTCCTTTTGTTCTTGGAGAATGTATGAATGTGCAGGTCTTGAAGTCTCTGTCATTGGTCAGATCAGTACAGTCTTGACTTTGCTTTTCCTCTGGCTCAGCTCCGTTTTAGCTGTGTCTGTTGAACTGGAGCTCCCCTCCAGCTGCACCTTCCTTCCACATGGAACAGAACAAACCAATTCTTGTTGGCTTGTAATTAACTTCGTGTTAATGTCGTGTTCTCAGTTCCTTGGAGATGATCTCTTCTCTAGCTCTTTCTGCTTGTGTGAAGGTGTTCTAGTATGAGTGTCCTAGAAAGAAGAGAGGATTTTAGAATTCATGCAGAAGTTATGGACGTGCCATGTGCATTTTCATGCTTGTGTTTGGTAACTCGGAGTGGGATAGATGTCCTGCAGGATGTTGGGAATACAGGGGAGAAATGGGAACTGCTGGGTACTGAAACACTTCAGAACAGTTCACCCCTGCATTTGAAAACCTTCTGGGAGAGTGGAAGCGGATCAGAGTAATTATCACGGAAACTGGGTGCTCTCAGCTTTCAGACAGATGGATTTTGTGGCTGGTTACCCTTGTGGCTTCCTCAGGAGATGATGTCCTTTGGCTGAGTTGTGACAGGTAATTCCCACTGCTGATAGAGCCGTTGAGAGCTGCTTTTTTTGTTGTCAAATTGGAGTCAAGTGTGCAGTGTGCTCTGTGTTCCGCTTCATCATTTCCTTATAGCCATTCCCTTGGCCTGGGAGGATGGACCCTTTTTTAAGCATCCAGTTTGATTTCAGCAGGAGACGATCCTGCAAGTCATCCTTTTTTACTGGTTCTGCTTGGCACAGATCCCTGGGAGAAGGAGCACCACAGTGCCCAGAGCATTCCTTACTATATATGGATGGTGTGGGGAGCAGGGCTGGTGTTGCCTTATTCAAACAGATCAAACAGGAACAGGGTTCTGTTTCTTCTGCTAAAAATTGCAATAGTAGTTGTGCTTGCAAGTTTTCCTGCTAATTGTTGACAGCAATTTCTGACTTCTGGAAATAGTTTGATTCGTATAAACTTTTAATTTTGTCAACAGGGGCAGCAAGGCTTGGAGAAGTGAATGCGGAAATTTACTTTTTCCTTTCTTCATGGGCTTTCAGCCCTGAGCTGGAGAGATTACTCTGGTGTAAAAAAATGGTTTAACCATGTCTATTTTACTGTCTTTACAAAAATTGATGAAATATTAAAAGTGATGGATATTTAAGGGTACTCCAATAGATTGTGTTCCTTGGATAAGAAGTTACATTAATGATCCTGTTCTTTTCACAATAGTCAGTGGAGTAATGAGAAAGTAACCGCGTTTTTTTCTCGTTCTGTATTAGTGTTTTGAAGTTAAAATATTGGATGATTTTGTGTGAATTCCCAGTTTTTTCAGATTTGAAAGAGGAAAACTTTCTAAAAGCTTTGCAGAAACTGAGAAGCAGCTTCAGCAGAGACCGTCTTTGTTTGAGGGCTTATGGAACAAGCATTTTTGTCTTCTCTGGGTGATAGTTAAGAGAAATTGTTAATTCTTGTACACTAAAGTCTTCTGAAGAGAGGTATAAGCTTCTGTCCTGCATGTAACTCAGTAGTTCTATAAACCTGCTACTGAGTTATGACACTGGGCATACACCTCTGCTCGCCTCTTCTGGATTTAAAGAATTTTTTTGGCTGTAGATGTTGTCATTAATAAACACTCTGGCACTTAAGAGTTTCTATTCTCATCTTCACTTAGGTCAGTACTAAGGTTTCTGTCCATTTCTGTATCACTTTAGGGCACTGATTGCTGTTTTTAATGGTCATGGGAGTGTTATTAGGGCGTTTTTCTTTCTTCATGTTGACTTTGGGAAAATGTTGAAATTTAAACCTGTTCCTCATGCTTCCCTTGCCAGTGTTACTAGTTTGTTCCTAGCCAGAGACCATCTGTGCAGTTCTGTCCTCCATCCTAATGTCAGACTTTTTCATATGAGGAGATACTTAGAAAAAAGAAAAGATGGATTCTAATATTGGAAGTTATAAAGTGTTATAGAGCCACAACTCCTGTGCTGCTGAAGTGCACAGACGTGTACTCTGCACTTCTGAGAGAGGGTAGATAATCTTTCTCAGTCTAATGAGAAGTTGGTAATAAAGGTTATTACTTCTGACAGCTTTGAAAATGTGAACCAGGACCACCCAGCCTGCTCAGTGTGTAATAAGGGATCTCAAAGTTATAACTCCTATAAACAGTTTTCCTTCAAAAAATGGTCCCTTAGCAACTTGCAGTGGTATCTCTCCCAGCTTTCTGGAAAAGCTTCTGAAATAACACATCACGTGGATAAAGAAGTTCATTTATCCCACACCATAATCCTGTAATATGGTTGTCCTGGGCTTCCTCGTAGTGCCCTTATTGAAATTCCATTAGACATTGTCTGGCTTTATTTCCTGGGGTAGTAATATAAAGAGGTGATGACAGAAAGTAATGGATAAGGTTGACTTTTTTTACTGGGTGCTGCATCTTGACTGTTTTTTCTTAAAAAGAGGAAGTGATACGGAGCAGAGGAGAAGTTACATTAATGATCACAACGTATTTCTTGACTCTAATAGGATTTTCTGGTGAAACCATTGCAGGCAATTGGCTGTGCTCCTGTTCCTGCTTCCCAAGCCAGTGCTTCCAAAGAGAAACCTAGTTACTCCTTGGAGTTCAGTAACTCCTGTCTTTCTGTTTGAGTCATTCATGCATTAAGTCATTTTTATTGCTTATTGGTTCTGCCCAAGCTTGTGATGTAACCACTTCTTCCTTAAAGTAACTTGTAGGAAATCCTTCAACTGCATCGTGTTCCCCGAGAGGCTCTTCTCCAAGGACGATGCCGTAGAGCTCTTGACAAAAAAGGAGGAAAAGGGACCTTGCTTATTGCCAAAAGTGAGACCCAGATGTTTTAAGTGTGATATAAAATAAACGGCCAAGTTGGGGAGTGAACCCAAAGTTACTTGGATAATTTCTGGACATTAAAGGTTGAAGCAGCAGGACTGCTCCTTTAAAGCTGCCCATTTCAAAAATTTAAAAGCAGTTTCATTTTGATTTTTCTGTTGGAGAACGAGTTTTGTGCTAGGCAGCAATGTGAATATAGATGTTAAATCCAACTCGAAAGTTGTTGAACTTGTGTGGAAAGGAACTGAGTGCTGCTTATTTCGTGACAAATATGGAGTACTTTGATTTGGGTCAAGGCTGTGAGTGCTCAGTAGAAAGGCAGACCCAGGATTTGGAGGCTGATAGGCATCACACACATTCATGGGTTAAAACCAGATAATTGCTCTATTTGGAGACAATAATGAAACTGACAGTTTCAGTCAGAGCCTGTGTATCAACTTAAATTTCTGGGTGGAATGTGTTCAGTAATACTAGTTAATATAATACTGCAAGGCGTTTTAAACAAAAAACAAAGATGTGCAGAAGAGATTTTTGCTCTGAGATTGTCTAGCAGAGCCAGGTCCTTTGCTTTTTTCCTCCATAGCCATGTAAATTTGGTGATTTCTGCTCAGACCTTGAGTATTTGTAGTTTGCCTGAAGTGATGTTACGGTATTCAGAATTTTCAAACTGAGTCGGTGCATAATGAGAAATCAAATTGCATTGGAAAACTGCACAGTTTGTCAAGTTTGAATAAATAATATTTGCATTGCTTTTACATTGGGCTTTTATATTGATTCCATCATCCATGGGGAGCAGGTGAGTGGCTCTTTGGAGAGACTTTGAAGGAGGAAATTTCTCGTGGAGTGAGTGGACATCTGCTCACTGAAACTTTGCAGAAAAGGAGTTTGGGTTTTCTTTGTTTCTTACTCAGAGTAAAACTGTCCTGCAGCTGTGAGAACAAAGCATGGAACTGAAAATGCTCTGTCTCAAAATACTGGATACAATTCTGTTTGGTATAATCTGTTAATGTTGCTTCTCAGACCCACTCCTTGTACACCTTGTGTGGAAATGAATGAGAAATCAAGGATTGTGATTGCACTGAAGCTTTTTCAGATTTTGCAAATTAATTGCATAAGGAATGCCTAAGTCCAATATTTTAGATGTTCTTTTACCCATTTATTGGACTTCTGAACCCTGAAGTTATACTGAACCTTCTCAAGCCTTGCCCTGGTGATATTTGCCCTGAGAAGGAAGGGAAGTTCTGCATGCAAGGGGTGTTACACTGCAGGCTGCTTGGAATGTGTTCTCCCTCATAATTTACAGTAGCAAAGAATCTGGTTTAGATTCTTCTTGAAAAAAGATTAAAATAGCTGCAAGTTGAGCCATGTTCTAGTTCTGCTTCCATATGCATTTTGTTCTTTTCCATCCATGCTGATCCTGCCTTCAATAGAGATTACATTTAGCTCCTCTTTGCTGTTATTGTGAGTGGAGCTCCAGGAGACAACAGAACCAGAACTGAATGTGACCCTTCCAATGGTGTGAGCATGAGGGATGCAGCTGAAATCAGTTCCCGCAGAAAGTGTCTTCTCCAGGAAAACATGACCTCATTTGAGAACAAATTGAAAATTTTCCTACCATTATTCAGGCTTTTTTACTCATCCAGAAGTTATCCAGAAGACAAGAAAAGGAATAAAGTAAAAATATAAGTAATATTAAATTAACCTTTGTAAAGTGTAGGTCTTTTCCTCCGTTTGTTTCAGAGAACGACCCTGGTAAACATCTTCAGTCTTCCTCTAGTCTGGTAGCACTGTTTCTTTCCAGGCTTCAGTGGTTGTTTCTTACTCTGTGTTTAATAATCAGGGGAATCTTAATAGTTAAGTCTCTCTCCTACCCCAGCTTCAGACAGAGGAAGGAATATGATTAGCCTGGTTGGAGCCAGGAAGGTAGGAATTTCACAGTTAATAACTTCTCCATTGTTTTTTTAAGGGCCCTTGATATTCTGTGATTGACACGGAGGTTGTTTCCCTCTATCCCTTTGCCTTCAGGACATAGGAACCCCCAGGTGGGCAGCAGGCTGAGGGAGGAAGGGGAGAAACTGGCACTTGTTTTTATATATATATATATATATATATGTGAGCAAAATATTTTTGGGAGGTGAGAGGAAGTGTTTGTTCTGTGTTGGAACAGTGTGTTTGATGCTCTGTGGGGCTGCTCTGAAGAAAACAATAATAAACCAGAGGGACAGCATTGCATGTATGGACTTGGAAAGGTCACAAAATCTGTAAGTTTGCATTTTAGGCCATTTGAATAATAAAGAAAATGCAGTTTGTAACACAATGAAGCTGGGAAATATATTTATGTATTAATTTTATTTGAGAAGAGAAGTCAACAGCAAGTATTAAGAATTAGTAAGCAGCCATTATTAAGATTGTACCAGTGATTTATAATAACTTCAGGAGTAGCAGTATTTGACTTTTGCACCGAATTCCTGCAGCCAGAAGTTTTTAGCTTTTATCCTTTACAGCTCCCTAAACATCTTGCAGCAGAACCAGGGTGAATCTGAGCCTCGTGGGACAGCAGTGTCCTGGTGTGGTGGTCTCCATGCACGCCCTGGGGGTAATGGGTTGGCTCCTGGAGACCCTGTGCTTACACATCGAGGGTTTGTGTGCAGCTGGTGCCTGGTCACCTCTTTTGGGTCACTTATGGGGGCCTGAGGAACAGACTAATAAAACAGAATATGCCAAGGTCTGTATCCTGTGCGTAGCAGTGGTTAAAGCAGTCTGGAGGGTGGAGGGAGCTGCAGCCTATGGAGACTGTTGACTGTACAGCCAGCATGTGTCTAATCAGAGTTAATAAATTTGACTCAATGCAGGTATTGCCAGAGCTGATATGACTCCTGGAGAGCCTCTCTGCACAGTTCTTCAGCTTCCAGCAGGCTTTATTAGTCTGGACTCCATGCTGTGCACATCCAGAGCTGCTTCTGATCCAGCACTGGGGCTAATCTGTTCCGTGGCATTGGATGATTATGCATCATTCTGCCCAGTGCTCCGAATTCCCGGAATACTTTGCAGGTCTTATTAGCTGTAAAGCATCCAGTTGGAAACACGCTGGAGACTGAGCAGCTGCACTCCCATCCAGCAGTCCCAGGTCAAATAATGTGGACCAGACCTTGCCTGGCTCTGTGCCCCAGGTTCCTCCCTGGGTGCTGGGTGGTGGATGGTGCTGTGTGTGCACACACGTCCTGGCTGCAGGGCTCGTGCGTTTCCAGCCTGAGGGAAGAGGCCAACTCCAAGGGTTTCTTTTTGTGCTGCATCCCAGGTGGCATTCCCAGTCTGAACAGTCCCCAGGGATTCAGTGGATAATGATTTTTTATTTA
Source organism: Orthonyx spaldingii (assembly GCA_013397795.1). NCBI lineage: Eukaryota > Metazoa > Chordata > Aves > Passeriformes > Orthonychidae > Orthonyx > Orthonyx spaldingii. Next base: position 1,430,468 of record VZTJ01001884.1, on the reverse strand, counting down.
ATTGTAGTCTACTGTTCAGATTCACAAAGCTGACCTGTCATTCCTTCACAGCTGCAAAAGTGGCTTGGATTTAAATTCACATTCCAGGTATTTCCTGATGTGATGTCTATTTTAAGTCACTAATTTAAGATCAGAAAGATCTATATTTGTTAGTGAAGTACAGTCCCAGGAGCAATGTCCACAGAATCATTTGGCAAGATTCTGGCTCACTTTGTTTACAGACTTTTTGCAGACCAGTTTTATTTCACTGTTATATGGCTTCACCATTTTCAAGGTATTTGTTATGAAATCAAAAGTACTGCTGTAATTAAAATTGGATGGCTGACAGGATTAAGATTTATGAAGTAATGGGATGGTAACAGGTCTGGGCAAGCAGGGAGCATTTCTGTTCCTCTCAGGATCCATGTGGTGTGGGAAGGGGCTGCAGCCCTGCAGATCCCTCACAGTGTGCCCAGCCTGTGCTTTGCTCCTCTCCTGAGGAGCAGCTACACCCCTGTGCTGGCACTCCTCATGTTTGCTTTACTTTGCACTGGGAGTTTCCCTTTCTGTCCTGGAACTGATACTGATAGGTGAGGATCAACTTCAGTTCTTGTCAAATGATGTGTTGGGAACTATTCCACCGCATTTCATCCGTGTTTGGCACTTCTTTGTCAAACCAGAGGAAACAGTGCTTACAAATGACCATTCAGAACATTTGGTCTTTTCATTAAATAATCTTTAAACACGTCTCTGTCTCTTTTTTGGAATTTAAAAACATCCTGTCTAGTACTTTGATACTTCTGTATTGAGGACTTTCTTAATGGCCTTTCTCTCAAGCCCAGGAAGAGAAATAAGAGGTGTAATTGGGATTTTTTCCTAGGCTACTGGTGGCTTTGTGGCACATAATAAATATGAGCATGTTAAATGTATCCTACATCAAGTATGTCTAAGTTTCTATGAGGTGATCTTGTCTTATATTTCAATAAGTGTTGCAGTAGAAGTTATAATACAGTAGGTGATGTTCAGCAGAAACAACCCCCTGTTCATTCCCTTAATTCCCTGAGAATCAAACCAAGAAAATGACTTTTGGCGGAAGTTTCAACTTGAAATAAATCTTAGGAAGTGATGGAAGGTTGTTTGGAGAGTCCCATAGCTTGAAACAAGACATGGACAGCCATGGACTCTTCAAGTGTTTGTTGTTCATTAATTTGCTTTGTTATCAATCCCTAACATAACGTGGCCTTAGAGAGCTGCACGCTCTGGTTTGTGGCAGAAATAAAGCTCACCTGAAGCTGGTGGAGGATGGTGTCTGCAGGAGCACTAACCAGTACTGCTGGGGCAGTTTGACAATCAACTTCACATAAGTTAAAGCAAAGGCAGAAGGTCGTTGACTTCATGGCCTGGATACACAGATTCAGTTTGCTTTCTGCTGCAGTGTAAAAAGAACCTCATTTATAACAATATCATATTAAAAATATTAAGTACATTTAGATCCATACGAAATGTGCAGAGCAGGTCACAGGGTGAGCTTTGCAAGTGTCCTTTGTGGACTTTACTGCATATAATGTTTGAAAGAAAATCAATATGAGGGGAAAGTCAGATATTAAATGTGAGATATTGAAATGCTTAGAGCAGTTAAAAAGGGCAGCTGAGAGCTTGGTCCTTTTGCTATCACAGGTAGGACATTGTTGGCCCATACAAATAATAGGAAATAATTTAGAATGTTTAATCTTCTGGAGTAATTTGATAGTAAGCTAGAGAAAAAAACTTGATGTTAGGTTTTTTCCCCCTTCTCAGTAGTTTGTGCAAGTTGTAAATGTTTGACTTCTCAGGTTGCAGGCTTGCTAACCTGGAAATACAATTTCTTGTTACTACATATATTTTCTTGTCTGCTTGTTGGTGGGAAACCTCCTGTTCTAGAACCTTAATCTGATTTTGATTAGTTTCTTTGGCTTAAAACAATAAGCATAAGCTCAGGATTTGTGAAATCCTTGCAAGTAGAGAAAAGAATATTCTTAAAACATATTCCTGGGATGTTGCTTTGAGATGAGTCAGATGCCTTTGGGTTGACAGTGCATAATGATGTGTACATTGTGAGATCTGAGATGCTAATCAGACACAGGAATAAACATTTGACACCGTGTGTAGTAGCTGCATTTCACTGGCACTCTTTCATTTTGAATGATAAAGAAGTTGATTTTGTTCAGTGTTTCTCAATGAGTAGTGGCAGTCTTGGTGAAGGAGGATGCAGCTGAGGAGTGCTCAGCCCTGTATAAGTAATTTATTTTGTTATATTTCATCCTGTTATTCTAAAGGATAAACATGCTTAACTGAAGTAATGAATTTGATGAGACCTCAGTAGCACATGGCTATCAACCTTGATTTAAACAAGATTAAGTTTACTTAGGTACAAAACTGGGAAATGTCACGTGGCTGTAAGGGAATCCAGTTTAAAATCTTCCCATGTATTTTCTCAAATGCAAAACGAGCATCTCTCTTATTCTTTGGAGTTTCATTGGCTGTTTTGTTCATTTGTCTCAAAAATATCATGGAGTAGTTGGTAAAAGCTGTAGGAAATAACTTCAGCAGATACAAGTATTGGTTATCATGTGGTGTGTGTGATGCACAGTGTTCTGTGAGCTTGCAGAAGCAGCCTTTGATCTGTTCTAGGTGTCAGAAAGAGAAGTTAATATTCCCCTCTCCTCCATCACCCCTTTATCTTGCAAGGCATGTTCATATGGTGGCCATGTGAAAACTCTGCCATATGGAACCCCACAATGTCAGTTTGATCTCAGGAAGGCCTCTCAATTCCAAAAATTCTTGAATTCTGATAGTGAAATTACTCAGTGTGCAAGAAAACTGGAAAGCAGATACCAGGTGCTAAGTAACAGTGAGTTTATAAAAGTTCCAGGTGTCTTTGGGGATCAAAACTTCAGCAAAAATAGATCTGCCATCAAAGTAAACCTGGAAGGTAGAATGGGAACAAAAGGGGCACAAAGACAGGCTCACATATGAATTTACAGGACAAGTCAGCTTCCCCTTTACACCAGTGGGGTTGCATGTAATTAGCTCAGATCAACTCATTATGCAAATAGCATTCATTAGGGCTGTGAGAGCAGGTGACTGTTTTTATTGTCAGCAAAACAACAGAAAAGGATTGAAGAACAAGATTGTGTCTTACAAGCAGAACTGCTTTTAGATTTTGCAGGGCTGTCACACGTTCAGGCTCATGCTTTTTATAGTTACAGGGCTGGAATAGCTTGGAATGGTTGTTTTCTAAAAACTGGCAAGTTATCATCAGAGTAGAACTCATACAGTGAGTGAGTAAAAGGGTCTAATGTATAAACACTAATCTGTTCTTTGAAATGTTCCTGGAAGAATCTTCAGGATTAATATTCTATTTCAAATCACCATACAGTCATCTGGTTACCCATATGTTCATATTTTCTACAACGGTGCTCAGGTTTTCCAAGTGAAGTTTCAAGAAAATTCTTCAAAAAAATAAGTTATGTACACTACAGCAATAACAGCTAATCTGGGAATAATCTTGGTTGGTCAAATTACTGAATTTACTGTGCCTACGTTTTTTGAAGGAGAATGAAAATCCAGATTCCTGCCAGTAGCTGTTCCTGAAGCAGAGTGAGCTGAATGTATGATTCTCTGTCAGTAGGCATCCAGAGGAAAATTTAAAAATTGTCTTTGTGTACTCATGCATATTAAAGCTTTGTGGTGCCTGTCCCTTGACTCCCCACCTCGTGGATATAGGCAGGGGCTCTGGAAGTGACACAGTTTGGCTCCTGTGTGAATAAAGTGCCTCAAAGCATCCCATGCAGAGTTCATAGCATGGGGTTTAGTGCAATGGGAGCTCCAGGTGTTGATGCATAATAGAATAAACCTCTTGCCTGGGAATACAATCTAATCTATTTTTTTATTCTAATTGTAACTGTTTAGGCGTCTGAACAAGAATAAATTACAAGTTCTTCCCGAGCTGCTTTTTCAGAACACACAGAAGCTAACTAGGCTGTAAGTATAATCTGATTTCTTTTTCTGTGGTGTGTTTCTATTTTATGTTCCTTATTGTGCAGATTCACATGTTTGTGTTTTGACTGCGGTGAGAGGTTTAATTTTTGTGATATTAAACTGCCAGTTAGTAAGGGTTTTTTAGGGGATGTGTTATGTTTGCTTGTGTGTAGTTGTAATTTGGTAGAGCATAAATATCAGAGGGAAGAGAAACCACAAAACTTTTCTGTTCCTCATATATTCACCAGGATGACGTCAAGGTGACTTATTTTGAACTCTCTGTGTAGAGCTACAGAAACCATGGAAAGTGTCAGGTTCATGTATCTGGGTCAGCCTAGATGTCCACAGAGAGAGATTGCATATACTTATCTTAAAATAATGCAGGTAATTAGAACTTCTTTAGTTTAGAAAATTATCTTTTTAGCTAAGTGAAGGCTTTGCCAGATAGACCAGCAAAGTTATGGCTGCTGCCTCATCAGGCAGGAAGATCAGGAAATATGGAGAGGTAAGCAATGGTTTTTTTTTTCCTTGAAATATAAAAACTGTGTTATAAAATGTTCAGATGGCATCAAGGCCCATTTCAACAGCAAGAGAAGGATATCATGAACTTGCCATTATTTCTTTTTGGTGGGAGGAGGGAGAGGATGGTGTTAGAACAATAACTGGATGATTTACAAAATACATTTTTAAAAAAGTGTATAAAAATAAAATGGATGAGCAGGTGCCTGCATAGTTGCTATCGAGAAAAGACTCATCTGCCTGTTTAAAGGAGTAATCAAAAGCTGTTTGAAATAATTTTCTGGCTCTTGCCAAAGTTAAAGTCATGATCCTGACTAGCTTTTTGAAATTTGGTAAAACTGTTCTTTTAATGCTTGAGTTTGTTTATGGAAGGTCAGATACTAAGACTTGTGATTTAATTACTGAAATTGTGAAGTTACTACAGGAAAAGCCACTGGATTCATGTGGAGTTGTTATAATGGTTTTAATACATCTATGTGCAACCAACCAAACCATTCCAGCAGTGCAGTAAATTTTTCTTCCTGTGGAAATACAAACCTCATGGTGATAGTGCAGATTAATTTTGGAATCAGATGGCTTTAAAGAAGTAGCATCTTAGCTGATGTTTCAAAGAGGCAAGCTGAACAGTGTTGTGCAACAAGTGATATTGACAGTTTGGAGAAATTCTGTGATGAACTTTTGGTGTTGTCCAAACTTGCTCATGAAAAACTGTACAAGGAGGTCAATGCCATTATTCTGCAGATTTAAAAAATGTAAAAGAATGATAAGATATAGCTTATAGTTGTCTTTTAGTCTTAAAATCTTCTTGGAAAGGTCTTTGTTGGACTTGTTTTGCAGGCTTTGTCATGACTTTTGAATGCACTGGGATCTATTTGCTCACTGGATTTGCTTGAGCTGAGCAATTTGGTTGCATTTCCTGATGTTCTTTGCTTGGTTTTGAAACTTTGCTTCTTGAAATTCCTCTTGGGTATAAAATGTGAGCTGGCACATATTTGCAGATAACTTTATCTGGTCTCTGGAAGGTGCCAGTTGTATTTGTTTCTTAGAAGAGTTGCTTCGTGTGGGTTGGTTGTCTAGGGAGATGATGATGCTTTCAAGAGAAAAGCTTTTATAGAGTTTACCTGTGTCTGTACAAATTCCAGATTAACGTGTTGAAAATGGCTCTGTGAGTGGTCTCATTGTACCTGGATATCACGAGAGGAACTCTCTGGTAATTTGTGGTTTCAGTGGAATGTTGTGTGTGTTGATAACTTGTGTGCATCTGTCCTCAGGAACCTCGCACAGAGAAATGACGTGAAGGTACCTGAGGCTTTTCAGTACCACAGAGTGTATTTTTCAGGAGGTCATGTAATCATGATACATTATAGCCCTTAACAGCAAGGGTAATAATTCTGCTTTTAGAATATAGAGATTGTAATAAAGTGACACAGAGTAGAAGGATTAAGCTGAAGGCCGTGTTCTGTAATGCCTCCCAACGGATGCTGTCGGAACATTTGTCTTTATTCACTGGCACTCATTCAGTCTTGCTTACTGTTTAACAGTGCATTAGATAGATCACTTTAACACTGTTTGTCAGAAGAAACTTGCTTTTTCTTTTGAAGATACAAGTGTTATATAAATAGAGTGTGTATTATAAGCAAATAAATCTTAGCTCAAGTGAACTGTTACAGTTCCAAGTGTAGTTGGGTTGCGTGTTTCTCTGTCATGGGATAAGAATGAAAAATTTGCTTCCTACTAGGATTTATAAAAATGCACACAAATATGTGTCCATCCATGGTCAGTCTCAGTTGTTTCATGTTGCTGTCTTGGTCTCACTGCTGGTTGATCCAGAGCTGTTCTTTCCTGCTGCTGTTACGACTGGTGTGAGTCCAGCAGTGCCCCTCTGCTCACATTGGCTCGAGTGGCGGGGCAGTGGTGCCTGCATTCCTCTCTGCAGCTGCTCTGACCCAGCCTCTCCAGAAGAAAGCAGAGCTGAGAAAGTGATGAAAGGGCACAAAAGCAGTGAAACAAAAATCGGTAAGACAGGCTGATGCAGGGGTGAGGTAAATTCTGTGGAATTTATGAGGAGTGAATTTAAATGAACATTAAAAAGTGTAGATAATGCTGGTCTTAATTTTAATTTTCCATGGTATAGCTATATTATTTCTGCTGCCATATTTTCCAGCTCTTGGCTCTGAGTTACTCAGACGTTACTCCATTATTTTCTTCTTAGTTATAATCCTCATAAATTAGGAAGTCCAAAACCGAGTATTTTAATTGTGTAAGCTTGCTACAGCTCAACCAAAGCAAAATTTTCAAGAGCCAAATATTTCTGTGCAGTATGTCCAAATTGTAAGATGTGGGTTTATTAATTGGAATGAAGAGCTGAGTCTTATCCATGGAGGAAACAGAGATGAATTCTGTGATTCTTACAGCTGCCCTCTTCACAGGCATGCAGTGAAAGTAACAGTCCATGGCTTTGTTAATGAAGGTACAACCTCGATTTATATTTTTAAGATAGAGTTAAATAGAAAGATGACATCCTAAGTTTGGTAGCTTGATGATAGTGTGAAAATTGCACATATTTATTATCATGAATAGAATTTGGTGGAGGTGGAGTGACTGACCTGTGTAAACAAAAACCTGAGGCTTCGCTGGAGGAAGAGACTTTGTTTCTGCAGATTGGTGTCAGCAGGATCCCTTCAGCCTTGCTGCTGCTGCTGGGAATCAGAACGTAGGACATGGTTTGTTGTCGATGAAGTGCTTGAAAAGCTGCGGGACAAACCTGGGGGTTCTCGTGCTGCTGCATCTGCACCTGGTTTGGGACAGCAGTGCTGTTGTCCCTGAGGGATTCCTCCTGTGTCACCAGGTCATGCACGGTGCATTTCCCCTGAAATCCGGCCTTTCTGATAACTAATGAAATTGAATTTAGAATGCTGCTCAGATTATAACTGCATTCTCAACCTTCACTTCAACTCCAGGTACCTTTGGCTTTTTTCTCCAAGCCTCTCCCAAATTCTGAGCTTCAGGATATCCTTGCATCTTTTACAGGGCTGGTTAGACTTCGTTGTCACATCTGGTTGGTATTATAAGCAGGAATATATATAGTGAAATAAACCTTCAGTGGAATGTGAGGCGTCCCACAAAACGAGTTTCTCATAAGGCTTTGAGCCTTTTCTTCTAGAAAGAGTGGCTTTGAGACTCATGGATTTTGTTTGCTTTGGTTTAGATAAACGTTTTAAGTTCAAGTTGGATGGTGAATGAACCCTTGATTGTATTCTCTAGTGCAAACATTTCTCATTGCTCTGTTGCCTTCACTGCCTAGGTTTTAAAGAGTTTTCTGTACTGTTTTATTTGGGATAATTATCTAATAATTCAAAATGCAGGCACTTTTAATGAGAAAACTGCATCAAGGAAGAGACACTTTTAATGAATTGAGAAATAAAAGCATGAAAGACCTCTTTTTTATAGTTTCAGATATTTATAAATATCCATCCATAAAGGAACAGGTATTTTTAATACAGGTGATGAAATGCACAGAAAAAATATAATAAAATGAAACATGAAATTTAACAGCTATAAAATTAGGTTTTGATTCCAAGGCAATTATTTTCTAATATGCAAAACAACTCATGAAATTTACCCCCAAAGCTTGTAAGCAAAGCTTTGTGCCTGCTGGAATCCTGTTTCGTTTGTGTGCAAAGCTGGTGTATGAAATGATTGTAGTGCATCTGTTTTTCACTAAAAAACAAGTGTGCTAGTGGTCCATGAGATATTTATCATTGAAAACACAACGAAAGGGGAAAACAGAGCCATTCTCCCCCAAACACCCTGTCATGTTAGAGTATATTTGTTTCATTGTTGAAGCCTCTATACCTCAGGCTCGCTGCTAAGTAGTCATGGTAAAGCTCCTTTGTGTGTGTGAGAAAAACCTCTTAGAAGTGCTCTAAACTCCAGTCTTGCCTTGAGAATTAATACCTCTACCAAATTTATAGCCATGGACCAGTTGTTGGGTCTATTTACTTTTAATGAACTGTCTTAGTTGTCACTTTGGCTGAGCAAAGCAGGCTCTGCGAACTTAGATACTGAAATCTGGTACCAAAATATCAGGATAGTGGAAGCATCCATTACACTCTGAAGTGAATTTTTTTATTTTTTAGAGTAGTGTCAGAATCTAGATTTTATTCCAAAGCTGAACGTCTTAGTGTGGAAGCAGAGAGCCCTGTGATCCTGAACTGAGACGATTTGGGTCCATGGCTGTGCATGTATAATATCTTTGTGTTTCAATTTTCTAGTCATGGTGTCCCAGTGTTTTATCACATTCATTTGCAGTTATTTCTAAAGGAGGCTAAAGTAGCCCAATCAGCAGAATGGAGTTATTGTAGACAAGTAACTTGTTTTAATAAAGTGGCATTTCCTCTTAGTATCAGGAGCAGCCATTCTGTAACCAGTTGCTTGTTGTTAACTTGGTGTAAGTATTTGTAGCACTGTGGGATTTGTCAGAGATGGATCAGTGGGATGCTTATTTCTTGTCTAGTGGAATATTTTGAAAGTTGATTGATAGATGGGTAAAATATTGAGTAAGTACTTACAGCACACAGTGCAAGTTCTGTGAGTAGCCTTAAAAAGAGGCACTATTCAGTTTTAGCAGAATCACAGGATGGCTGAGGTTGTGTGCTGGGCTGACCCTGGCTGGATGCTGCTGCCCAAAGCTGCTCTGTCACTGCTCTTCTCAGCTGGGCACGGAGAGAAAATGTAATGAAAGGCTTGTGGGGTGAGATAAGGGCAGGGAGAGGTCCCTCACCAGTCACTGTCATGGGCAAAACAGACCTGACTTGGGGATACTGAGTTTCCTGACAATTAAATCACAGTAGGGTGATGCTTTATTTTTAGAAATTGCAATTTGTCATTTCTTTTCTTGACTTGTCCACTTCCTTATGATACCAGTGTGTGTATTTTAATTTTGTGTAAGTGGTTTCCTTAGATAATTCCTGCTAGGAGTAGCTGGAACTATTCAGGTAGTGCTTTACTTAAGAACCTGCTTACACATAAACAGGAAAGTGTTCTCACCTTCACTGTGACACTGTCGTGCTGCAGGCAGGTGTTGGCCCAGGTGGGTCAGTGTCTCCTGCCTGGAATTGGACAAGTGCAGAGTGTTTTAGATTTTCCCAATGTCTGCTTTGCTCTGAGTGCCTCTGTAGCTCAGATGTTTATTGTAGCCAGGGAATGTTGCACATGGCTGTGATTTGCCCAGGATTTGCTGCTGAAAGTCCTCCTGGAAGTGTCGCTTGTAAAACCTCCTTCCCAGCCCCATCCTCAGCAAGCTCAAAGCACCAAACCCTGACTCCTGGTCAAATTCAGACTCTTTTATCTTGTGGGTGTCATTAGAAGCTGTGCTTGAAAAAGCAACCAGATCATAAATTTTCTTAGTGTCCTCTTTATTTCTCTATTTGTTCTCTTTCTAGAAAGAAAGCTCTCCCAGATTGCTGCCTTAGAGCTCCATTATCATTTCCCATTAAAGCAGGATCCTGACAATTCAGTTGTTGCAGGAGTTTGAGTTACGGTGTTGCCATGACAAAAGAGCCTGGGCTTGTAGCAGGGTGTTTTTGTGGTTTCATCCACATCCAATAATTGTAGTTTTACTGTGTATAGATCACAGCAGGTCTTTTCAGAAGACAGTAAATAATTACAGAAAGTGTTTGCTGGTCTCTGGGGTGCACTTCTGGCTTGGGAAGGATGTGCATTAGGTCAGAGGCTTGTGCTGCAGATAGCTGGATGACATTTACACCATTTATCAAGCTGAAGTCGTTCTAGATCTTCTTTTGGGCTCTGCTTGTAAATAATGTATGTGGCCATCTTTTTTTTTTTTTTAATACAAGTACACACCAGTTTTATTTGAACAGTCTAAGGATCTTTTGCTGTCTAAATTAGTGTGGAAGAATAATTAAAATAGAAAAGATTTTAAAAATTATTATTATTTTGAGAGTAGAAAATAAAGGAAAACATGTTGAAAAGCCAGAAGGCTTCTTCCTCAGTGCTGCTTCTTCCCCTGTGTGAAATTGGTTATTTGAAATGATAGTGTGCAGATTCTTGTTTCCCCTCTTAGGGGAAATAGGCACAACTGGGGAAGAAAGGGTGTTTTTTGTGAAAATTACTGCTGGGTTTTAGTGGCATCTTCCTTCTAAGGAGGTTTCTATTGCCAGCTTCTGTGATCAGGTCATCTTATTGCAAAGCTGTTTAAGGGAGTTCGTGGCAAAGGATTACACATTTCCAGAAGAAATGCCACACATGCAGATTAAGCATAAGTCTGCTTTGGAAATAAGTTGTTTGTTAGCTGAGTAACTACTGCTTTGCATTTCCAATGTTTTTTCCTTTGCTATTTGAAGGGTGACATCTTTTCATCGATACTCAGCTCAGGAAACCAAGAGGCTCCAAATTAGTGGGATTAATTTGCCGTTTCATTATTTGATAACTATTTGGTAGCCTTAGCCGTGTTGCTGGGTGTCCGTTTTCCTGAATGTTGGGGTTTTTAAAGCACTCTCAAGATATATTCTAGTTTCAAATCACATGGCTTGGAGATAGCACATTAAAAACACTGTTAATATACTGTTGTTGGCTGCTCAAAGCAATCCTGAACTGGAAAATGCTGACACCAATAGTAGCCTTGTGAATTTACTAAGTCCAGTCCATGACTTTTTATCAACAGAGTCCTTGTGAATAGTTTCTGACGCTTCTTAAAATTTGCCTTATTCTTAGTATCAAGCAAGGAATACCGATAAATTCAGTATGTACTCACAGTTAGACATTAATTCCCATCAGAGTTCATTCTTTTCTCCCCAACCAGGGCGTTTGAGAACATCCTGGAGGCGCTCAGCAAAAGTAGGCTTTTCTGAACTTCTGCAGAATCCTCTGCTGCTGTAAGGGAGTCCCAGCCAGGCCAGCTGGATGGGGACTCCGTGGTTAGTCATCACCTAGAGAGCTGCACACGTGGGTTCTGAGGGTGGCCATGTGTTCTCTGCCAGCTCTGAAATGTGTCCTTATTAACTGCCTTCAACTCCAGTGTTCAGAGTGACAAGTTTAAATGGGGGGAAAACCACTCAGCTTCTGGTTACCAGGGCTTTCACATGACTGAGAGCTCTTACAGACGTCTCAAAACACAGCAGTTGTGGGTGGGCATTATTGGCTCGCTGTTTTCTTGCATTAATCTTCAGAATTTGGGCTTTTTTGCTTCTGTGAGCAGCAGTCTGAGTGCTGTGGCTCCCTGCAGTGCTGGGTTCTGGTCCCTGGAGTTTGATTTGTGGTGGTGGCAGGGCCGGGGAGCCGCTGCTGCCGGTGGCCTCTGCAGGGTGGATTTGCCTGTGGCACTCACGGGCTGCTTTTGAGCTTGAGTGGCTGTGGAGGTGGCAGCTGGAGATTAATTAGGTTATATCACAGGTATATTATTACTGAGGGATTCTGACCTGATGGTTTATAGGCAGTTTCTTTTCCGGAAACTGGATAACCCTGTTAGTCTGTGCAGCTCTGAGTTTGTCAGAGTCAGATTTACTGCATTTGCTTTGTTAATGTGGCTTTTTGGCCTTGCCATTAGAGCCAGTCAGCAAATGTCAGCACATCATGGTGTACTTGCTCACAGTGCATTGCTCTATGGATATTGCTTTTCTTGTTTGAAAACTTCCTTTGAATCAGTTCGTTCATATGTGGATGTTTTGTACTTTTCCCCTTCGGCCGTGCTCTGAAAGGAGCTGAAAAGTGTTTTCCTGAGTGTTCAGTGCTTCTGAGCTGCTGGAGTCTTGTCCATGGTTGGAATGAGCAGTGGGAAATTCACTTGTGAATTGTCATTACTGCAACTAGGAGACAATGCAGAATGAATAGAACTGTTTTCTTTTCGGTGAAAAGGAGATTAGAATACATTTGGCATTATTTTCACACTGAGGCAGTTTCCTCACAGAAAGCAAATGTAGGAACAGATTGAACTGATGACCCGAAGTGCAGACATCTCATCTACGCAACAGGAAAAATATCATAATGATAATGTAAATATTTCTGCTGCTTTCCATAATAGACTGTCATCCTGAGGCCAAAGATGAGTTTACATTCATCGTCCTGTAAAAGTCCTTTCAAATACTTTGGAAATATGTTGCAGATAATGAGAATTTCTTTTAGTGTGTGTGGATAGTAGAAGTAGGGGACATGATCATTGGTGTAGAGATACTAATGAGGATTAAATTATAAGTGCTGCACGTGAAGTCTTGATTTTCATCAGTGTCTTCAAAAAGAAGAGGCCATTTCCCATCACCAGTTTTCTGGCTTCAGCTCTCCTGGTTGTTTGATGGCAGCAGAACCCTCCCTGCTTTACCTACAGAGATTTATTGTGCAGTCAGAGTGCCCCATGAGTTAAGGGTTTGGTGGGTAAAATGATGCAAGGCCAAATACTTCCTTGTTTTAATTATCATTTGATTTTCGTCTTGAAATCTGCAACGGGTACAATGGGAAGCTTAAATCAGATTTTCTGGAGCTTTTCCATGTGTTTCACAGGGGTAATAGGCCATGCCTGTTTAAAGTATTTCAGACACTTAAAGGCCTCCAAAATGAAAGCTGCTATTACTTTTAAATGCACTACGTTTGCTTTTGAAATAGAGTCATAAATGATCCGGGATTTCATTTTGATTCCAGTCCCTGCAGTGGAGGGAGCCGTGGGAGTGTAGCCCGAGGCGTGTGTGTGCCTGTCAGAGGGGTCAGCGCCGAGCTGAGCCGGGGGATTTGCGCTGGAGCCGGACGCAGCTCCGTGTCCCAAGTGCAGACTGCGCTGTAAAACTTACAAGGGTAGAAAACGTTCATGAAACAAAATTAAAATAACCCGTGGAAGTCATTAAATGCTACGGTGCTACGAGAATAGATTGGCAGGGCGGTTTATTATCATTCGCTCTCATGAGTAAGGCAAGGATGTTGTACAAGGTGTGCCTTTGAACTGCTTTTATTTCTTCCCTCAGTGTAACACACTGAAAACGAAAGGTTATGGCACCTTCTGTTATACAAAGTCCATGAGCTGACTTTTAACGCTTCCCTTATATAATACTTTGGAACTTAGCGAGATTATTCAAATATACAGTAATTGCCACTGTTGAATATTGAGATCTTCTACAATGAAGATGCAAATACTGTTGAGAAAATTGACTGAAGCCTATTTGAAATTAAGTACCTGCCTTTTGCTTTGCTGTGTTAAACTCCCTGATGGGCTGTTACTAAAGACATCTATGAAGTGTTTTCTTCAGGAAACAGCTGATGTGAATTTACTCCATTCCTATTGATCTGTGAAGGAATGTTAAGTTTAATGTTTTGAATGGTTTCTGTGCACGGTGCAACATCAGTGCTCGGTGAACTGTGAGGAGGGGAAAAAATGCTAACAAGAAAGGCATCTGATATGAAACCAAATATTGTGCTTATACAGTTAGTTTCTTTTGTTGAGAGAAAAATCTTCTATCTTACCACACAGTCACAGGAACAGAACTCCCTGTAAGTTCTGATAATCATCCCTGGGCCAGCCCTGCCTCGCTGTCCTTTCTGGGAGTGAAGAGGGTTGCTGAGTGCACTGGAACATTCAGTCTCTGAGCCCTAAAGTGATTTCTTTACAACAAGCATACGCACAAAGTGGCTTTATCTTCAAAAGCACTGCATGGAATCTTTGCTTTTTTCACCTTGAGTTTGTACCATCCTGCTCTTTTTCCCAGTCATTCCTTGATTAACCCCATATCTTAGAATCCCTTACTGGGAGCAGTTCTATATTGTGCTAGGTTTTTTTACTAGGACTGTTTCTGCAGAAGTGGCAGCCTTTGCAGTGTCTTGGTGTTATTTGATCTGGGAACTTGCTGGTCTGTAGCAGGTATTTCACTGAAGCACCTTCCCTTCCTTGGCTCCAGCGGCCTCACGTTCCTCCTGCTGTATGAAGTGCTTGTATGGCTGCCAAGGGCTGTGCTGGAAACTGGGATGGTGCATTGCCCCTGGACTGGCTGCAATAAACCCCTAAATCTGTGTCCTTTGCTGGGTTTGTTGGGAGGACACAATGGCACATCCCTGTGTGAGCGAGGGTGCTGCCCCAGAGGCGCCGGCTCAGCTCAGGGATCTCAGCTCAGAGGCTCTTCTGGTGTTTGCCACCAGACTGGGAAGTGCACAACTGTGGTCCAGTGTCCCTCCCCAGCAGTGCTCCCTCTGGCAGGGGCAGTGCCAGACTGACATTGCTCAGGTGGGCTGCTCAGCTTTGACTTGCAAGGCAACATTCGTCAAGGATTTTGATAAAGCCTAATTTATGTGCATCACTAATTACAGGCTCCAGAGGGACCATGGTATTTTTTTCCTGACACGACAGGAAACAAATTTCCCATAAGCCTGGGGAGTGCAACATGCCACTTGCCCCAGCTGGTGGTGAACTTCAAAGGAAAACAATGTTTCTTTTTACTGGCCTCGGGTTTTGCACTATTTTATCTTCAAAACTGGTATTTCAATTGCTTGAAGGGAATTATTTTTCTTCACTGCTTGTTACTCTTTTTTTCCCAAATGGCATGGCTGGTTTTTAAAAATGAGGACCACCTCACTCTCTTGCAGCTGGAGCTTATTCCAACTCCTCTTTAATGAGGTAAACCCATTTCATTGTGTTTAAATAAGCACATGAACAAAGGACCAGTTGCTGGGTTGGCCTGTGGATAGCTGTGGCTTACAACAGGCCATGTGTTGGGTGTCAAACTTGGCAAAAATATGAGCTACATTGTTTTTCTACATTGTAGTTAAGGTTTGTAAATAAATACAGTTTTATGGAAAGTGTAAACGATATACCTTTAAAATTGAGACTTATTTATTACCAGTCAATTTTTTTCATATCTCTTAATTCACTTCAGAGAGTCCTTCCTTTCAAAAGGATGAAGTGAAAAGGGGAAAAGGATTTCCCTCTTCCTTTAGGGCACATTGAGCATACCATAAAATATGGGAAAGTGAGGACTTCTCACTCTGGCTTGACTCTATAGTCTTGCCCTGAAAATGAGGAAGGAATTGAGTTAGTAGAGACTTTCTAAGGCATTTTGTGTGTGCCCCAGTGTTTGAGTGTCAGACTGGCAGGAAGAATGCCAGAGCGAGCTGCTCTTCGGGCTTTCAGCCTCTCTCTTATGTATGGTGATCTGAATGATTAGCACAGTTAAAAACTGAGGGGAAGCAATTTTTATCTGTGAAACTTTCCAATATCCATGAAGAAACAAGCTCTGGCAGTTGCCAGTGAGTATTCAGGAGCTGGAGGGCTGCTGGGGATGCTGCTGTGTTGATCATGCCTGTGACAATGCTTCTGTGCCATCTTAAGCTGCACTTTGTAAATTATGCAACACTTTAGATACCTCACTGAGGTTTCTTCCTAAGTAAATTTCCACAGTTGACTTCATCTGCACAGGTTGGGGGGATTACTTGTAGAAATACTCAGTGACTTGTCTCAGATCAGCAGTCACTGGGGTGTTGGGAGTTTTTTCCCCACTAATGTGCATTTTTTTAAAGGTTTTCATATTTAGTATTGTGGTAGCCTACCCATTTGTTTCTTTCTCCTGTAGAAGGAGATTTTTCTGCTTTTCTTGCCAGAAATATAAGAATATATATACAATGCAGTATAAGAAAGAATGGGGCATATTAACCTTGTCAGCATTTAACTGGCTGTGTTTGGAGTGGGAAGTTGAACCTTATGACCTCAGAGGTCCCCTACAACCTGAAATATTCTGTGGTTAAATATGTTATTTACAGTATTTAATGCTAGGGCTTGGAAGCTTTTAGCTGGTTCAAGGTTTGGCAGATGCTGTGGATGGGATACTGGACTGTGGAGTTTTTCTTTTTTTGTCCTCCTTCTATTCAGAATGAAAGACTGAATGTAGTAGACAGGATTTTTGTGGGTGCTGGAAGATCCTGTGCCTAAGAGGTGCAAGATTGTGCTCATCATCAGCATCTTAGAGTATCAGATGTTGGTTTTCAACTCCCACAACCCTGGAAAGTCATCAGGAGCCAGAATTGATGAACTGCTGCCTAGGAAAGTAAATTTTAGCTGTCTCCTGCCCTAAATTGTGCTGTTGGAATCCACTTGTAATGTTGACTTTGGTGTCCTTTTCAGAGGTAGGATGTGCCTTGGTTGTTCAGTGTTTTTACATTTTATCATCTTGCATCTTATTGTGGGAGGAACTTATTTGCTTGATCCCTTTCTTGAATGTGCCTTGATTCTGCTGTGCTCAAAACCAGAGTGGCTGATCCAGGAGGCTGTGGTGGGGTCGTTATGCAACACAGGCCCAGATTCTCTTACAAAATCGTATAAAAAAGCAAAAGGAAAAAGGGAGTATCATATAGATTGCTCCTGTTCTCAGGATTTTCCTTCCCAAGATCCTGTTTAAAGTGGACTTGGTGTAGATGGAGGATTGAGGTGTTCCTACAGGAGGAGGCATTTTCAGTTGGTTTTTTCTTTTTCTTTGGAGGATCTGTTTTCCTGCCTTCTGGAGGAAAAGTCCCCGGGCCCTCAGAGGGTGAGGGTTTGGGTTTGGTGCCTCTCCTGTGGGTCTGTGGCTGGGATGGGAGCTGGGAGTTGGCTCCTGGCCCCTTTCATTGCCTGGGCACTGGTGGTGTGTCAGTGCTGTCAGGGTGCAGGGCTTTCAGAACACTTACTGCTCAATCTGCCAGGACTGCCGTGCTCTGTGTTCATAGCCAATGTTAAAATATAAAAGAAGGGCACTTTGGGCTCAACCTCCCATTATCTGAGAGTGTAGCTTTTGAATTTAAATGTTATTAACTTAGTTTCAGGTTGCAGCTACAGAAAAAGGTTTGCTCTCTTTCTGATCTTAATCTGATGATCTTGATTTAATTTTTGAATTTATTTCCAGTCTCTAAGGTAATGTTACTACAACATCAGCAATCTATTTAAATTACAGAAAAATCCCAACTATTTTTTAAAAAAAGTGGTTAAAAGGAAATGTTGTCTTAATGTCCACTGGGTTATCCTGAATTTCAGGCACGTTTTAAGCTGGTGCAGTGTTATGCCCATGTCACAAATGGAGTTGGTATGGGAAGATTCAAATAGGCCCAAGCAATCATTTCATGATTTTGAAACTTGTGGTAAAGCTCCAGCTAAAGAAAATACAACATTATTTCTTGCATGATATTACTGTTGAAGGGAAGGACTTCTTAACAGTGTCTTCAGAAAGGTTCAACTTGAGTCACTCAAGTTACTGAATTACAGATTTTTAATTAAATGTGTAAATCAAAAGGATTTTTTCCAACCAGTGGGGTTTTTTTCTAAAAAAAGTTTTTGTGAGTTTTTCTGACAGCCATCTGTATGCAAAATATTGAAACAAAATTCCCAAAATCTAACATTTGTGTTATGAAGATTAATTAGTTTAGAGTTCTCAGCCAGTCAGCCAAAGCAATGATTTCTGCTCTGGAGACTGGTGTGTCAGGGACAGGTAATATGTGAAGTAACTGTTAACTATGTGAATGAGACAAGTAGTTCAGTTTTTCAAGAAAAAATGAGATATTTGAAATGTTTTTCTGTTTGAATTTTCTTTTGTAATAAAAGATAAATTCAGCCTGTGAGTTGATTAGAACCATATAATATTATTTAGTGGTTCCTCATTTTATATTTTCACAGAGTGAGGATAGACATCACCTCATAGCCCTGTATCTTAAATAATTCCAGATAGCATAATTATCTTTAATTACTTAATTATTAAATTATTCTTTGCTTTGTTATTCTGAAGGGATTGCAAATAATTGAGTACATACTTTATCAAGTAACTTCTCGTGAATCCATACATCCCACTTGTTACTGTGTAGGGATGATGCTTATTGAGACTAGAACGTTATTGATTGACATTTCATAGGGTGATACATTTTATAATTCATAAGAGAAAATGTAGAAAGTAAAGTTGATGTGCAGTGCTGTTATTACTTTGAATTACCCCAAGGCACCTGAGTATTTGAATGAAGGGATGGGTAATGTGCTTTTTGCTTATTGTCAATTTTCTTCCCTTGCTAAAACACGTTTAGAGATATATTATGGGAATTATGGCTCTTTTTTGCAGAATTTTATGTAGGTGTGAAAAAATTAGTAGCATTTATTTGACTTGTGCCTGAATGTAAAATATATGAGAGGCCAAAAGAGTGGTCCATATACTGAGAAGAGCAGCCAGAACTGGCATCTGCCAGCCTGGAAAGAGGATTTTGTGGCAGTTGTTTTATTCTGCTCTGGCAGTTTGGGCTTCTCCAGGCACCCACAGGAGCTGGGTGAGGATTCCTGATCCCGAGGGTCCCTGCGGTGCCAGGGTGAATTTTCATGGGCTGGGACAGGCTGCCCATGTCCTGCAGCTCCTCCTCGGTGCTGGGCACGCTGGAAACTCTGAGAGCACACATTGCTCAACAGCCTGAAATCAAAACTGGCAGCAAAGGCTATCATTATAAACCCTTGGGAAGAAATGCAGTCCTTTTGAACTTCTGCTGACTGCTGGAACAAACCCCACCCAACCAAAAACCTAAAGTCAGACAATTAAAAAAAAATAAAATAAAGTGCTGTCTTAGGTTGTTGCCCTTGCACAGCAGAGTTGGTATTTTAAATATACCAAGTTACAGAGAGTCAGGAGAGCAGCTGGGGCTTAAATGCTGCTCTTGTGCAGAGGTGGATTTGTACTTGGGGTGTGAATCTGACTGTGTCTTTGCACTGAGCTCACTCAGGTGTGTGCAGAGTCACTCTCCTGGAAACCTGACTCAGGAGATCCTGCTCAGCGTTTCAAACTGTGTTAGGGCATAACTTGGGGAAACAAAAATCCTGCATGGAAAAACTTTTCTTCAGTAACTATAAGTTGAGTACGTAGACTGATTTTTTTTAAAGTCATGTTGGAAAATATTAATTATTGGGTAATAAGGCAAAAAATTACCTGATAAGGGCAAGGAATTTTGGAATGTGGCGGGCAAGACTCGGTGTCCTGATTGGAATTTTCAGTTGTTGAATTAAATGTATTATTTAAACAGCTTGGATTCTAAAGGATTGGATGGCATTTTGAATTAAGTAACTTTGTGTGGGTTCGTTTACTGTTAGACAGCACTGGTGTTAAGAGCTGGGGATTTATTTTACTGTAGGCAGCCAAGCATCTTTGCGTGATGGTTGTTTCACATATACACACATTTTCCTCACCCTCCTGGCAGGTACTTTTTCCATCACTGCCTTTGCATATGTTGTGCTGATGCCGAGTTGCTCTTGGAAACCATTTCTTAGTATGGACATTGGGACTGTTTTTCAAGGAAATGCAGAGCTTAATAAAAACAGCACGTAATGCAACAGCCCAAATACATTATCAGTGTGCACACTATTCCAGATTTCATTGTGTTTTCATTACAGATTTCAAGTGTTACAGTAATTCTACTCTTTGCCTTCAGCTTGTATTATTGGCATATTATATAAACAGCCAGCTATTGAGATACTTGGGGAATTTTTGAATGGAAGCTTTTGTAGAATTAAAAATTTCTGGCTTTCGGTGTTAATGGGAATATTGGGAAAATTAGACACTGCTTGAATTGTCTGAGGTTATTACAGAAGAAGTAAATTCTAAAAAGATTGCATTGTGATCATTCCTGTTCCTGAAGTACTGATGTTTTTCCAGCAGTTGTAAATCAGTGCTTAAAAAGTCTCTTGGTATAGAGACAGGACACAAAAGGTTTAGCTGTGCCTTGCCTTGAAAAGTCATGGAATTTTTTGGTTAAACACAATGAACTTGAAATGGTGAAATCTGAGTGAGTGATCTAAGTAATTTTTGTTGCACTTTTCTTCAGCGCTTATATTGCCCAATTTTTGTGGCATAATAGAAGGACAGATTAGAAATTGAATGATGTTTCCTGACAAAATGGTTCCTGATATTAATAGAAAGGAATAAAATAAATCAGAGCCGTTTTTATGCACCACTGAAGAGAATGTGTGATGGTGAGCCTGTAACAGCAGCCAGGCTGGAATAGAAACAGGTCTTGAGTTTATTAACTTGAGATAAATATTTAAAAATGCCGTTTCAGTATGTGCGGAGTATATTTTTCACATTCAAGTTTGGTTTCCTTTTAAAGTGTGTGTCAGATAAGAGCACCTGCTGCTGCTGCTGGTGGCCAGGTCTGCAGGAGGAGCTGCAGATGCTGTGATGTTGGCTCAGGTTTGGAACCCCAGACATGGCCAGAGCCTGTCCAGGGAATGGCTCCAGGGACTGGCAGCAAGGAGACAGCAAATGGTTTCAGTATGGGCTGGCTGGTGAAGTTGAGAGGGCAAGTTCTGGAGAATTCCAGCTATGTCATGGGAAATGGCCACAGCCAGACTGGTGATTAGCAGGAGAGAGCAAATCCTCTGGGTCATTGCCAGGGTTCAGGAGGGCAAAACACTGCTGGGCTATCAAATTGTTGCCATACTTTGTTTAAAAAAGAAAGGGAGGGGAAATATAAGTGGGGGGAAAAAACCAAACTAAGAAGCAGATGACATTGTGGGTGTCAAATGTGCCGTCATTTTCATGTTGCTGACATGTCCTGAGCAATAGATGAGTACAGAGAAGGGCTGGAACAAGTGCATTTAAATATTGAAGGTACTGAGGAGATCTGAAAATGTAATAGCTGTAGAGTTGTTTGGGGTTTTTTTCTTTGGATTAAAAGAATCTTCTCATAAATTGCATTGATTTTTTTTTTTTTTTCTTATAAAATTTACCTACATTGAGGGTAGATTTTATGTATTACTGATCCCAAAATGACTTTAAGCTGATTTTTTCTGTATCCTAAATGGAAAGATATCATGTGGCATATTGAGGGAATATGAAAAATTATTTTACCTTTTTTTTTAACAAATAACAAAAGTATATTCTGAAAGGACACTAATTAGAGCCAAAAGCCGAGTAGACAACTGAAACTATTCTCAGTACATTAAAATTCATTGAATTTTTCTGGTGTGAGGCAAGCTGCTGTAAATACCTGCTGTATTGGTCAGACCTGCTGAGTGTGATTTGTGAGAGCACTCAAGTAGGAGTTTCCTGGTTCTGGGACATTGCAGCTTTCCAAGTCAAACCTCTTTATTCATTCACCTCAGGTAAGTAAACAGAGGTGTCTTGTTTTGTCCTTCTGTGGTTGCTTCCCAAACCACAGCGCCATGGCTCTTGGAGCAGCTCTTGTGCCAGAGAGTGCAGTGAGGTTGTGCCACCTCTCCTTACACAAGTGGTGGCTGACTCCAGTCCAACCCCTTCATTTTCCCCTCAGCCCGTTCCTCCAACACTCCTGACTCACTCCAGGAACAGGCTGTAGGGTGGATTGTACCAGCCTGGTTCAGTGGGAACCCACAGCCTGTGGGGTGAGGCTGGATCTCTCTGGATCCCTGCCCTGAATCACAATGGAATGTGTGGAAAGTGCCCCTGAGGGATGCCAGGGCTCCAGACTGACTGGATTCCTCCCACCAGGAGCCTTTGTCTCCAGGACAGAGAAGCTGCCCTGACCCTCCCTCTCCTGGTGGCTGTGGTTATGGGGTGTCAGGGTGCCCAGGGCTGGTGGTGGAACTTGCTCCTCTGGATGTTTAGCAGAGGGAGGAGGAATTGACTGGGATAGTGGAAAAAAAAACCCCAAGTCCTTTTACCTGGGTTAGCTCTGAAGTTCTCCAGCCTTGTTTCCTGCTCACATGTGTGGGTACTTCCAGCTGCCAGCCGGGGCAGGGACAGTTTAATGGTCAAAGCTGATATTGCCAGACCTGGGAGTGACAGAAATGCTGATCAGACTCTTTCCAAAGAGCCCTTATGTAGTGCTCTGGTTTATTTTCTGATCACTGGATTATTTATTTCGTGTTCCCTCACAATACTAATGACATTTCCAGTTGATCTTTCTGATTTTTCATTTCCTTACACGTTTCAACTTTCAGTAAATACAACTCCACATTCTTTACTCATGTGTAAGTTACAGAAAACTTACCCTAAAAGCAAGTGCCCGTAATTTACATGTCACTAATTCTATTTTGCTGTATTAATCTGATTGTTTGAATTAATCCATCCAACCTATTTCTTCAGTAAATGCAGAGCACTTACAGGTTAGTGTTTCAAGAATAATACTGTAAAGGAGCAGAGCTTTGCAGACTTCCATGCCAAATGCTGCCTGGATGTAGAGTTCTTTCCCACACAACTCCTCTGCAGCAGTGGAAAGCAGAAGCACCGTCCATGACTCATGACACGGAGCTTAATAGCTGCTGTGGAAGCTGGGAATTGTGTCTGCCTGGGCCCCAGATGTAAATGTGGGACTGTTTGCTGACCAGTTGGGAGTTTGCATGAAGCATCATGTGGTTGGAGGACAGCACTTCAAGTCATCATGGTGATAACACTGATGCTTTTGGGTTGCCTAAAAACCCAAACCTAGCAAAGTATTAAGTAGGTTATAAAAAGTATTCAGAGTGAATCTGTGTTGATTTTGATATATTTCTTTGCAAGTTTAGGTTGCATGTCAGCAGTCAAGCAGGCTCTTGTTAGTACTTGAGATTGATGGGTTGTCTCTTAAAAAACATCCATTTCCTAAATGAGAATTTGTTCACTAAGAAGTAGCTAAACCAGGTGTAGAGGTAATAGCCAGGAGTTGCCCTGAAATAAAGCTGTTCCCTTGAGGTGACGTCTGAGTCTCTGGTTTGGTCTGAGGCTTTGGATTTTAGGCACACTTCATTCCTGAAGGATAAATGGCATGGATAAGCACGAAATGCGTGTCTGGTTTGTGTTGTCACCAGTGCCCTCCGCTGAGGACTCTGTTTGCACAGAGTGATATGCAGGCTCTGAAAGGTAGTTCTGACGAAATCTTAACCTCTTTAGTTGAGGGATTAAGAGGTCACCACAAGAACTTCTGGGCACATAATCCTGGAGTCAGTGCTATGCTGGAGTGCTGGGCGTGTTCCAGTGCAACCAATGACAAACTATACTGGTGCTCCTGGCAACTTCTGGGGCTGAAGTGGAATGAGGAAGAGGTGTGAATTGTGGGACAGTCTTCAAAGGATGGAGGGGTAACAGAGCTACCTGGAAACATACAGGAATTTCTCGAAGTTTTCAGCATTCTTAAAACCAAATGAAAACCTAAAAATGCCCAGATGTGTGGAAGAGATTTGCAGTGTAAATGCATGAACACCATCATGATTGACACACTCAGTGCCTTTGAAGTATGGTTTTAATTACGTTGTTTTCGTGTAGTGCTGTCTGTGAAATGTTTTGATCTCACATAGGAAGAAGAGTTAGGTCTGTAAGAACCGCATGAATGGTGTGAGAGTGCTTTGCAGTGTGTTTCTGTGCCTGGAGAAACTGGCATCTTGTTCCCTGTCATCAACTCAAGATGCGAAAAGGAAATGTACAACTGCTGAAAGTTGTGCAAAGAATCTGGTGAGGAATCTTCTGTCTTTGAAGATCTCCATATGTGAGGTATTCATGCATGTTTTGAAGATGACTTGGTTCTCGGGATTCCTGGAGGTATTAGGGAGGAATGTATGTAGCAGGCTTGTGTTTGGCAGCAGTTTAACAGCACAAAACAAATCACAAATGCATAAATATGATAAGTTATTGTCTCTGTCAAAATTGAGCACAGTTAGAGAGCTCTGTCCAACTGTGATCTGTGTGGTCTGGCTCCTGGCAGTCAACATCCTGGAAGTGTAGAAGTTAATGTTCCAGAAACTTATCTGTACAGAGCTGTCTGAGCTCCTGATGGGCAAGGCTTGTGTTGTGAGAGATCAGATTGTGTTGTTCTGATAGCAAACCATCCATCTTCTTCCTATTGGCTGCCTTTTTCAAGTGAGGCTAAATTTCCAGAGTAATGTGCCTTGCAAGCACTGAGAGTACTTAGGTTCTGTTGCTGAGGGGAAAGGTGTGCTCAAGGAACTATTTCTTGTGAAAATACATGGTTTGAAAATCATGAAAAGTTTCTAAAGGGAGAATGGGAAGGAGTAACTGGAGTTCAGACAGACTATAAATTGCACCTTTAATGAAACTCCATGCTGGGCTCAGAAGCAGACCTATAGAAAACAGGTAGTGTACTCCCTAAAAGTAAAAAAAAAAAAAAAAAAAATCTGCTTCTGTTTAAATACAGTCTTTCTTCACTGGAGCCACCTTGCTGCATTTGTAGTTGCACCCTGCAGTACCTCCCCATTGCTCAGCTGTGAGCTGTCACTGTCCTCCAGACTCCTCCTGCAAACCCTGCTGTTTTATGGCACACTGATTCCAAATATTCAGTTTTTCATCAATTCTGGAAACATCCACAGCTGCATGGTGCAGCTCATTACCTACTTCCACATCAAACTTGATAAAGGTAATTAATTTGCAATAGCAGTTGGTGCAGATCCCAAGAACAAAATTGTTTTCTGAGAACAGAAGCAGAGTATGGCAAAATGAAGGAGATTCCTCCCTTCTCCGGCAGGATAATAGAGATAAAGATTGAAAGAAGAACTTTTAAAAGAGAGGCCAGAGTCAGCTTCCGTTCTGGGGCTGGTGGAGCAGGGCTGTTGAGTGACCATGGAAAAAAGCTTCACAATTGTGAGAGTGGGTGATTTTCACATGGCAGATCAACTCCTTAGTCAGGGAATTGTGGTTTTGTAAACAGGATGCACTAGATTTACTTTTTAGATGCTTATTTATTTTAATACTTGTCATCTAACCTAGCCTTGATCTCTCTGGGGCTGATTTGTTGCTGGGTTTTGCTTTGCACCTCAGGGTTTTTTGGATTGCTGTGTAGGTTCTCTGTAGTGTTTCTCAAACAAGGACCCTGAGGGTGCCAGGTCAGAGCCGCTCTCCAGGTAACACCCAGCAGCAAGGAGGAGAGATGGTGGTGATGGACAAGCTGGGTTCTGTGTGTGGGTGGTATCTCAGAGCACTTGCCCACACTTGTATATCACGAGCTGCAAGTCAGTTGTGTGCATTTCCAGTGCCTGTATTCTGAATTGAAGGTGAGCTGGTAGACATGCAGATTTAGAGCCTAAATGGTTCTTAGCTACAGTGCTTCTGCTGAGGTTCTGCTGTTTTGCCACGAAACAGATGGAGCTTTACTAAGGTGTTTCATAAAAATTCTGGGGATGGCTTTAACAGACAAATCAGGCTGAGAATTTAGCACTCAGATGGCTCTAAGCTGTCCCAGGAAATTCTGAGCAGAGTTTTCTCTCCCTGGTGATTAAAAAAAATCTCCTGAGAGTAGGGACTGCGAATGTTGGATTCAGAGAAAAGTCTGCTGCTCTTATAGTAATGAGACATAATTGAACGTAGTATTTAATTCACAAAAACATCTTCTGAGTGGTATTTGGGCCATAGGAAGAGAAACAGACTGTACTAATCCAGACATTTGCTGAGGAATAAATTTGAGTTTTCCTGTGTAGAGCATAGACTGGGCCTAGTAGTGAAGTGTACTTGTGATTTTTGTCTTCTATTCAGACAAACAGAAAATGTGCTCCACAGCTTGGCCAGTCTCTGCTTTTCCTGAGAGAAGCTGATTGAGTCAAGATCCTCATTTCAAGCTTTGGAAATCTTTTGGCTATCTTTGCATAAAATGATTGAGTTTGTCCATTCCTTGTCGCTTTGTTTGGTTGGGTTTTTTCCTCATTTGACTTCTTGCTAGCAAAGATTGTCTCACAAGCCTATGTCCTGTGTCTCAGTAAATGTTGTGTGAAATTAAGAGTTTTGTAAGCTCATAGTTTTCTTTGTCCATTCCAATGTGCTTGGGTAATGAGAATGAGCCATGTGATTCTGAACCTCAGTCTACACTGGGAAAATCTTGTGAAGCAGAACTGTTGTGGCAGATGAGAAAATATTTGTCAGTAGATGGAAAATCAGAGATATGTTAGCTTGAAATATTGGTTAAGTGCGGGGAAAAAATCTTTGGGAGCACATGGGGAGTTTGGAGGTGAGTGACAGGGAGGAAGAGAGGTGGATTTTGTCTAGAACCTCCCCTGCCTGGGTTGGGTTGTGGGGCTGACTCTGTGCAGGTGATTAAGAGTTCCTGTGGAGTATTTCCATCTGAGCTGTGATTCCTGTTTGTGGTTGCAAGGTTTAGGGGTAGGATTTCACTCTGAAATGGTTCCTGGTGTTCCTTCAGCTCCACAGCTGGAGTATGGGCTGAGGTGGTGACTTGTCAGTGGAGGCTGACTGGAGGTGAAAGTATTCTGGAGTCTTGCAAGAACATTAAACATTGATCTTTCCAAAATCATGAACAGATAGATGTGGATTTGTTTTAGCAGGCTGATTAAAGCATTAACCACTATGGCTTTAGAAATTTAAATTAACTTTTGCATTTTTTTAAAACTGCAACACCAAAATGAAGAATTACTTATATGGTGTTAGACTATTGATTAACGGCTTAAATCTAACCTGTTTTTAGAAATGGTCTCAATAAAAATGTGAAAATGGGAAAATATATAGGTGATAAAAGTGCTGTTCTCCCATGGAGCCTGTTCTGCCTGTTAGGGTTTAGGCTTTATGTCTTTATGCCTTTCAGAAATAAGAAATGTATCTATTCTCTCAATTGGGTGTATAACTGTTATCTCTGCTGTTTCCATTGTGAGTGTTGTTAAGCCTAACTTTGATTTGGTTGCAATATGGTTTTTTCCCTGATGTTAGTTTGGACTCTTGATATAAAATGTACATTGATTATAGCTCAGAAATGCAAAATCACAGGTGTAGTTACCATGGCATCTCTCTTCTGGGTTAGGGAGTGTGTAAATTTTCCTTGGCTGTTTAATTTGTAAGTAATCTGAGGCCAGATAAACTTAACGTTTTCCTTTGTATACTTTGCATTAAAGTTATTTTCACATATCTGTTTTATGAATTTTACAGACTATTTATAGTTCTGTATCAAACAGATTCTATATACAAGTGTTGCTAGATTTGTTTTTTGCCCGTTTATTTTTTAAATTGTAATTTCATCTGATGGAAGGTAATCACTGCATTTTTAGAGACAGTCTGTGTGTTAAAAATAACCCTCTTAGCTAGCTGCAAAAAGAGATTATGCAGAGAAATAGAAAAGTAAATATAAACTTAAAAAGGAGATGAGATTACATCTCTGACTTATGCTTAGGCATTTTAGGAGGAGGTCTGCTCATCAGCTTCACTTCAGAATGGATTTTTGCTATTAGTGAGCTTGTGATGCAGAAAGCTTCAGTCAGTCTTTAAATAGAAAAGAGTCTGCAGCTGTTTGGGGTTTTTTCTCATCCTAAAAAGGCAGACAGACTTTAAAGCCTAGTTCTGCAGCTTCTCCCTTGTTTGCAAAATTATCAGAGGGGCAGATAAGAATGACTTTTGTCTATGCCCCTTATCAGTGACCCTCCCTTAGCTGATATGCCCTCTATAAAGAGCTGACAGACGATTTTCCTGCTGCAATTAAAACGGGAACCATTGGGACAAACGGTGCAAGTTAGGTGCAGTTCCAAAACGCTTCTGCAGGTGCCTGAGGCAGGGAATTCTTGCCCGTGCTGCTCCTGCCAGCCGAGCAGCGAGGCTGAATGAGCTTGTCCTGTTAAGTGACGAACAAAGTCAGCTGTTTGGAACTGCAGCTGCTGCTCCAGGGCCGTGCGAGGTGGTGTCAGATGCTGGCACCCGGGGTGGCTCCGGTGGAGAAGGGTGCTGAGTTCATCACCGGTCCTCAGAGGCGAGCAGGGACGCAGAGCCTTGTAATGTAAATATTCCGAATAGTTGCTTTTGGAAACCCATGTGTGTTTTTCTTCTTGGCTTTTTAAAATCCAGTTAGCCAAATAACCCAAACAATTTTCTTGTATTTGTTTAGGCGGGAAGCCAGCTCCTCAATTTGTCCATGTTAACTATCTGAGAATTTAGGAGAATAAATGTTCTATGTAGTTTTCATTCTCTTGAAGTACAAAATATGTTAAAAACCCTCCCTGTAAACGTTCACCTTACTTTTGTCTACAGATCAACAATTTCTAATTGAAAAACTGCCTCATTTCAGGTTGAGTAATTTAGCAGCTCACAGCAAATTAATGATAATTGTAACCCTTGGACAAAAGGGTCTGATTAATCATAATTATTTTGTGTGCAAAGATTCATAAACTTCTGCTGATTATAAAGCAGGAAAAAAAAAAGTCCGTTTATTTTGCCGAAATTACTTTTAAAAGCTCTTCATTTGGTGCATCTCCCTTTCCTGTAAAAAACCTGCTACTTCTGTCACCTTTTGACTTCATAAAAGTTTCCCAAATAAAGTAGCAGTGTTTATTTGGAAGGTAAATATTTATTTTTGTGCCTAAGGACAGGATGTGTTTGTGCCTCCTCTTGGCGCTTAGGAGGGGAATGGGAAGAGACTCCTGAGCCTGGCTTTGGCATTTGAGAAGTCATTGCAAGGTTCCAGTCTTATTGCAAAAAAGGGGATGGCTGGACCCACGAAGTCAGAGTTGTTACTTTTGGCTGCCTAACCCAGGTAATAACAGCAGGGACCTGTTTGATCCTGGGGGCAGCTGAGTGAGAGGGGTGTGACGTGCTCAGAAATCCAGCGAGATGCACAAAGCTGCAGGGAACAGGCACGTCAGAAATCCTGCCTCAAATACAGCCAACAACAGAATAGAAGAGACACTGTGCATGCAACAGATCTCAGTTCTCAAAGATTTATTAGGTGAACAGAAAAGTAGTCGAAAGAAGTTTGTGAAATAATACTTTTTAGGCTAAATAGAAGCTTCTTGGTTTCAGTCTGGGTAATATCTCCAAACAGCAGTTTGGCTTGGCAGCAGGAGCTGCTGTCATTTGCAGTTACACCTCTCTTTGTGCCACGGGAGCTGTTCCTGCTGCGTGTTTGGTACCCAGGTGATGCCCAGGAGTGAGGACTTTGCCCAGTTCTCACTCCCTGAGCAGGAGCTCAGTGCCTGGAGCTGTCTCTGCTCCCAGAGCTGTGAGGAGATTCCAGATCCCTGCTCAAACTTGCTGAATGCATGGAGAGGATGAAGAGCAGGGAGGGGAAATGGTGCTTGGCTTCTTTGTTCCCAACAGCAGAGTTACAAATGTGTGTGTATTTAACTGCTGTAGCTGTGGAGGTTCTTTAGAATCTTTAAAACTTGCATTAGCTGGAGGTGTTTAGGCAAGCACAGTTTTATCAGTTGAATTTTTCAGTATAAACAGTATTTGGGAGATCACTATTCATTACAGAATTTGCTGTAATAAGGCAGCTGGTTCCTCTGGGCTTTTATTTCTTCCCGTTTCTATTATTTGGGGTTTTTTGGTGACTGAAATTCCCTTTTCTGTGTGCTGTGTGCTGTTTCTGCAAAACTCAAGAGCTGTGCAAGCCCCATTAAGAAGATTGGGACCTTTCTGTACAACCTTACAGAGCTGAAATGGAAACCAGCCACTTCAGTTGATTGCATTCAGTTTACATTTGTTGTTGGGTGATGTGACACCTGCAGCATTGATGTATAAAACCTCTTTGGTAAAGCATGAAGAACAATAATATCTGACTGCTCCAGCAAACTTTATTTACTGTTATCAGGCAAGTTGTCTTTTTATTTATTTATTGAGACTGCATTTTACTGACATTTTTGCTTGGTTAGGGTGTTGTGAATATTTCCAAAGCCACGTCAGTGATATTTGACAGATCTGAATTGTAAAGCCAGATACGTGTCACGAATAGCACATAACAAATGTTTGCATTTCTAAATATTTATTAACGTTTATGTGAGGCTACCTGTCTGTATCTATAGGCACAATTGTTACAGAACTCAGGTAAATCAGTAATAATATTGCTTCTCAGATATACCAAAAGATTTTGCAGAGTCAGTTCAACTGTAATGAAAAATCTTCCTTTTATAAGCTACGAGTGAAATTCAAAATCTGGCAGTAATTCAATGATGACCTGATGTGTGGGTTAGAGGTGAGGGAAAGTCGACTTGAAAATGAGCTAATGAGCATCTGGCTCCAAATGGGGAATTAACTCTTGCATTTATGAAATAGGTCAGGCTGGTTAACAGGCCGTTGTCTGAATTCAGCCTTGTTTGTAAATATACTTGTAATTCCATGGAAGACTAATTATTGGGTGGTTTGTTGTTTTATTTTTTCTAATCACACATAGAACCATTTGATAACACTTCGATCCTTTTACAGAATCTTTATTTAAACTCTTCTGAAAATGAAGAATTTGGTTTTAGTTCTTTTTGTGGGCAAACCAGAATGTTTTCTTCCTATGATATTAATGGCCATTTAATAAAATAGTTCAGTCTTTAGGTGAAGACCCACCTTTTTCAAGTAGTGAGAACTAGAAATCCTTCACAGGGTTTTGTAAGTTTGGATACACAGAAGGTGGTGCTTTCTTACAACAGCAGGCTGGATAATGGCACTTTTCCCCCTGTAGTGGAAATTCTGGCACCTGATATGCAGGACAGGACTTGAATTTAAGGAATTGTTGTGTTTTTAGCTATTGCTTGGCTGCTTGCTGTGAGAAGTGATATTCTGTATGCTCTGTATGAGTAGCTTCAATAACTGCATTTTCTTTCCTCAGAGGACCATGAATGTAGTGCTGTCATTTGCTATCTGTGAAATTTAAATTCTAACTGAATGAACAAAAACACACTTTGAGGTTTTTTCAGTTTGGGTTATGTGTGGAAAGGTAGAAGGCAATAAAAGGTATGGGAGAAAGAGATACCTGGAGGAGATGGTTGGTTTCATTCCTATCCTTTTTGAAATTACAGTAATTTGCAAAAGGCTATTCTTAGTCCTCAGAAATAATGCAGTAGGAGCAGAAGTGGCTGGTGACTTGCATTATCCAATATTGTGTTTACAATCTCTGATTCAAATAAATAAAAAAATAAAAATAGAAAAACAGTACAAATCAAAACAACCTCCCACAAAACCCAAATCCCAGAACAGAAAATCATCTCTACGTGACTCTCTTTTAATGAAGTCAGTTTCTGCATGGATCTTTCTAATGGTTTGTGACTTTTTAATCTCCCTATTATAGTTCTGGATGCTGCAACTGAACAACACTTTTCAAAATCTGTGCATTGGTTGGTCCTTTAAATATCGAATGCAAAATTTGGGAAATTAACCATGAGCTATGAGAAGAGGATTCCAAAGTTTTGTCTTTATTCTTCTCCCTTCTGAAAGAGTCATGTGATTATCTTCATGAGGATTCTGAATGCTGATGGAATTTTAAAATGAACGGAAATCCAATGTTTGTGACTATTTACAAGTAAATCTTGAGAACACTGTCTAGCTTGTGCACGTGGGCATGGACAGCTGCAAGTCCCTTCAGCCATTAACCTCAACTCAGCCACCTGAACTTCTGCAAACCTATCCAAACTCAGTGACAGTGAACTGCTGACAGGGGGGAGATCTCCCCTGGTCTCTCTAAAACTCTGCATTTGTTGTACCTGGCTCATTTTCTTGCCAGGTATCACATACTCATAGAAAGGTACTGCCCAGAGGAGAAAATACAAACATTCAGTGGTTAAAATGAGCAGCGTTGCTCGCGTTGGGAGACGGCAGATTTGGAAGAAGAGCTGATCTCTCGTGCAGATTTAGTCTCTGCTCTTCAAGACTCTGCTTAGTTGTAGTGATTTTCCTGAGAACGGCTTCTGATATTTGGTAACCAGTGTTTAATAATAACAACATATTAAACGACTTTTTGAAACATGATGTTACAAATTGTCCTTAAAGAAACAGCAGTGGGCTCCTTAATGTCCAACTAAAGAAATGTAAGAATGGGGTGTTTTGTGCTGTTCTCTGAAGGAAACGTGGTAATTCACCTCTAGGCTTTTTAATGCTAATATGCAATAACTGCTGAAGACAAATGGTCCTGTGAGGTTTTACTGACAGCTGTGGTGATGGTCTTGGCATCACCATGACTCGCTTGTAGCCATGATCTCTGACTTTCTTTGCTGATGCATTGTTAGGATGTCACCTCAGAGGAACAGGGATTGTATCTGCATGTTTTCTTAGTCTGAATTATTGGAGATTAAATTATTGCATTGGCATCACAGTTTGCATCCAGTTAGCAAAGCTGACAGCCTCTTGTTAATGGAAAAAGAGCTATAGTTAAATAAAAATACCCCAGCAACACAACAAAAACAGCCTCCACAAACACACAGTGAATCCCTGTATTATGCACATATTTACAGTTAGGCGAATCAGGTTTTATTTGTAATAATTTTTGAGGGAAATGCTCAAGTTGAGAAGTAAGAGGCTGAAGGAATCCTGGGGGGCTGTTCACGGAGGCACCACAGAGCTGTAGTCAGTGTTGATATATAGTTCCATAATGTGCAGGAAACGTGTTGTTTCACTCGGTGCTGCAAGATCAGGGGCATAATCCATCTCACTCACTGTAGTGTGACGAATCAAATCACTGTCTGACAAGATCTGCTTCTTGGGAGCTCTGCAGAGATGAAATGAGGTCTAAATTCAAGGGCATGTGAGAATAATACTTCAGAAAATACCTGGAGATGAGAATTAAATGTACCAAAAGAAGCTAAAATGTTTAATTTTTAAAGGCGTATTTGCTGTGTGTAGTTCAATAAGTTAATGCTTTCCATATTCTGTGCTCACAAAAAGAAAAAGCAGAATGTGTGTTCTTAAGCAGTTCCTTGACAAGGGCTAGTCCCACTTCTGTCATTAGCGAAGGATAATGTCTGGAGTGGCAAATGTCCAGAAAAAGCAATCCACTATAAAGGCATATTTACTTCAGACAGAGAATTTGAGCTGTGGTTAAAGTATCAATATTAGCTTAAGAAAGTATTTGGCAGAGGGAGAGTCCAAAACGCAACTGGTTACCTTACCCTGTGTGTTTTGCTGCGGCGCCTTTCCCCGGTTGTCACAAAGCCACTTTGGAGCAAAAGGAAACATCTTAATCCCCTCACTCTTCCAGGGCTGCGCTCAGCTCTGAAGACGAGGTTGGGTAACAATTATTTCTGCAAAGCCCTGGTGTTTAGTGGCCGTGTGAGACACAGGTGGAATGCAGAGCTCTGCGCTGCCCTGGAAGCCGTGTCTGGCTGAGGAGGAAGCCGGCTGGCAGGAATTTAACAGTGCAGGGTTTACCAGTTCCTTCCTCAAACACGAAATGCCTGCGCCAGTGTGTCACTCGTGGTGCACCATCGCACATTCTGGCTCTCTGTCACACTCCTCTCTGATGATTGTGGGTTTCCTGCACATTCGAGGCTACGGCATCTGTGCATGAACTGTTTGCTGGAAGAATTCCTTCCCTTTTATTAGCATGCTTGTGTAACCAGTTTCAAGCTATCAGCACTCCTTCACACCCTTCCCCCATGCAGACATTTAAAAATAAAAACTCAGTCTTGAAGTGGGAAGCACAAGAACCTTTGTGGGTTATGCAAACTACGTGAATATATATGGGGCTAAGTATTGGTCAGATAGGAAGCCTAATTTCAAATGACTCCTTTGGGAATATCCTTCTGGAGGGGAACAGTGCTCTGCTTGATTCAGCTCAGTCATGTTCACTCAGCATTGCTCACTTGCTATGGATGTGTTTCAGGTTGTTTTGATGTTTTAGCCAGGTTTTACCTCAGATGTTCAGCTACGAGAGTCTTTATGCAGCTCCCGATCCTGAGGAGCTGAAGTAGCTTGTGTTCAGAATCAAAACATTTTCTGTCTTGTACAGAAACCGACTGTTCTGACACATCCTTCAGTATTTTCTAATTAGAACTTAATGAAATGCAGAAAGTCTCCCTTGTAAATAGGTTATGCAGTGTGATACAGCAACGTAAGAGTGATCGGGAATGTGCTGTAACCTTTACGGGGTGTGTGAGAGTCCTGTGTCCCTTCTCATGCCGTCATTCTCAAGAGTTGATTCTGTGGTGAAAAGTCAAGGAAGGTTAATCTTTTCTTAAATGAGATTAAGGCTAGGGAGCAACATGGTTCACATTCCAAATATAATTAGCAATAAATACATAAAATGCCTGATTACTTGCTTTGACTGTGATGATGTTTGGCGGGGGTTTTTTTGTGGGTTTTTTTTGGTTTTTTTTTTTTTGAAAGCACCATCAATGCAAATTTTGGAACACAGGCTGATCCAGTAATGCCCCGAGTAAAGTTAAAACCAGGACACTGCTAACTGGATTGCATTTTGCATTAGTTAGCAAAATTTTAATTTCTGTAGGAGAGAGGTTTTTTTTTTTTTTGTCTGAATCTTTATCCCTTGAAGGTTTTTTTTTTCCTTGAGTAAGAATTTCAGATATGGATTACATTCAAGACCATTGGTACATAATGCATCTTCTCTGATCATAGGAGTCTTTATAGAGGTATTTCTTATTAATTAAGGGTGTCGGTATGAAATACTTTCATCTTGGATATTAAAATGTTCAGTTCTAGGGGGGTATCTTGAACAATATCAAGATCAGCAGATTTCCCTTTCCACCTCATTTTAAATGTCCAGATCTCACCATATCTTCACCTTGTTTTAAATGTCCAGATCTCTTCACAGTGCAGAGGGTTTTAGGTACCCCAATTAAATTATTAATTTATAAAGTTTAGGATTTTATTTGCCTTTTTTTTTCTGTAGTGTTACCTCTCTTTGGGTGATCCTAACAAGTGAATGCATACTATTGCAGTGTTACCTTGACTTGATTATTTTGTGATAGATGGCTGTGGCGTTTTCTAGTTTCATCCTTCCCAAAGTATTTTGAAAGATTTTTGTATTCGTAATAAACATCTCAGAAACTGATAATAAAGGTCTGTTACGAGTAGGAATTAAAAATGTCAATTTGTTTGAACAGCTTGTGTTGTTTTAGTACAAATTGTTTGGTGAGTACACAAGGCTCCAGTTCCATCTGAATGGCACTAAATTATGCTGAACTAATTATATTCTTGCTTTATGTAGCCTGACATTTAATTACAGAAATTAAATTCTCTGTGCACACCTCACCCCCCGAGTGCATGACATGCAGCTCTTTCCTGTAGCTCTTTTTCACCTGCTTTATCTTCCCATCACCTTCTCATTTGCAATAAAAATATATTTCCATGAGAGTTTTACCTGAGATGTTGCCTTCAAGTCGCAGATCATGAGCCATGTAAGCAATTGGCATAGGTGCCATTTTAAAATTATTTTCTAAAGTGTGTATCAGCCTTAACTGATGGAGTTGAACTCTTTTCAATAAATTATGACTTGACCTTTTTTGTTCTCCATGGAAACCAGCTTTTTATTAATGCTACTGTTCTCCAGCAGCTTTTGTGATGGATCTGGATCTTTAAGCAGATATTGAAGGAGAATAATTCCACACAGACACTCCCTTTCCCCCCCCCCTCCCCCCCCTAAAGAACAACATTTATTCTAAATTGCAGTGTCAGGTATGAAAGTTTGGAAGAAGCATTACATGAAATGGTAAATGTATCAGCTGAAACACTACAGAACACATGGGCTGGTATGGCAGACTGCAGCAGTCAAGTCCCAAAGCATTGCTCGTGTTGTGAAACCTGGATTTGCCCCTGCAAGGGCCACTCCGAGGAGGAGTATTCCAGGGTGTCGCTGAAGTGGAATTAGGACAGGGCACAACCATACAAAATGCATTTGCATTGTCTCACAGCATAGCGAAAAAAGGTCAATTTTCTATAAATATGTTAAAATCCAAGCAGATCATCAGAAGACAAGTTTGAGCACTTAAAACGTTGTATGTTGTGTTCAGTACATGCTTTGTACTGTGGTAATCTCTGGGTTGAAAAACCTCTCAGAAAATTAAAATTTAATCTCTTATTATGTTGCACTTTGCTTTGCAGTATTGACTTTCACAGTAAGGACTGTGGCTAGAACAAAGGTGTTAAGTCTGTCTGGAGACCCCTGTGACACGTGGTGTGCTCTGCTTCTACCTGGAGTCATTTTCAAATGCAATCATGATCTTGTCAGAGAAGTTTTTTCTGACCTCATAATTAGCTATCTTTGTTTTTCTGGGCAATGTTTTGCACTTTTGGGATGTCTCAGACTCTTCTGCAGACTTTAAACTACCTTTATCTGTAATGCAAAAACGATTATTTGGGGTTTTTT
The DNA here is from genome assembly GCA_013397795.1 of Orthonyx spaldingii. Classification (NCBI taxonomy): domain Eukaryota; kingdom Metazoa; phylum Chordata; class Aves; order Passeriformes; family Orthonychidae; genus Orthonyx; species Orthonyx spaldingii. The sequence goes on along the minus strand of VZTJ01001884.1, from coordinate 1,393,997 downwards.
GGAGCAACGTCCAAGGAATTCTGAAGCTGATGTTCATGAGAAAATAACTCTGCTTCAGGTTTCTGCTGCTGGGGGCTGCAGGGAGATGAACGGGGATTTTCCCCAGGTGTCATTGCAGAGTGAAAGACACGAACGAGGACGGAGCTGTTGTTCCAATCAACCAGCCTGCTAGTTTGTGGCAATTTGATTGCTTCATTTGCGGAATCATGAGCTTTATTTGGTTGTCAGTCAACACATCATTAGCGTCTGATGCTCCAAAGCAGAGCTGTAGCTGCTGGAGAATGTTAGCAGTGGGTTGCAAAGAAATGAAGACAGTACCTGCAATTTGGAGAACAGTTGAAGCATTTTAGTCCCTTTTCAGTGTTCTTTTGCTTCAGAGAAGTTGTTTTTAGCACACAATCTCTTCTGTTCAAAATCGTTCTAATTACAGCCATCTGAGACAAAACACCAGAGTTGGTGTGGTGGTTTTTTTTGGTTTGTTTTCTTTTTTTTTTTTGTTTTTTTTGTAATGCTGCTGTAGAATTAACAGCTTTTCCTTTCTCTCTGTGAACGTCAAAGAAAATGAAGTGTTCTGGGATCTAACATATTGCCTATTAAAAAAAAAAAATCTGTATCATGTCACTGAGTACTTTGTCCAAATGTAGTTTTGAAAGACTGTACCAGATTATGTCCAAATGTTGCTCTTTGGAGTGCATAAAATAAGAGTGTTCTTCAAGATTTCTTTTTTTTTTTTTTTTTTT
>VZTJ01001884.1:1204726-1393230 GCA_013397795.1 Orthonyx spaldingii | reverse complement strand
TTTTTTTTTTGGTTGTTGTTGTTGTAGATTCAAGATCTTTTACCTTTTGGAAGGACTGGTGCACTCTCAAAAGTGACAAACCTGGATAGCACTTGTGTCAAAAGTCTGTTGTCATTAGGCTTTAGCAAGTTAGAGAATAACCTGAGTCATGGATTGCCAGAAAAGCAGAGCAGAGCAGAGCCATTCTGGGCAGGGCAGGTTTAATTTGTAACACGCGTTGATTGCCACAACTCAGAGCAGTGCAGGGACCTCCCCACTGCGCTGCTCCCTCCCAGGGCTGACTCAGGGGTAGAAGACCAGGAAGCCTTTTTCCCTTTGCTCATTAAGTTCATTTAACATTAACCTGTTGTGGCACACGAAACATCAGGAGGTGCTTGAGGTGTGCTGGGTGTGAGGAGGGATGTCCGGAGGCAGCAGAGGTGTTTGCCTGATGTGCTGACCACGCTGAGAGGTGGCTGCAGCACGGGGAACCCTGAGGGCAGGATGCCCAGCAGGATGATCTGGTGGTTTCAGAGCAGCTGGGTGTGCTGCTTGCACGGCTTTGTGCCTGGATTGGGTTAAATTGTGGAAAAAGCTGGAGAGGGACGATGGCAGTGTGTGCTCCTGAAGAGCTGGACTGTCAGTTGAACTTCAGCCTCGTGGAAGGAACATGGATATTGATGTTTGGATGTTGATGAATGTTTGGATGTTGATGAATTTGTGAAGTCACTGAGGTGCTTGCAGGCGTGGAACCTTCACAGCTCCCCTTCTGATGTTACCGAGTCTTGGTTCCTGTGGTGGCTGAAGTTCTGCAGAACAAAAATGTGCTAAGACCAGGGAAAAAAAATTAAATTTAGGTGGTAACTTTCAGGCAGGTTTGAATTTGAGTTGCTCATGGTCTAAACACTGACTGTGCAACTACTGCAGTGGATTTGTGTGAGTAGAGACAAATGCTGAGTGCCTGCATCTGCAAGTGTCACACACCCTGGCCTTTGTAATGGTCCATACCAGTACTGTGGACCAACTGGTTAATCCTTTCTTAGCAAGTAATTAATATATTGAAGCTGAAGTTTCGTGTCTTTTGGGGTCACATTGCTAGGAAGACAGTTACATTGTCTTCAGTTTATTTTCTTATCTGTGTGTGCCTATTGCTTGAGGAAAAGAGTATGGACTATCTTTTTAAGTTCAAGCAACTGGTAAATGATGGCAGAACTATTGACTAACAGAGAAATGGCATAAGTTTACCAAACTGCTTTGAATCTCTTTGAAGGAATTACAAATTCCTGCAGTTTATTTAAAATAAACAAACCCAAAACCTATGTCCTCTTTCCTTTTGTTGTGTGGTCTTTTAATAAGGGGCTTTTTTTTGTGTGTGTGTGTCTCCAATTAGAAGGTTTTCTTGTGCTAAGGATTGATTAGGGGGAATTTAGATCACTGGAGCTCTCCAGTTCAAGTTACAAAATATACAAGGCTGTTCAGTAATTACATTTCCTGGAGCTGCTGCCTGCACTTGGTGCAGAGGTTGGTGTAGAGTGGGAAGGACTCTTGAAAACCAATATCTTGAAAATGTGGCAATTCAGTGCCTTGAGAAGGGACTAGCAGAGAACTAAGTCTATTGTAGAGACACAACGGTTCTGCTTTGTTGTTTCAAAGGAAAAAGTACGCACACGTTACAAAATCTGAGTTTTCATTTGAGAGGGTCGTAACCTTTCTACGTTAGAAATGTCAATTAACGTTACAAGAGTGAATGAAAGATGCTACAAATGTCTCACAGTGGTGCTGTGGTGCTCCAGAGAGATAATGACGTTGTGGCAGAGCACTAACTCAGTGACACAGCACAGGAGGGTTGGTGTGCTTAATGTAGTGTAGGACGTTACTTCTGGGCACAGAATATCCCCGTTCTGAAGTTAATGTTGAAGTAAGGTTCTGTCAGAAAGTTGTATTTTAAACATTTCCAGTTATTTCAAAAGAAATAATTTTTGCATTATATAGGTTTATTTTCTTTGGGACAAGTTTCTCAATGAGTTTGATTAAAAATATGAAACTATTATAGATACTGCTTTGGCAGTGACGCTTCTTTAATTTAAAAACACAGATTATTTAGATAGGTTCACATTGATAGAATAATTTCAACAGTAAGTGCAAATCCCAACTAAAGTTGGCTTGACCGAAAAAAAAAATTGCCTTTGGGCAGAAGGATTTTAAGGAAGTACTTAATATATGTTATTATAACATCAAGAATTTGTAGGTTAAACATTTTAGCCCTAGAGCCTGACATGGGGCTTAGATTTAAAAGTGATGGAGGTGTAAATATCCAGTGGAGCCCTGAGTGGCAGGTGCAGGGCAGAGGCAGGGACTGCAGGCACAAAATTAACCCTGGAGACCAGAGAGAGGGTGGTGAGGAGGCCAGAAAAGGCAAAGGATGCCAAAGGACAAATGAAATGGAGAGAGGAGTCCCCAAGTGTGCAGGAACACTGAAGGGGAGGGACAGAGCCGTTGTGAGAGGGTCTGGCCAGAGCTGAGTGTTTGCTTCCCTTTTGACATTTTATATTAGCTCAGACATTTGCAACGTGATATATCATCCTTTCTGGATGTTTTTGGTAGGAAACAATTTGTGTGAACCAAATAATGTGGGATTTTTTTGTTACTTGGGTTTGTAAATTGCATGTGAACATACATCAAATTGGTTCAGAAAATAGACTGCAGGGCTCCCTATCTCTTCTTTTGCCACCACTCCAAGAAGTCTTTTTCTTTTTCGTTAGAGCACTGAGACCATCAGCTAATTTAATTTGGTATCTTTCAAATATCCAGTTTCCAAAGTATTTTGTTGAATGCAACGTGTATTTTTCTTCTTATTATACATTTTTATGGTTCCTTGAGTTTCAGAAATGTAAGAATACTGCTCTGAATAAGGAAATCTAAGTTTAAATGACGTTACAAAGAAATGTTAGCTGCAAAACCAAGCAGGGATGCATTTTGCTCAAGTGGTTTTTACTTTGGATGGATAAAATTGTGCTATTTAAAAACATCAAGGTTTTAGCTTGCAAATGTTTGAAGCATTTGATAACTGAAGTGAGTATCAAAATACAGGAATGGGATTCAGAAGACATCTTTCTGTGCCGAAGAGAGTCCATGTTTCAGGCTGACTTTTTAAAAGCTCAGACAGAGGATTCCAAGAGATAAAAAATCAGAATAAATCTGATCTTGTATAGAAAACATCATCTCCCAAGAGACACCATTCAGTGTCCAAATGCTTTGCAGTTTTACGGTGCCCGAGACCCTGAGGTGCTGTTTAACCACCTTTATTTCAATTTCTGTGTATTCCAAGCTCCCCAGTTCACCTGGATCCCACTTCTCTAAACCCAAATCTGCTGCAGCTCAATGTTTTGTTGCTCATGAGAGGGGAGTTGTAGCCCAGAGGCAGAGACCAGTAGAGCCCCAGTTTGTAAGACCTTACAGACTTGCCCAAAAAATGCTGCATCATCCTCATGCTAGGTGTGTCTTCAGTTATAGGAAAAAATCAGAGTGAAAAGCGTAATTCTGTTATACAGGCAGAAAAAATTATTCAGAAACAATACCCATTCTTTTTGTGGAGTAAGGGTACTCTGATGGAAAACAACCTTGTCACTCCTGTGGGCTCAAGGCATTGATCTGTACTCCCCCCTTACCCTGCCAGTAGCTGTGGCTAACCCGTAGCAATTAAGAAGAAATAATAGTGATTAAAAAGTCATTACATTAAGCGAAACTAATAAAGAAATTTTTTATTTTAAGTTAGATCTAACTGGGGTTCAAGAGGAGGGAAAAGATCTCACTTCTCTCCCAGATGAGCGAGTGAAGCCTCAGGGCATGAGATTGGTTTTAGCCATTGTGTGAGTGTAGGTAGATCAGGGTTGTCAGTGAGTTGTAATGCTGAACATTTAATTATGTTGTACTTCCCCGTCTGACTGTTATATGTTAAACATTTGCCTCTGGGTGCTACAAGTTTCTGTTCCTATATGTATTCTGTAGCGACCTTTAAGTATACAAGTTTTACATTTTTCTCTTTTTGATCAAATGGAGGAATTAGCTGGTTTCTGTGGCTGAAGAAATCAAGGATATAAAGAAGTTCTCTTTAGATTAATCTCTTTATATCAACACATCTCCGAGTGCCTTTTTTCTCGAGCAAGCAGGTGTTTTTGTTGAAATAGCTAACTGTAGATAGCAGTCCCACTGCAAATGTTAAGGAAAATCATTTAAAAAATCCAGTTTCTGTATTAAGTTCTTTCATGCTTTTGAGAGGCTCATCCTGCTGGAAATATTGGAGCACTGATATACCCTAAGGGCCCCTGCTGTAGGCTTACAGCTCAAAAGGTGAACATTAAAGTCCATTATAACGTTTAGGGTCACGAGGGTTTTCTCATGCGGTCTCTGTTTACTTTGGATGCTCCTTTGAGGATTTTGAGTGTGAAGTGGTGGAAGAAAACATACAAATCTGAATTTCAGGAGGACAAATAGCATGCTGTGGGAGAGTTCCTTTGATAAATGCTCTCTGCCATGAATATAACTGTGACATTTTGGGGGAATATTTTATCCTTTGAAGCTGTTTGCCTCATTGTCTCTCTCTTTCCAATTTCTCATTATTTTTATGTGCTATATACCAGTCATCAGATTGTATTCTAGATTCTGGTTTTACTTTCATTACATGGCAACATGCTTTCTCCATTTATCTTGGTAAGCACTGTTCCAGACTCTTTAAAGAGGCGTTGCTCATGCAAAAACTATGCTGAAGTGCAAATCTGGACGTATTCAGAGGCTGTTGGATTCATTTTGCTCAAGCTTTCAATTGATTTTAAGGTATGAAAACCTGGGCTTTTATCCAACTGGCCAGGCCTATTACACCATCTGCTTTTGCAGATATTACACCTTTCCTTGGATCTGCTAGTGATATATTTAAGGTATTCACAGATGCCGTGGTGAGAGGCACCATTGTGGATGTCATCAGTGATGGGGCAGTGGGAACGCTCAGAGCTGGTGAAGTGTGATGTGACTGCCTTGTTTTGTGAAGCCAGTCCAAAAGCACAGGATGGTTTAGTTCCTGTTTAGGATAAATGTGTCATTAGCACAGGGTCTGAGGGAGAAAAGCAACTTTCAGTGGTTTTGTCATGTTAGGTGAAATGATGCTGTTTTACAGAAAAATCTGTGTTTAGCAATGGCTGTGTAAAAATAAAATGTTTTATGCTAAACCCCAGGAAGTTACCCCCAGACTGGTATTGGTTCTTCACTTGGGCTCTTTATGGATCCCTATGTGCGGAATTTCCTCTGATTTTGGGCATGTAGATTTCTCCTTGTTGGGCTTGCCACCTTAAAGCTTTGGATGTGGTGGCCTGAGTGGATCCAGCCTTGGCTCTGTGCTCGCAGGTCCATATGTCCTGTGTGATTTGACAAGCTACAGTAAATGTGGGTCTCTCTTGTTTCTTTTCATTTCATCACAAACTCTTCAACAAAACAGTGCCCGCTGGCAAGTGTTTTTTACATTTCGGGGAAAGCACAGGAGCCTGTGGGTTCACATGGTTACACAACCTTTTCTTCCAGGGAGGTTGACACCTGGTAACATGAAACTCCCTCCAAAACATAGCTCTGGTTTATTTGTGCCTGAAACACTCATGGAATCATCCTGTGCACAGCACAGATGGAAATCTGTGCGCCGTAGAAGGGAAACTCAGAGATTACGTCCCTGAAATTTTGGGTCATTCTTTGAGCAGCAGGAGAAAGATTTCCTGCGGGTTTATTTGATGGCTGATCAGCTTGTGCCAAGGGATACAGTTCCCTGAGACTTTGGCTCCATCTGTGAGAGTAACTGAGTGCAGGGAGAGTGGCTCTCAGGTGTAGCAAAAAAAGAAATAAGAGCAGCAGCTTCTCAGTCACTGCTCGCAGCAATTCTTGCCAATTGTGTGAAGTACATTTTAAGGAATGAAATCATAGGGAGATTCAAAGATGTTTAGGGAAAAACCTCGACATATTGTCTATTTGAATTAATAGTTTAAAAAATATTAGATTATTCTGGTGTCTAAAGCTTTAAACTGCATGTTTAATATGGGAAAAAAATGGAGATCCTTCGAGATGCATGAAAGTGCAAGTGCTGTTAGCCAAGCTTCAGGGAAGGATCAGCCCTAAGCCAAGGTGAAGCAAGAATATCATCGATGAACAATCTGAATTGAAAAGAATAAAATGTGGATGACTATATGGAAACAAACATGGTTTATGTCAGTTTGAGATAAACCACAGTTAACAAATCTCACGTCTATCAGGCAATTTAAAGCTCATTCTCCTGAGGTGAGTTTGTACCCTCTCAATAGCAGGCAGTATTAGATACAGAGTTATCAGGAGAGGCTCAGGGTGACCAATGCTTTGTTCATTTACAGACTTTAACCCCAAATGAGTAAATTTGTTGGTTTGTGCATCTGCAGCTCCAGCATGCGATGCTGCATGACTGCACCTGCAGTCGAGTGTGACCTGCAGCCTTCCTGGAATGCACACATCTGCAGCACCAGGCCCTGCACATCAGAATTCTTCCCAAATATGATGAGCTGCTTTTGATTTTTTAAGAGATTTTTTTTTTTTTTTCAGCAGAGAACATTTAGTGACCTGGAGAACAATGCAGCTCAGATTACAGATAGTTTTGTAAATGACTGCTGTGAACGGATGGACAAGCATTGAGAGACCACTTTTGTCAGATTTGGCAAAATGCACGCTGTGAAATGGGCTTTATTTCACCAACATTTTTTTGCTGCAGGAAGGAATGCTGATAGACGCTTCAGTATCGCCACTTGCCCATGTTTTGACATTCCTATCAGCTATGTGCTATTTGCAGGGCTGTTTGCTTTCAAATGGTGTTGCTTCTTGGAGGTTTTTCTCATCTACATGTACTAGTATTTTAAATTTTTTGGTTTAGAGGGATTTTGAAGGATCTCAAAATACACAGGTTTTGTTTACGTTCAAACAGAATTTCATTTCAAGATATTTCTAAATTCTCTTCTGACATAACATTTTACAATGTATCTTCCCCTCTATATGGTTATAATATGGGGAGCCACCCTGCTTTTTCCTCTGTGACTGACAATGTCATATTGCACAGATTTGGGCAAAATGTAATGTTCCAGAATTGAAATTTCTGAGATGCACGTTAATTTTTATTTGTGCACATTGATTCTTTTCCAGCTAAACTTCTATAAACCCTTTAACATTTAATTACTTCTAAGTTCCTTTAGTATTATGCATATGAAATTATCATATTTTAACATTTACAAAAGCTTAAAAATTACTTCTGAAATAGGGAGATGTTAAAACTTTTTTGAGGGAGTGATTGATTAACTATGAGCATCCATTGTTTTTCAAATGTGCAGATTTCTTTGAATTTCAGCCTATTCTCACAACTTTGGGAAAAACAGGTCTGTTAAATGAGTTTCAGAAACTGATTCCAGGCCTGATTTCTTCAAGCAAGGGATTGGTATGGGAGGAATGCTGTTATCCTGCATTCTGTGGCCTGGAAACCTCATGAGGATTATACAGTCCGAGGATGCTTTTTTTGTTTTAAATGTTTCTGCACTTCTCATTTGGCTTTATGATTAATACTGGGAGAAGTTGTTTGCTTGCAGTATTAATATATTCAGTGGCACTTGATGCCTGATGCTCATGGCTTCTTGTGTTAATGGTATGTTTGTGTAAACCCTCATAGCTTTAAATTCCTCCAAGATTTGTCCTATTCATCCCAAGATCTGATGATAAAAAGATCTCACTGGAACAACCAGAATTTAAGGGGAATCTCTGGGAACTCTGGTTTATTTGCAAAAGTGGGCAGGAAAGCGTTACCCAGGTGGTGCCATTTTGCAAAGATTACTTATCAAAGAAAGGACGATGGGTTTGTGTGTGAAGAAAAGAAGCTCCCAAAAATACTACCCTGAATGTAAGGCAGTCTTGTTTTAATTTCAGTGGTTGCCATAATAACCACATAAGGAGCATAAAATAGGCAGTCTGAGTTGAGCAGGGAAAATTGCGGGGTAAGACCTCCCTTTCTGTAATCAAAGCGTGTAATAGAACTCGATTGTACACAAATTTATACTTAGGACAGCCTTCATTTTACGTTCTATTTAAGAGGACCTCTGTATCTGAAAATGAGTAACAGGCTAGCCCAAAATAAAACAACTTCAGAGACGACGCTGTTTTGTAATGCATTCCCCAGCCAGCCTAATCAGAAGCCATAAATCAATAGGCAAATAGGACATGCCACTAATTAGTCAGTAGAAGATTCTACCAATGTGTTTTCAGCAGAGACCTGTGCCAAAAAATCCCCCACTTGTTGAAGGCATCTTTTCAACTTCAGTGCGTAAAAGACAGATCTGTTTTTTTCAGAAGAAAATTTATGGAAATGGTATGAGATTTGTGTCTAACTGGAGTAAACCAACGTATCACTAACTGAAATCAAATGTTTGTGGAAGTGTCTCTGGGATAAATCTAATCCTATCTGATTTCTATTAGCTGATTTGTTTTGCAATTTAATGGCTGTCAAATTTGGCCCTTCATGTCAGAATCCTGGTTAGCCAAATGTCATTGCCAAGGCAATCTGACAAGCGGTGCTCTTGGTAAATAAAATTTGGCAGAAGGTTCATCAGTGCATGTTGTGGTTACGCCAGCTCCAGTCTGTATTTCACACATGTGTGAATTCCTCAGGGTATAGTACCTCTTATCAAATAAGCATATTTTAGTTTCACGTTTGCCAAGTTTTTTTGCAAATAGAAGGGTCCCCTCGAGTTGAGCTCTGCAGCACACAGGATGGAGTCCCAAATACCTGCTCCAGTTCTGTGTGAAAGCACACAAAGGCTTTGCAGATGCCAAATATGAATCTAATATTGAAAAAGCTATGAAATAAACTTTTTTTTTTTTTTTATTTCACAACTGTTATTTAATTTAAATTGTGTTATTCTGTGGTATTCTGGTGTCTGCGCCCAGCTGCTAATTAGGACTTTTGACATGCACGGCTGCAGGGGTGATCCCTGAAGAAAATATTTGTTAGTCTTTCACTTTCTAAATAAAATTTATGTCTTTCCAGTAGAGATATTTGCATATAAACTGCTATTCAGATGTACATTCTTGCTGAGTTGCTTCATACGTCTTCTAGTTTTCTTCACAAGAGTATGTGCAATCTACATACAAAAACTGCTGCATATGAATAAAAAAATCTGTTAAATTCATGAATTTTCTGGGAAGAGCAAGCATTAGAAAGTTCTATGACATATGGGATAATTTCAGAGTATAATTTTCCTTTTTTTCCCTTTTATTTTTAAGTCAGTTTCTCTTTTAGCTGTGTGCTGGAGGATTTTTGCCTTTGGGAAGAGTGGACACTGTGTTTATGCTTATCTCATGTTTTTGTGAGGTGACAGCACCATGTGATATGAGAGGGTATCTGTGAAACACATTGGTGCCCGGGTTTTATCTTTACTGATGCTGAATGTCAGACATATCCCAATGGAATGAGCACTTAAGTCCTTCAACAATTCAGCTGTACCACAAAAAGGACAATTATTAAGACACATTGGAGCCTGAAACTTGTAAATCAAGTAATGTGGAAATTCAGTATCACAAATACATGAAAATCTTGCTCAAAATGCATTTAATCCTGTTGAAATGAACAAACAAAAACCCACCAAAAAGCCTAACCAAAGAAACCCCCAAGAACTCCAACCTCAAATCCATGCTAGTGGACTGGCTAGTTCTTCATTCCCTAATGAAAATATCATCAAAAAAAAAAAAAAAAAAAAGAAGCAGAGACAATAGCTTAATCCTTTAGTAAGTAATGTGGATATTGCATTTTACTTGCATAAAATCATTTTTGGCAGAATGCAACAAAAGGTGAACAGGAGGGAGGCACTCCAAAATCTGTGCTTTATTAAAATAATGGCTTTTTTTAAAAAATGGGTGAATTGGGTGTTCTTCAAGTCTAGGAGGAAAAGACAGCGGTTCAGCAAAAGTCTCTGGAATTTTTTTTGTTTTGTTTCTGCTTAGTCCATCTCTGCTCTCCTCCCTGATGCTGGGAGTTGGAGATTGTCTCCTCCCATGACTCAGCTGTGAGACTGTCACTCCATCCTTGGGTCTTGTGGGCTGCTCTTGTTCCAAATTCTATCTAAAAAAGGTGCAATATCCCATTGTAGGCAGGGACACAGAATGCAGCTTGTGTCCCGTGTGTCTGTCAGCGTGTCCCAGGTGTGGGAAGGGAGCTGTGCCTTTGGAAATCCGTGATGGGATAATGGGAGGGCGCAGATCCCACGGGGTGCAGCCTCGCTTGTGCTGAGCATGGCTCGGGTCAGTGTTGGCTTAAGTAAACAGCGTGTGCAGGGCATGCAAAAAATTTGGAATCTCCGTGCTTGTTTTTCTTACAAGAGAGGATTCTTTGAGGATGTTGTTGTTCTGCTTTTGATAAAATGATTCCTCAGTTTGTGTAATCATTGTGCAACTCAGGCTTTTGTAAACGGGTTTTGTTTATTGTAAGGAAGGAGACAGCTGTTTTTTGTAAGAACTTCTTTTTTTCCCTATTGCTTTATAACATAAAAACACAAAGTTTGTTCTTAGGGCTGTAATCCATGACCACTTGTGCTGTTTATAACTTTGTGCTCTAGTTCTTTCACCAGTTGTGTGGAGCCTTCATTGAGAAAATAAAGCAATATTCTCATTGCTGTGAACCGTGCTCAGGCATTAGCACAGTGCTGTCAAAAACTTCTGTAGGGAGTGCTGAGAAACATCCTGAAGGATTTTGAACTGCTGCTTTGGATATGCTCTTGGATATTAATTACTCCCTGCACACCTCGCACCCCTGTTGGTTGCATTGTCGTAGGAAATGTGGGAATGGTGAATCTCGAGCCACACAAATGAACGAGGATGAATTATGCAGCTGGGTGTAGGAAGAAAATAAATTATTGATTTTCGTAAATGACTGTTTGGTTATTTGGCATCAGTGTCTGAGGGAGTGATGAGGGTATTTGCAATGCACCCCCAAAGTGCTGTTACAGGCCTCCTGTTCTTCCATCATCGTTCCCGTTGCGCCGTGAGTTCTTAAACGTGCACTTAGCGATGCGTTGGACAGGACAAAGATGACTCCTAATCTAGGGAAATAATCTCCCTGCTTGTTTCAGCAGTGGTATTTTGGGGTAGATGGAGTTCCCCTACGGGCTCAACTGGGAGAGTTTGGCTGTAGGATTGCCGTATCGCTCTTTGCAAGAGTGCCAGGAGCCAGCCATCATGTCAGAACCTTAATCAGAGCTTTGCATCTCTGTGCATCTGGGACACATTGGTTTGTTTGCAGTCCCTGTTCCAGGTGGTCAGGCAGGGAACCAGCTCCCTGCCATCAGAAACCACACGTACAGAAAGGGCTGCAGGCACTGAGCGTTTGTTCCCTGGATTCTCAGTCACTAAGAGGGTAGTTAGAGGAGAAGACTATTTCTGGCACAACAAGGGTATAATTTGGAGGAATCAACTCTCACTGTATGTTCTAGCCGTTTTTTAAATGCAATTTGACGTTTCCCTTAAATATGACATGAGATCTTTAGCTCTGGCAGGAGATGAATACTGTATTCTTCTAAACAACATCAGATACATATTCATCCCCGGATGTGGTAGCACTCGGATTTCCTCCCAAAAATTTCATAGCAAGCGAATGTGCAGAGTAGGAAGTGAAAAATATCTTCCAGTGAAAGATTTCTGACATCTTTCTTGCTACTAATGCAAAAAAGAAATGATCTGTAATCACCACATTTCGTGCTTGTCCTGTAGCAAACATTTGAGGCAGTGATGCTTCAGGTAACTTGTAGGGAACAGAGAAGAAAAAAGATCCCACATGTTATTGTAAACACACCCAAACTCCTCATAACAACACAGCATTGCAAGGTGTGGAGAGGTGTGTTTTCTTCCCATTTACTCTCTTTTTGCTTCACAAGACTCTGGAGCCTGAGTTGTCCAGGCCAGCATTCAGCATTCCATTTTTGTATCCTTCGGCTGAGAATTCAGTTATAGAATTTCCTATGCTGAGATACTCCCTTTAAAAGGAAATTTAAGAAAGGTTTGGACCTAAGTACTCTTGGAATGAAGTAACAGTTTCTTGGCTTGTATGTTCTGAAATCAAGTTGAAGGGCCAAACTTCTGAAATAAATTAAATCAGTGAATTATTTTTAAATTCATAGTCATGTCAAGACCTTTACTGAAATAAATTAAAGGGTGAATCTTATCTAAAGTGCCAGTCCTTAAGATCTTTCCCAGTGCTTATCTTCACTTTTCTATTGAGAAAACAAAGATCAGACTTTGAGTTGTGGATTTGCCAACATCTGTCTTCAAGCAGTGTAGCACAGGTGTCTGTGAGGAATATTTTAAACAACGGAATTATATGTTACACATAGAGTGCATTGTATTCAACAGTGGCTGCAGTTCCAAGTGTCTTCCATGGTCAAGGATCCCGTTCTCTTTCCCAGTTTTCCATGTGCTGCAGTGCTGAGGGTGTTGACTGCAGTCTTCACTTCGGATTACACGGAGAGCTTTGAGATACACAGCATTAGGCAGGACCAAGGTTCTGAGCTTCATTCCCAATTCTCTCTGGAGGGAATTATCAACTGTAGGCTGTTCTAAGTTGTTTTGGGGGTTTTGTTTGGTTTTTTTGTGTGTTTTTCTTTTTAATCAAACCAGTGGTAGGACCAGTGAGGATTGAATATTGCTTTTTTTCCAGCCTTAAATTGCCTTAATATGCAAAGATCAAGCAAAGAAGACAAAGTATTTTCCAGGTGTACTACTGGAGCATTTCTTGTGTGGATCTGTGCTGTGTGGAAGGATGAAACACCCTGTTTGGACACATTATTCAGTGTGGTTCTAACTAAAAAATCTCCACATTCTGAGGGACATATTGCCCATGGTAGTCCAGGGAGCTTCTCCAGAAGGAACAGAAGAGGAATGCTTGAGAATAACACATCTTTGAGATGTGTGCTAGCACAAATTTCTGATACATGTCATGTTTCATAGCAGCTGGAATTGGTTTTGTGGGGGGTTTTTTGCAGAGTATTTCTCTGCTCATTCTGTCTCCTTCCTGCTTTTTTGTAACGTTCTCTTCATTTTCCCTTTGCAGATTGCAAGTACGGTGAAAGTTAGAATTGACTTTTCAAAACTGCTATTTTTAATTGAGTATAAAGTTAAGGAAAAGAAAGTGGTTTTCCTCCATGTCCTCAGTTTTTTTGCAGGGCGAAAAAATGATATTGTTATATGGGAAAATGGGAAGACAAATAGCATATGAGGAAATCCAGCAGCTGAGGGTCACAGACTGTCTGAGGCTGGCAGGGAGATCCAATCCAGCCTGGCCGAGGTTGTGTCCAAACGGATTTTGAGCATCTCCAAGGATGGAACTCCATCACCTCCCTGGGCAGCTTTATTTATGAAACACCTACTGCAGCTGTTTTTTGTTGCACACAGCAGCTTATTGCTGATTTATTTAGGATAGCAAAAAGTTTGTAGACCAGACTTTTTGGTAACTTTAAAATGAAATACAGTTTGGTACAAATTTAGTCCCTTTTAAATGAACTAATTACAATGGAATGTATTTGTTTGCATACAAGATGTTTGTATTTATCTGTGGAGATGAAATCTTGATGCAAGATATTCTTAGTCCAGAATTAATTGACTTGAAGATTAATGAAAGCATAGTTCTGTGGAGCTTTAAAAAAGGTTTTAAAAAAAACAACTCATGTGAATCACAGAGTGATTTGTGTTGGAGGGGACCTTAAAGGTTTTTTACTTCATACTCTCTGCAATGGACAGGGATGCAACTCGCTAGAACAGGTTGCCCAGGGGCTCATCCAACTTGGCCTTGATGTGAAGGATGAATAAATAAATGAAAATTAGTTAGCAATATTTATTTTTCAAGTTAATAAGCTAATATTGAAGCTTAAGTTTTAAAGTTAATATAAATATTTTGAATTATTTCTTTTATCTGAGTTTTCTTGGAAATGAAAATAATTATACAAACCCCTTATCTGTTGTGTATTTTCCCTCTCATAGTGTGTCCAGTGGTGCAGCAAAACTCTTCTGTACAGAACAGTCATTTAACACATTGGATGTTAAAGGCTGCAGAATGAAAATGGTGGGGATTCAAGGCTTCATGTATAATAACTGAATTAAGCACTGTGCACGATTATACAGTGAGACTGGTGTTATTTTTGGAAGAGCATCCTGGAGAAACAGGATATGTGACAAGTTCTGAAAGTCTGTCATGTCATAATTCAGCCTGGACCCCGAACGCCATAAAACGCCCGCGGTGCCGCTGGGGTCCCGCTCCGAGGGCTGAGCACAGGCGCTCACAGAGCTCAGCTTTGCCTTCTCACTCGTCTTTCTTCCACTGTTTACACCTGTCAGAGCTAAACTGGTTCAGCAAAAAATACATGGAATGTTTTTGATTGGTGTGACTGAGCACTCCCTGCCCAAATAAAGCTGGAGTCGAGTCTCCTGCAGGAGGGGAGGGCGATGTCCTCGGCTGGGTCGTCCTCAGAGGGCTCAGTTGGCTACTGAGAGTTACAGCTGAAGAAAGCAAAACCCAACAGCCCCTCCAGCCTGTCCAAACTGCTGCCCAGATTTGGAAAGAAGTATTGTTAGAAGTGAGATGGGCATGATGGGTTTTCTGCCTGGAAAAATAGACTTTTAAAAAAAGTGCCAAACCATTGAGTCCATCACAGAAATCTTCCTCTCTGGTTTTTGGTAGGTGGGATAGTGGGAGAGGAATGACACTTCTAGAAATTTCATTCATATATCACATGTATTTATATATTTTTATTTTCACAGCTGTGGACTCTAGGAAGATTTATTTGCTACAAAATCAAGGAATAGTAGCCATAAAAATTAACAGTTCTTTGGCAATGTGCTCTTTGGTAATGAACCAGGAGCCGAGGGAGTGGGCACAGCCTGTGGGTTGTGAGGCTCCCTGGTTTCTATGGGATTCCTACAGAAGGATTCTGAACCTCCTGCTGTCAGAAGCCTGTAGTTTTATATTGGAACCAAACAGAAATGTACTGGGAGGAAGTGGAGCCTGGGATTGCATTTAAGGCTGGTGATGTGGTGTGTGCAGTGCAGGTGGCTGGTTCCATGCCCAACTGTTACTTCTGTTGGTCCCTTTATAACCCTGATGTTTTCCTGTTGTAGCAATATGTTGGTAGGTTTATTCAATTATTAATCGAGATGATGGATTGTTCTAGAGGATTTTTGCTGCTTAAAATTTGTTTCTTTTTAAAAACTGCTCTGTAATGCAGATGCTCCTTTTGTAATTTCACAATTTCTTAAGCTTCTTGAAATCATACCAGGGCTGTGTTTCAGCTTGGCAAGTTTTAAACTGTAGGACTGCCATAGCAGTTTTTGATAGCTGGACTAAATAAAGTGCTTTCCAAAAAAGCAATGAGAAGGTAGCCAGACGTTGAATGGCAGTTTTTTGCAAAGCAGTTAATCTTTATAACATGTTATTTGAAAATATGTAAATGTACTCAGACATTGGCAAGTGCAAATTTAGTGGTGATTAAGTGAAATCATAAGTTATGCTTCATAATATCTTTCAATCTCTTTTTCTGTCTTCCCTGGGCAGTAGCAGGTTTTTTTCTAAGGTGCCAAGTTTAGTTTATAAATTAGAAATGTGTAAGGAAAGAATGTTCTCTGCACTGACTCACTCTGGTGTCTGGTCTTTATTCCAGGCTGTATTGATGACAAAGTATGCTATGAATTTAGAACATCTACAGCCCTGCAGAGGTGGCAAATTGCTTTCTGCTTTACCTCCAGTGTTTGCATGCTCATCAAGCTTGCCTCTTGACCTTTTCTACACCAAGTTGCTCTTGCACAGCAGAGCAGTAGCACAGGTGTGCTCTTTCAGGCAAAAATGCAGCCTTCCTGGGATATCACTTTGTAAAACTCCTGCTTGCCTCCCTTTGCAGTCAAAATATGAGTCTTCTCTATTTGGATTTTTTTCTGTTACTCCTGAGAGCGTATGTAGTTGATAAACCTTTAAAATATCATCTGTAAACTAATGAAAAATAAAAGGTTTGTGATTTTAATGTGCTTTTGTTTAATGGGAACTGTGCTGGCTAATCAGAAATCACTTCTGTTAAAATTAAATCCTGAAGTAAAGTATTTGAACAGTCTTTAGTCTTAACATGGGAAGCCACCAGGAAGAGAAACTGGAAGAAAGTGGAGGGAATGTGTGTGCTGCTGCATCTGACCCAAAGCTTTGTTCTCTTTTCCTCTTTGGGAACCAGTCTGTTCATTTCTGTGGAACACGCATCCATGTTCCCTCAGAACAGCAGGCTGAGTAGCTTCCCTCACATCTGGACGTTATTTGGTATCCCAAAATCTCTTATTTTACTGGTTTTTGGGAGAAGAGGCTTTCTGAATCTGTCACTCGGTAGCTACACAGGCAGTTGAGTAAGGAACTTTCCTTCCCTACTGATTTTATTTTTGTCATTTGTGGAAAGAATTGACTGAGCTCCCAGAATAGGTGACTTAGGTGTTAGACTTCAGGTAGGTTTTTGAAAAAAAACACCTTTTTTCATGCACAGTGATGTGCATAAGTGCTCTATAGGTGGGATCTGGTTATGCCAGAGGTGTATCAATGCCTCTGAGAGATCTGCAATTAATTGGTTTCATTTCCTCTCTTGACTAGATCTGCTAGACAGCAATTGCTTTCCTCTCAGTAGTGAGGTTCAGTACTAAATTAAACTCTGCTATTGCACACCCAGCTCTGCAAATCATTTCTGTAGTCATCTACAAGTGTTTTTCTCAAAGACAGGTGATGAGTGTAGGAGAGGGAAACATCTCTGCAGAGAAGCTGCTGCAGCAGCCTTGGTGTCCCTTGTGCAGTTTTACAATGAATGGACTCTCAGAAATAATTGTGTCAGTCTTGACCTGGAAATTTGAGTTTATTGCTACATAAATATGGGCTTGGCTTGGAGTCGTCATTATCTTTGCTCTGGGTAATTGTCTACAGATCGATCAGAATCCTAAAAATAGCATAAAAATCATAAAAATAGATAAGATGTGAGACCTGCTCTTCATTTTTTATTAATCTGAGGTGATGCCACCAAAGTAGTAATTGCATTGCCATGGACTAACTTTATGGAGCTTGAATCTGTAGGTTTTTTTCTTCTTTCACCTTCACCATTTTCATACTGGAAATACCTTTTAAAACTACTAAATTTAATTCTTTTACTGCTACTTTTTAATTTCTCTGTAGATTTGAACACATTTCTCATCTGTGGCATGCAGTTCAATTATACAACTTTCACAGACCTTTTAGGACTGTACTTGGGGTTTTTTTTCCAGTTTTATATATTTTTATGCACTAAAATACATTTAGTGCTGTTAGAATATTGTTGTCCATCACCAAATTCATCTGCACAATTTTTTCACTAGTCCAATACAGCTATTTTAATCTTATGATCCTCTTCCTGGCGTGACAGTGTGTTGGTACATAATCAGTTGGCATTGTAACTTTGATGGATTTAAGGTGAGGAGCGTGGTGCCTGCGCTGGAGGAGTCCCTGGTGTCCCCGGAGCTGCTGAGGAATGTGGTCCTGCCGGGAGGGAGGCGGCTCCACGGGCAGCGCCGAGCTCTGCAGTAGCTGTGACATTTCAGTGCCATCCTCACGCTGCTTTGCCTTCCCCGCTGTGCGCGGGTGGCGGGCACGGAGATGGGTAATTAAACTTTGAACCAGTAAACAGAGCTGAGGGGCCGGGGCTTTGAAGAGCAGCGGATCACAAGGACAATTTCCTGTGGGCTGCTTTGCCTGGGATGCAGCTTTGCCTGGGTGTGGAGCTGGGCTGTGAGCTCAGCCCCAGCCCCTGCCGGCACCAGCAGCAGCCTGAGCGAATACGGCACAGGAGGCTTCATCCCTCTGGAGCTACAGTCAAACCCGTTAAGGGCTTTTCCTAAATGGAATGGAGTGATTTGTACCGCAGTGTCATCTGTTTCCTCTTCCAAAGCTCTTTGGTTTCTGCTGTAGCAACGAGTCCAAAATGAAATTTGCCTTTATTGCATCATTACTAAATTCATATGGTCAGAAGAACCATATGAACCCTTTCAATATTTTATCTTCAGGCTGTGCACACGATTACACCTATGCACACAGGTATACACAGGCTTTATAACAACTCTGAACTGAAAATGGCAGTGCTGAAGGTCAGTCTGCCCTGTGCAAGTGAACTTTAAAATTCTTTTTGGATCCAAGTGGACATTATTTGTTTACAGCTGTCAGCTTTGAGCTTATATGTATTATTCACTGCCAGAAAGCTCATTCCCCAAATAATAAATAGATCTGTCAGAAAACTTTTTACCTACCTTAGAAATATCTTGCAGGAAAAAAAAGTCTTTGTAGATTAATACATGTTTCTTGCAGACTTTGTAAAAGAATTTGAGGGTACACAGTAAAATTTTATTAAGAATTTATGGTTTCCTGGCTTACATTTACTGTGTATTGATAAGAATAATCTCATTGTTTTAACACGGCTCTAGTGGCTTGTATTCTTTTCTCTGCCTTCCATTGGTGGTTTTTTAAATGAGTCAAAAAGAAACAATATCCCTGGGGAGGACTTGAGAGCAGAAGGTAAAGTTCAGAACCAGAAAATTGTTTTCTTGTATGGGACAGCACCTGGCTGACCCTTTGTTGTTTGAATGTGGCCTGAAATTCTTTGTGGTTTGAGTGTAAAACCCTTGCCTGCCATTGCCCTCTGGCAATTAGCAAGTCAGCACGGAGCTGGAGATTTTTTTTGTTTCAGAAACGGAGCAGGTGGGTGGTGGCTGCAAATATCCTCAGTCATTTTCCCTGTGAGAAGTGAACACTCAGGCAGCATCCAGCAGATGAGAGGGACATGGACAGGCTGAAGATTGTACCCTGTGAAATGTCTTGTGCCACGCTGCACCTTGATCCAACAGAAAATACCCATTTTCTCACTGCCTGGCTGAGATAACTGTCTTGCATCTGGGGTGGAGCGAAAGAATTTCATACCACGATGGGTGGGTTTTATTTTTTTTTTTCTTTTTAACTTCAAGGCAAAGTGTGACCTTCTAATGCCTTTTTAACCTCCGAGCACTTTTTCAGCTCAAAAGCAGTTTAGTGGCAAACAGTAATTAACCTGGAGGGAAACACATCCTTGGGTTTTATTGTATCCCAGTATATGGGTCAAATTAATAACACTGCAGAGGTATCATCTGTGGCTTTTGAAAATATCGGTAGAAAAAAATCAGACTTAATTTAAAATTAATATTTTCAAAGAGCTAAGTAAGACAACTCCTTTAGTAGAGCAGTGGTGTTTTGAATGCTTGAACTTTTTCGTGATTTTTAATACAATTTACTCTTTTGAGATGGTGATGGACAGATGCAAGTTTGAGGCTGTTTAGGTTTTTGTTTGGTTAGAACACGATTTCTGATACAATTCCTTTGTAATGTTTCAGAGACACTTTGTTAGTGCAATCTAACTTTTGTATTTTTGAAGGGAGGACAAAGATGCTGTTCCTTACCAGGGATCACAAACCCCACAAAAGGGAATAAATGTCTAACATCCAAGATTTTCAAAGCCTATTATTAAGTCTTCAGAGGAACTAATATACCATCCTCAACCTTGCTTTGGGCATAAGAAGATTATCTTAGAAGGAAAAAAATATATTGAATGAGAACATAGAGATTAAGTGAAGCAGCATCTTAGTTTTCAAAATATCATCTGTTTAATGGGTGGAAATCAGGCACAGAACTGGGGCCTCCATCTGAGGGTGTGCTCAGTGTTCCTCATCCCTTCTGGGGTTTAGTTCTTTAAAGCACTTTGGCATCATCTCTGCTGCACAAATGGGGTCTGAGGGTAATAATGGACCAACAGGCCTTTTAAATGACTAATGACCTTCCTAACAGAGAGAACAAGAAGAAAACGGTGGTGGGAGGGCAGAAACAAATCTAAATTCACTCAGCAGTTTTTACTACCTGAGAACCCTCTCCCAAGCTATTTATAAAATATTAGGTTTGCATTACACAGCTGAAGGAATTCACAAAATGTTAAAGCTGTGACTAAACCCAGCCTGTTAGGGTTTTTCCCTTTGGTGCTCAGAGAAATGGGAGTTGAGGGAATTGACAATGAAACACTGCAAGTTTTCAGCAGGAATATGGCTAAGAATTGATATTTGAAATGGGGCGGAAGGGAATTAAACCCAAACACAAACTACAGCACCATTACCCAAGTAATGTATGGAATGCATTGCTCTGGGAGAGCTCCTTCTCTTTTTCTACCCCCACCCCATCCTCGAGTCCTGCAGCTCTGCAAAGCTCGGCTCAGAAAAGCAGGGAGAGACGGTAGGAAAAAGCCGGAGTTGGAAACTCTGAAGAAGGGCCTTTGAAAGGGGATCGTATTCGTTCTCTGGGCCACACAGCATTAGGAATTTCCATAAGGGTGAAGGAATTTACAATGTGCAGCCTATCCATAACTGGCTCCGGCAGCCTGTAAAGCTCTGCGTGTTTTCCCTCCAGAAAGGGCTGCTAGCCCTGGTACCCTGCTGGCCTGGGGCTGGGGCGATGCCCCACTGCCCTCCTGGCAGTCCCGTGCTGGGTGAGATCCTGGCCTGTCAGATCCTGGCTGGTCGGTCAGAATGGGAAAACCTTTGCTATGTTTGAAGCATTTTATGACTTGGAAGTATGATGGCTGTTGTAGGTGCCTGTATGATCACAAGAGCTTTATTTCAGAGATGGGATCAGTATTTTCAAAATGTAACTTTTAATTTTGCAATCTTGTCCTATGTTAAGATTAATTAAGAACACAGTAATTGTGAGTTTCCTCATTCTCTAAGAATTTTTCAGTGGATCCAACACAGGGGGTCCCTGCGTTGGTACCAAATCTGAAACCTTTCTGTTGTGTCAGGGGTTAGCAAGGGTGGCATTGTGACACATGTCACCAATGCATCACCCTAACACCAACCTCCCTCTGAAGCTGGGCATAGCAAATATTATCCAGGTTCACTGCTAAAAGCAGATTTCTTTAACATTTTATTTTAATTTGTGGTTATTTCTGATATTCAAGAAGTATGTTTAGTAACTTTACTGAGGCATCTAAGTAGTTGTAGCAAACATAACTTGTTATCCTTTATTGCAATGGTGTTTTCAAGAGTGAAAGGCAGAAAATATTTGAGGTGAATGTCCTTCAGTTGATAGAAGTGAAGAACAGCAGCCCAGATTTCATATATGCAGTGTGACCTTCTACTCTTTTCAATACTGGCAATCCATCAGAACTGAATACTTGGACTTAAATGTCATAAAGGTCACACAAAAATTCACTGGCATAACCAGTAATCTACCTCGGAATCTTTTTTCCAGAGCTTCATCTAACTTTGAGACCAAGGCATTTTCCTCCTGTCACTGCTCATTCCTGGCTGAGTGGATCTTTTTCTTCAGCAGTTGTGTCAGTGACCTCCTGCCTTTCCACAAATGCCATGTAGCTTGTTCTTGTCCTTAACTTTCTTCTTCATCAGCTCTGATAGCAGATTTTCGCTTTCTGACAGGGTTGCTGGGAAGGATTTAGATTTTCTTTTCAGGATCTTTGTTGTGTCCAGCCCCAGATTCACACCTTGCTGTGCCACCTTTGCTTGCAGAAGGCTCAGTGTTCTTCCGAGAAGGTTCCAGCTGAACCAGAACATGCCAAGACCAGCGACACAGAGATGAAGGTTTCTGCTGGCTGGTCCCAGTTCTCCCCTCTCCTTGATAAAAAAAAACCACCATAAGGAAGCAAACACAGCCCTTGTCATGCATATGTGGGAAAGGCAGAGAAATAATCCTTCATTTGCACATGGTGGAGGTGGGAATGTGCTTTGGAGCCATGGGGTTGGTTTGGTGGAACCAGGAGAGATTTCAGTCCCAGAGAAGGAGCTGCTCACCTTTTGATTCAGCAGACCAAAGCACTGGCCTTTTCAGCACACTGTGTAACATGCAGAGGCCCAAAAGAAAAGCACTAATTTTTCAACTCAACGGAATACAAAGGTCAGGATATTTTTAAGCTCATACCGTTCCGTTTCTGAAATGCTTTGTAGTGAGCTGTAACCCTGTGGTTTCAGAACAGAGCAGTTATTCAGGTTTAGTAACATGAAAAGAGTTTTATGAGGTTGAGTATAAAGAAGTGTTTCCAAGTTATGCTAGGAAGGTGTATATAATTACTTTTGAGACTGTTCTCAAAAAAAATCACTTGAAATACCAGATTGATAGATAGATGTAACTCTTTTCTTTTTTATTTTTTTAATTATTTTTTCTTAAATAGCACCGTTCTGCAGTAAAAGTGCAGTGATTCAGTGCTTCAGTGATTAAATCTCTGAAACTGCTCTGGAATGGCTTTGTATTAGGAAAAATGAGGCATGCATGGGTGAGTTCCTGGCTGTGCACAAGCCTTTTTTGGGATTGCTCCTTATCTTCATTAGCTGTACTGGTGGCAGTGGTTTGACTACAGCACAGGCCAATTTGAGTGATGTTGTAGAGGATTTAGGCTGCTGAAAGAATTGAGCTGATGTACAGGGTTGAGGTGCTGGTTGGTCAGAATGGGAAAAGCTTTGCTATGTTTAAAAGCATTTTGTGACTTGGAAGTATGATGGCTGTTGTAGGTGGCTATGTGATCACAAGAGCCTTATTTCAGAGATGAGCTCAGTATTTTCAAAATGTAACTTTTAATTTTGCAACTTATCCTATGTTAAGATTAATTAAGAACACAGTAATTTTGAGTTTCCTCATTCTCTAAGAATTTTTCAATGGAAGTAGCGAGTGATATCCTGTCACATTTCCTTTTGGTGCATAGGAGTGCTAAGAAATTCTAGGACATAGAAGATGGAATATATAATTCTATTTCAGTTTCTGGATTTTAATTATGTAAGAGGAATTAAAAACAGTGTCTTGGAATTATCAGACTGTCTGATTTGAATCAAAGTAGTCTTATGTGCTGCTGCAAGTATGCTGGAAAGAAAAAGGGAGATAAATCTCAGTGAAGAAAAAAATCTGATACCTGATCCTGCCTTTAAATGTGTTTAAGTGATATATTCATCTTGAGCATGGTCTTACTTCTGATAGTTTTTGTCCTGTGGTTTATTTTGCAATTGCTAAAGCTATTCCAGATGCCAGAAGTGTCAAACAGACAAAGCAGTGATTCCAGTCGACTTA
Organism: Orthonyx spaldingii; assembly: GCA_013397795.1. Taxonomy (NCBI): domain Eukaryota; kingdom Metazoa; phylum Chordata; class Aves; order Passeriformes; family Orthonychidae; genus Orthonyx; species Orthonyx spaldingii. The sequence goes on along the minus strand of VZTJ01001884.1, from coordinate 1,370,048 downwards.
AATTCAGATTATTGAGTTAAGGGGTCAGTAGCAGCATAAAAATACATTATACATGTAATGTGTGAACTGACATATAAAGTCTTTGAGTGGCGTTACTTTGGTGACAGACAAAGACTTAGTACAGTTTGAGTTCAAAATCCATCAGTTTTTGAGCTAAGGTGGGTAGAAGCGTTTGTAAATATTATTTAAAAATGAAAAATCAGAAAGGAGGATTGTCAGATTTTCTTACAGGGCTTTGGAACCTAAGAGCCATTCTGGATTTATGGTTCAAGAGAAAGTCAAACATGAGTTATAGGATGATTGATGGGAAACTGGGCCATGACTGCAGTGCAAGCTGCAGCTGAGTCTTTTGTAGAGAAGTTTTTTCACCATCACATGTATTCCTTTCCTTTCCACCTATGTTTAGCCAAGGGTTTTCTTTCACTTGCCTGTGCTCCAGGACTTTTCGTCCAGTTTTTCTACAGTAAGGCTGTTAGCATTGCTTCCCTCTGTAATGCTGAGTTAGGGCCTTTGGGGTATAAAAATAAAGTAGGAAATTACAAGGGTATTTATTTGGAAGAACTATCTAATAGTGATCCTTGTTACCTCCTGAGACTCCACAGTGTATGAGCACACACATTGTGTATGAGGGGCCTGGGACTTGGAAGCTGCTCCACGCAGGCTGTGCCCCTGGGGATTAATCGATATTAGATGAGGAGCAGGCATTGAAATCAAAGCCTCTGGGGAAGGAATCAGCTGCCATTGCCAGTGCAAAGTGCAGCTTGGGCTGTAAGTAAATCTAGTTATCTGTAGAGTTTTTGGAAATCCACTTTTCTAAGTGATGTCAGTATTTTAACATTGCCATTGCTGAGAACTTGGCCTTTCTCTTGCATCCCCCACCTCCCTGCCCCCAAAGCTTCAGGCAGAATTAATCCAATGGCTTTAGCTTTAAAATATAAACCCATAAAACTGCGAGTATAATGGTTGGAGACCCCCCACCACCACACACACTTTTAATTAAGCGACTGTGTTGTTTCCAGATGAGAGGAAAGATGACTCATTTGGTGACTTAATCTCTATTTTGTTTTCAAAAAGTAAAAACTACATTCTAAGAATTGCTTCAAGTTGCACTTTAACACCTGCATCATAATTGGATGTACTGTGTCTGTTCTCAGACTGAAATTTTTCAGTTTAAATTGGTTTTTTTTTGTCTAAAGCTTAGTTTCTATAGTCTGAACCTAAACTTTTAGGTTTAATGAAGTTCTAACCTTATAAAAGCAGTGTTTTATCATGGAAAATGCCAGGCTTCCACCAGGAAATTGTGCTTACACCTTCCATTATCAATGTAAGAGGTCTTATTTTAGTCATGAGCCTTAAAACAGAAGGAAGCCACTTTAATCAGTCCAAGGCTCTGCACTGGGATTCAGAAAACTTGGTTTGTTTACAGATTTGCTGGTGTTTAACTGTGTGGTCATGGGCAAAAATCTCTTACTAATAATTGTCCCTGTGCCATTATTTACTTTCCTCTCATTGGTAGCTGAGTGTAAAGCATCCCTTTGGCTTACACCAATCTTACCTGCAATTTCTGCCCTTGGTGACACGAAAATGGTGACCACTGGCAACAACAAATACCAAACCTGAAAGGCTTCAAGTTGCTGCAAAGCTGCAGCTTTTCTACTGGAATACAGGGATTTACCTGGAAGCAAGGATTGGCTTCTGGGAAAAGCACAGAATTGACTGTACACCTCTGCATTTATTTTAAAATAAAATTGGATGGTTTTGTTGCATCAAGATACAGTAGTTGCTCAATTCTTCTTTTATTAGAAACTAAGGAAAAGCTTAAGAAAAACCCCAAGTTTTGCTTTACACCTTTTAATCTTTGTCTTTAATTAACCTTGGAGGGTGGTTAAACACCTCTGTGTAGTTTTTTGGGTGGACAGTTGCTTATTTATCAAGTGCAAGGGGATGGTGAAACATTAACAATCCCCATTAGATGTCAGGACTTGGATAGATGCAGAAAGATGTGTCTGTTAAACTCAGTTTAAACGAGAGAAGTGTAAAGTGTTTATTGCACCCTGAAATTGAATTTTTGCCTTGGTGATGGTGTACTGGACTTATTTTTCACGCTGTGACTACGGTTATAATAAAAGTTTAAAATAAAACCTCTCAGTAAGTGTGTGTTTTTATATGTGTAGCACAGTTTTATTCTTTGACTCCTTGGCCATGCTGCAGCTAAAGGAACAGGAGGAACATTTTACAAAATGATGAATATTTCCTGAGTAAAAATGAGATGTTGTTGGGAATGTAGAGAAAGACAGACTAAATCTCTTCTGTTTCCAGCATACTGTCAGCTGGACTGAGTCATAAATTCTTCAGTCAACAGCAGTTCTGCGAACGCTGGGAACAGAAATGTTAGTCTTGTACAGAGAGTAAAGAGCTGAGACTTGCAAGTGAACTGAAAGGACTATGATTCATTAAAATCCGAGAAAAGTAGAGGTCCACAGGTGAGAACAATATATTCTTGTCATGTGCCCTTTCAGCACAGCGCAGCCATTCATCATTCTGCTCCTTGCTGTAACCAATGTGTGAGGAGCTGTGTTTCCCTTCTAGGCATCTTTTCCTTTTTTTTCTTCTCTTTTCCCCCACTCCCATCCAAAAAAAAATGGCAGTGGAATTTTGCTCAGATATTTGCTTCTACTTCCCTTGTTGAATCTTCCATAAATCTTTATCTGTCGGGTCAATTACAAGTCATTACTAAAATAATTCATTATAGGCTTCAGTAAAGTTAATATTGTTAAATTATGAACAACTGTAGGTTGTTTTCTTTCCTGAGGTTTTCCTTGAGGCTGGCAGTGGTGTGAGGGGGCCACTGGGGCTGGGGGAAGAGCAGCCCCACAGGAGCAGGGACAGGGCTGGCTCCTGACTGTCCCAGTGCTTTGGGCTTTGTCTTCATAGTAATTACACTGCTCCTATTTTTATTCTATCCAGGCATAAAATAGAACAAAATCTTTTCCTGTCTCTTGTTGAAGTAAAAGGTTCTCTTAAAGCAAAATTTATTGTGGATTTACAGGCACAGGGGAGTGGTGCTTCCCAGCTTTGCTGGCAGAAATGTTCCAAGCACACAGTTCACTACTTTGTGTGACCTAATAGGGAGAAAAACCATTACTCTTCTTAAAGACTGTCCTTTAATTAGCTTTGTAATGGATTTCCTTTGACTTCCTCTGCATGAGAACTACTCCATTAGTTCATTACTATGATTTAAATGCAGCTAATTACAATCATAGCTAAATAATTGTATTCAGGTATTTCAGCATGTTTTGATTGTCATATTAGCAATTTCCAGGCAACGCATCTCACTTGTGTCTCGTTTGTGGCCTTTTTACAAATGAAGTGATGGTAACATAAATGTCTTTGTTTCTATAAAACAAAAGGGAAAATCAATAATGTCATCTCTAAAGAATGTAAGTGTACCAGCATTGAAAATGATATAATGAGTATGGAAAGCTTCTTGTCCACTTCTGAATGAGAATCTAATATTCTTCAACAGCAGTTGATATCTTCACATTTACTGGAATGAAAACCAACAAACAAAACTACTTGGTGGAATTTCAGTCCCAAAGCCTGTAGGGTACGGACTGGCAAACCAGGCAGAGGTTAAATGACTCTATTTTTACCTATTGGACTATAGAGAAATCAAAAGTATTTCAAAAGTGGAACACATAATGTTTTTTCCTGGTATGATGGTTACTAAGAGCTAGTAATAGGTTACCCTGTTGTGTAGAAAACAGAGTAACTAAGCAGAAACTCCTTTCCTGTGCAGTGGAAAAGACAAGTTTGAGGTTGCAAGGAAGGTATTTGTTGGTGTGGGGAGTATACTGATGCTTCAGAGATGAGTTGTGAGAGCAGGAAAAGGGGGTGATCTTAGCCATGGAGGAGCTGTTCCCAGAGCTTCCCTGCCCCTCTGTTACTGGTTTTTTCTGTGTGTGCAAACACAGCCTTGCTGCCTGAGGGTTGGGACTGGGGCGCTCGAACACATCGGTGCTGAGTTTGTGGAGCCCCCAGATTTCCTGAGAATACTTTCCTCCCGAGATTTTTTAGTTTCAAGATCTGGTTGGGTGGGGATTTGATGCTTGTTATCCTTCTTCCAGATTCCCTGATGTGCCTCAAGATAGTGCTGTTAGGTGGGTATGGTGTGCTGGTCATTAGGATATTGAGGATATGAGGATATTGAGTGCTGGACTTGATGCACTTTAAGTGTGTAGTTCTTTGTGATCATAGATGTGACAGTGATTTAAAATAGTCTCAAGTCTGTTTTGTGTTCTCCATAATTTTGGTATGGGAGGTTTTCCAGCATGAGCATATAGTGAAAACTCAGAAGGCTTAACTTGGAAAAACCCAGACCTTTGCAAACTGTGATGTGACTGCCTGTATCAAAACTGCAATATTAAATACACATTTATAGCACAAACATTTGTACTATTAATTTATTTTGTGTCTTTGTGCTTCTGGAAAGCTTTAAGTGTGCAATAATGCTTTGGAGTGGGGTAAAGCAGGTTCATAAATCTCAACCAAGCCACTTTTAGGTTGCAAATGTGTCTGCAGATCATTTTCCATTTATGTAGAAAGAACAGTTGCTGTAACTGGGGTGTGGTGTGGATCCTTTCACTGCACTGGAAATCACTCAGGCTTTTGCACAAATTGTGCAGATGACAGAGTGGGAGCAAAGGTTTATAAAGTGACTTGTCTCCTGAGCTGCCAGAACTGGGCTGCACCTGCAGCCCCTTGCCCCTGCTGTCACCCCAAACTACCCTGGAATGCTTTGGTGCTCCAGCGGGAGTGCTGGACCTTCACCCTGCTCACCCCTGCCTTCTAAATTGTGATTTACAGGGTTTACTTTGCTCAGAAAATCTCACTAAAACACCGAAAGCACAGCACAGGGGGTTGTGTTTTTGAGAAAGGCATTTCTTACTCTCCTGGGCTGCACGTTCTCCTCGAGTTCAGGTATTGACTGGGCTGATTTCAGGTGAGGGAAGAGGGGTTTAGCTTCCCTGCTTGGCAGCCTTTCTAACAAAACTTTTAGCAGAGAATGCTTGGGATTTCCCCCCCAAACCATGCTCCAACAAAGTTGGTAAATAAGAAAACAAATAATTCAGGGCAAAGGAATTAAAAGTATTCTACTGCAAGTGCTCAGGATAGTGGAAGCTTTGGTCTGACTGGAGAGCTGTAGCTGGTGCTAGAACTTAAACTTCCATCTCCATTGGAGTAAAACCCGAATGAGCAGAAGCAGAATGGTTTGTGGTGTGTGCCCGTGAGTTTCCACCACCAGAGAGGGGGAGTGCAAGTTCCTGACTCTTCACGTGGGACCTGTGCTGCAGTTCATTTGCACTGTGGTTTATGCAGGGCTATTTTTCAAAACACCAAATTGTGCTGTTATAGAACACTCCACGTGTTTTTGTATTGCAGTTGTAGCACAGACGTGCCCAACTTTCATTTTTGGTGTATCCATCTTCCTATGGCTGGTGCTGTCATGTGCCTCCATTTTGTGAAAAACACCTTTGCCCCTTGTTGCAGCAACGTGAAGGATAATGTCAGCTGTTCAATATTGTTTTAAAAAATGCTTATTTTTTCTGCAACTTGAATACACTATGTTCAACTTAGTGCTTTACTAGTGCTGACTTTTAGAGTAAAACTTTGTTTTACTGTTTCTTTTCACTGTAGCTTATTAAAACACTGTCCATATTTTCATACACTTCAATCCTTGTACACATTTTCTGATTTTACAGAACAAATTAAAGCATGTTTTCTTATTACTGTACATCATTTTTATAGTTCTTTTTCTCACTCTATAATCCCAGTGGGATTTTTTTCCTCTGCCTTTCAGTGGCTTATGTAATAAGCACTAAAGGAATGAACATGTTGCCCTTTGCTAGTAGATAATAATTAAGAAGGTGCCTCAGATAATAATTAAGAAGGTGCCTCAGAATATTTCTAGAGCTGAATCTCAAGGAAATGTCTTAATTTTAGCATGCAGTTTGCTATTTTTTGATGAGCTATACGGCCTTGTTCTACTTCCAACACTTAAAGAATGTGGTCTGCTAAGAACAGATGGTGTCATTTAAGTTTTATACTGATTCTACTTAAACTTTTAAATGAAGTCCTTATGCTTTTAAATGTTTAGTTAAGACTTACTGATTGTTAGCAAATTGAGAAAAGTTGGTCACAACTGATTACCTGTTTAGAGACTGAAAGAAGTAATTGTCTCAATTTTTAAAACTTTGTAGTCATTAACTTCATTAGTGGATTCCTGTCATCTTCCAAAGGAAACAGTGAAGCTGGTTCATAAGCTGGGAATCGTAGGTGGACTTGGGCTTTTCCAAAAGCCAGGAAGTGGTAAAACACACATGTGGTTTGCTTTAGTTGAGAAATTAACTGGGATTCTCCACCAGCGAGGCTGATACAAATGAGAAATCACTAATGTATGTGCTCTGCTGTGACACTGTCAAAACAGATTATTTGAAAGCACAGAAGTGATGTGTTTTTGTCAGCAGTTTGCCTCCCTTTATGCAGCTACAGAAGCTGTTTGTATAAGCTGCCTTTCACATATTTCTCAGTTTTTGAAGTTACTAAAGAATATTGTTCATCATTTACACTCACTATTTGCTTGATGGCTGCATTAATTCAGCTAAACTTTCCTTTAGAGATCTATGAACGTTCTTGAAAAAAAAACAACAAACCAACAAAAAACCCAACCAAACCAAAAACCACCAAACCAAACTCTCTGAAATCCTGAATATGGAATGCCAGGTGAGAATTTGTCTGCCAAGAGATGAGTGAATAATCACAGTATAATACTCTGTGGTATCTGTGTTCCCAAATGCTCTGTGCCTCTGCTTGCATTCTCTGGGAGGTTCTGATATCAGACCTTGTGATGAAAGGGGGAAAAAGGCTGCATGCCAGCTGTTGGTCCTGCCCTTCTCATACAGTTTTCCCCCCTCAAAATTCAGCCATCCTGATTAAGATATTTCAATTTCTGTTTTCCATGCCAGGCTGGGCAGAGGCAGCACTTTGTGTGTGTGTTCCCTGCTGTGAAAAGTCAGCCAGTAAAGAGGACTGGGCCAAACCCAGTGTCTGTGCAGTGGAAGGGATTATGGAGTGCTCACATGATAATTTTTGCTGTCAGAGCTCTAACCCCTGGCAGGGGAAAAGGACAGTATATCTAACTGCTGCAAATAATTTCCAAAGGGATCAGGTACTCAACTGTTCCCATCATCATGAATTTTTATTTCAGCTCCCTTTCCTAACTCCTAGAACTGCAGAGGAATTTAGGGGTAGCCTGAAAATTTCCTCGGTCCATGAAACATGTCAGCGCAGCTCTGTGTGCCCCTAAGTGAGGAGCTGCTTCCTGGCTGCAAAAATGTGTCTGCACTGGTTTTTGACAATACCAGTTGAACACTGTTAAGTGCTGCTCTCTGGGATTTTCTCCACAGTTTGTGGTGTTTGGTATTACCAAAGACTTTGTAACTATGGAGAATTTGCACCAATAGTCATAAGTGTAGAGTTCATTTCAGTAAAGGGGTAGAAAAAGTAATTTGGGGTGACAGAATACGAACCATTGGATTGCCATGGGCATTGTGTGGGTTTGCCAATTAATTAAATGGTCTTTGGTTACACGAGTGTGCTGAGTACCCACCAGGCTGCTGTGGGTCCTTGTGGATTAGCCTTGGCTCAGCCTGTGAGAGGGGAGCTGGAGGCCCTGCTGCTAATGAAGAAGTGATTCCACTTAAGGAGATGCAGATGTGCCATGAAGTGTCTGTGAAGCAGCGTGTTCTGTGGTGTTTGTTTGTGTAAATAGAATATGGGCTCCTTTTGAAATAGCAGAATGAACTTAATCAGCTTCAGGAAACTAATGAACTGACACTACCAAAGGGGCAGAAATATTGATTCAATCACTAATAAGAAAAACTTAATAATGAAATTTAGCCTCCTATTAATGTGTAAATTAAAAGCAGATGCTGAGGATGAATGAATGCATGGATTAATATTGGGTTTTGTTGTCAGAATTTATGTTGATGGGAAATGGAGGAAATGTACCCTTACAGAAATATTTTGTAGTGGTTGTTAACACCTTATACTCTTTCTAGGACTTTAGTGTTTCATGCTCTGTAGTATAAATGTGTAAGCTGTTAACAGCAGGATGAACATTCAGCGAGCTGAACGAGCACCTGCTCCCATAACTGCATCATTGTTTGAATTCCCACTGCATTTCACAGGTTTAAACCCTGACAGGGATTCAGATTTACAGGGCAAGGCATCACACAGAGCTTGCAGTGCCCTGCCCCAACCCGTTCCTACACGCTTCATGTACCCAGCGTGGCTGCAAGGGGCTTGTGCTGCAGGAGGCTGAGGTGGTGTGAAATAGGGTAGGGCATCAAATGGAGCAGAAAGGAACCGTTCCCCTAAAGTTATCAATAATGAAAGGCTTCAATAGCATGAGGCATTCCACCCCCTGCTTGCCCCAGGAAAGTGATTGTAGGAACAAGAAAACTATTTAAAGAACTCCAGGTAGTAGTAAGGCTGAGCCCCTTCCAAGTGTCACTGTCTCCTCATCGTTGCAGTTGGCACTGGTGATCTTTCCAAAATCAAGTGCTTGTTACACTTAAGCAAATATACTGTGAGTATATTAGTAGTTTTACCTTTAAAGAATAAGAAATATATGCAGTACTTGAATAGAAATGAATTGCAGGCTGATTGAAAAAAGCCAAACAACAAAAAAACCCCTACCTCTCCACCAAAAAAACCCCAACACTGGATTGATTTAAAAGACTTCAGGTTGATATAAAAGTTATGTAAAACCTCGAAGCACTGGAGTTCACAAGCTGCTTTGTCAATGGGCTCTTAGATAGGACAGTGGTTTAATGTTTTTTCCAGAGCACAGCCACCTCTGCAGTGGGTGCAACTCTTAGAAGGTTTGGCACTTGCATGAATTCAGCTGTTTAGTGGTATCTCTATTTAGTTGGCCAAATTAGCTAATCATTTGAGAGGGGTATGGATTCTGTATTTGTGAGACAAATTTCTGTGCTTTAAGAGTCACAAGCTGACTCAAAGCAGTAAAACGCCTCTCTGTGCTGCTTTAATGACACTTCCCTTTGTCTGGTTTAGCCATTTTCCTCTGTTATGGTTTCAGAGCATTGTTGTTTTGTGACCAGCTCAGCCAGCTCTGTCTTGCTTTTTAGCTTGTTAAATCAGTGGGAGAAGAGTACAAAAATGAAAGCAGACAGTGAGTAAAATCTGGTCTTTAGTTCCACGTTGTCATGAAGAACCAGGTAGAGACATGACCAGTTCATGCTGTGGTTGAGCTGTAGCTAATGAAATCATGATGTGCATGCAGGAATTCTGTGACTACTAGACCCACATGGAAAAATATTTTTGTGTTTTAACCTTCTTTCAGGTCTTTGCATCTAGGAAAGAAGGTAGCATCTGCTTTTGACTGGATGATGAGTGTGTCAGTTCCTGATAGCACCATTCTTCTCTTTTAGTTCCTCCTTCAAGCACAAAGTGTAATTATTGTGGTTTGGGCCAGGCAGCTTCTATATGACATTCATGTCCTCATGGCTCTGAGGGATCCTAATCCTGGCATTGGAGTGAAACACTTCTCAGCAGTATTTCTAGGATGCTCCAGATCAAATTTTGCCATCAGTCCATCTCTCACAGAGTAAACGTGCATGTTAAAGGGGACACAACCCCTGTGCATGTTGTTTCGGGCTGACTGGAGAATATTTAGAGATAACAAACCTAGATCTCATTGTCATAGGGCAAGCATTTGTCTGATTTACTAATCCACAGGACATAAAACAGTGTCTAAGCTAGGATTTGCCAGACTAAAAGCATGTAGAAACTGGATTTGCCTCATGCACATGATTCTCTTTTGCCTGACAGTTCTCCAGTCTGCATTTGCAGCCAGCTGGCTTCTCTCCCTCATTCCAGGTATTGACTGACACCCCCCCAGCCCTCCCAGTGTCTGTAGGGACATCTCTGAACGTGCTGTGGGGTGGCTGCTCCGATCCCTTCCCTGGTGTGGGACCCGAGGGCTCGGAGGCTGTGCTGAGCCTTGGGGTGCTCACAGAACCAGCCTGGGACTTGTTGGGGTGCAGAGGGGACCGGCCACTCTCTGATGGTGTCATGCAGGATAGTGCTGCTCCTCCTCACTCCTTCCTGCTGGACTCCTCTTAGAGCAACGTGTTTGACTCCTGCTTTCAGAGGTACTTTATTCTTCCCTGAAGACTTTTCTGTTTAACTCCTGTTACCCATCTGTCAGAGGGAATCTCTCAATGTCTTTTTTCTCTTCAGGCCACTGTCCCTTGCAGCTGCCTTTCTGTAAAGCTTGGTTTGCAATCCTGACAGTAGAGCAGGGGGTGTAGGAAGCCTGATCCTGGTGGAGTGTGGCTGAGCCTGTTGTAGCCTGGACTGTCACTTAAGGTTGTTTCTGTTTAGTTTCAGTCAGGACAGGGTGAGGCAAAAATAATTCAGAGAAACTTTTTAGTCCCCAAAGAAGAACGGAGGATGGAATTTAATGAACAGGCAACAGACAAGCCCTGAAATCCCAACAAGACTTAACTGTTGATTGATTAGCTTTGTTTCTAAAACATATAGCTGACATACTAATGCTGAGATAAAAGAAATGTTTAAAAAACCAATTTAGGGCATATGATTTTTGTAATGCTGATTCACTGCAATCTGTCGGAATGTAAATTGTATACACTTAAATCCAGATAATCCTGTAATTTGCAGCTCTTCATACTTCAGCTGATTTATCATACATTTCAGAAGAATTACAAAAATCATATTTGGGTTTAGTTGTATTGCTTTTATTAAGATAATATTTAGAGACTCCAATGAAGAATGGAGTACCACATGTGTCCAATAAAAATATGGTTTGTGTTTAAAGGAAGTAAATTGGGAAAAGACCCCAAAGTTCTCAAGTAAGCCCTGAGTCAACTGGTCTGAAGAGAAGGCTCTTGTTCCTTCCAGCTTCATACCTCAATTCTGTGTTTATCCTACTGGTGCAGAATCATGATGTTACCTTTTCCAAGTTGCTCAGTTTGAATTAAATGTAATTTTCTGTAATGTGGAGCCCCCGAAGAAGCAGCACTGAGTGTTTAACAGCAGCCACACTCGGGCTGGGTCGCATTTGCAGTTTGCTCCCATGATACTGGGACCAGTCCTTTCTAATGTTATTCCAGGAAATACCACGTTCAGGTATGCTAGGAGAGTCTGCCCTTGGTCATGATTACAGTCTTTTGTGGATGTGAAATGGCTTAGAATAACTTTGCCAATTTTTAACTAAATGTTTAAATATTTTACTTTACTTAATTTACTTTACGTTCGTGACTGCTCATAGTGTGGATTCACTTAATAGGAAACCTGTCTCATCTAATCAGGTGCTTTTCAAGCTTTTTTTTTTTTTTTCTTTTTGAGTTTAGGAATTCCTCAGTTAACTGCTTTTGTGCAATTCCTGGTGTCAGTAACAGGCTCAGTTCCTCCAGAATGAGACATCAATGCAATTACAGGCCAGAGGTGCAAATGCCCCTTGCCTTGGGAGAAACAGGTTTCATCCATCAATTATAGAGGCATTTAACCATTCCCAAGGTAATTTAAATGTTTTCAGCCAGTAAGGACAGCTAATTCTCACCCTTCCAGTCCGAAGGAGCCCTGGTATTGCTTCCCCCAAATCTCCTCACATCTCTCCAGGTGGTCAAGCAAGGTGCCGACCCAGGCAGGCTCAGTCCTATGCCGAGATGTTGCTGTGCAGTTCCACTGTTTAGTTAGAAGCAGCTGGTGTTCAGTGTGCAGAAAACACTCATTCTTGAACCTGCAGTAATAGCAAAATGCTTTGTAGTAATCCTTTCCAGTAAATGAAACCAGCCCTAGAAGTAGCTGTAAGATTTAGATATGAAAGTCTAGGCATGATACAACTGGCATAACAAAACAAGACACGAGCTTTGATTGAAACAGTTTGGGATGGTGGAACACAAATCCTTACCGTTTTCTGTAAGCTGACAAGTATCCCTTCAGTTCAAATATTTCTTTTAGAAATTAATTGCAGTAGCTTTATAATTGCTCAAGTCAAAAATAAAAATAGAAAAGTCTCTTATAGCATACAAATGTTATGTTTCATTTTTGGCTTTATGCACGTGTACTTTTAAGAAAGTATTTCAAGTTCAGGAGTAAAATTCTGGAACATTCCTCTAGTCTTGATTAGGTTTAGGAGAGGAGCTCATTGCTTCAGAAGCTAGCTGGAATTCCATCACACCTCTAACTTGTTATTTCTGAGGCTATAAAATTTGACATTCAACTCTTCTGTACTGCTGTGCTGTGTCAAGATTACTTCCTTGGTCTCTTCTCTATTTCTAGTTGCACTGATGTTGTTTGGAACTATCAATGTAAAATGATCGAAAAAATGATTCTTTTATGTATTTCTTTGGTTAATTTGATACTTAAATTGCTGCAGGTCTAACACTGGCGATTTAACTGGGAATCACGCAGATATCATTGACTTTCCCAGTTTATATTTAGTTGGATTACCTGTATTTGCAGTGGCTGCCCTTTGGAAGTGAGCAAGCATCGCTCAGTGTGCCAGTCTCAATCTGGGAATAGCACAGGATAGCCAGGAGGGCTGCAGCTGAGTGCACCAGGATGGAAATGGGAATCCAGTGGGTTCTGCAGCTGGAAAAGGGAAGTGTGGCCACCAGCAAGCAGAGGGGCTGACAGATGTTTTCAAGTGAAGGCATTTGACTCTTCCCAGCACAGCGAGCACCATTTGCATCCAGGATCCTGCAGCTGCTGTGGGGATTTCAGCAAGCTCTCCATGGAGCATCTCCTGGTGAATTCATGCTGGGCTTGATTGTCTGCTTTGCTGGGCTTATCCCTGGAATAAAGGAAGGGCGTAGGGTGTGGTGTAGTGCTTCACATGTGGTCCTGTTAGAATGAAATGCCTGAAGATTTCAACTCAGTTGAGCAAACACAGCAAAATGAATTGTATTTCTCCATGAGGAGAGGATAATTTTGCTGCTTTTTTCAGCCACAGTGCTAAAAGTATCAGCCCAGCTGCTGTACCTTGCCAGATCACTTCCATTAGTTGATGAAAACAGTTATTAAATAAGAGAATAGCATAAGTAGTGTGAATACTGAGACTTTCCCACATGAATTTTGTCTGAAAGCAAAGTATTTGCTGAAGCCAGTGCGTCTTCATTTATACCTCATTTAAGCAGGGAAAATATCGTACCAGCTGTGCCAATACTGAACAGTAATCGTGAGAAGTGCCCAACTGTCTGCTTTGTTTGCTGGGAGTTTAAGACTGTAGAGAGGTGATGAAATCCAGTTAGCATTGTTATATCATAGCCTGTATGTTCAGTGCTATTACACAGCCTGTGTGGGCAAGTCTCTTGGTTTGACATCTGAGTCTTCCCTTGGCAAGTGATGATTTTGTCTGTTGCTGAGATAGTTGATGTGGGCATGTGGATAAAATTAAGCTAAATGCCCAAAGAATCACAAAGCTGTAATGTCTGGTTTACAATCAGATATGGCTGTTGTGTGGACAGATCCTTTTTTATAAGATACGTATTAAGTACAACATTGCTTTTGAAGATGATTGACTTCAAAATGTATTTGGTTGTGTGTGGTAATTTTAGTGTCTTTATATACAAAGAAACTGAAAGTCAGGAGATAGCACGGACTTTCACTGGATCATGCAGTGGGTTATTCTGGCCAGAGCACTCAGCAGCTTGACGTGAGGCCTGAGAACATTTCTCTGAGGAAGATGTGGTGTAACTCCTGGTGGGTGTTTGGCCTGTGTAACCTCTGGCACACTTTATGTACACGTTCTTACTCGAGATAGAAGCAATTTCAGAAAACCATCTTAAATTAGGCAAATAGTATGATTAAATAAAAACCTTGACCAGACAAAAGCAGCAGCTTTGCATCATGTGGTGATGAAAGATCACTTCCTAAGAAATGCCTGGATAACCCTAAATAGTCCAATATTTGGTGGGAATGTCTTCCACATGCTCTGGGTTTATCTGGTAAGGCTGCTGGTCTGATGCGTGGTTTCAGAGGAACAAATGACACCTGGATGTGTAACCACAGTGAGTTATGATTTCACAATTCTCAAAGTGCAGTAAAATCAGTCATCTTCGTTTGTAATTGGCTTAAAACAAGGTCTCACTGCACTGTGCACATGGCTTGAGCTTGGTAGCTTGAAAAAGCTCCTTTGCCTGCATTAGCAGACTGAATGTCTCTATTTCCCATCATATGCAAGGGAGCTCACGGTGGATGGAATGACACTGTCGTCTACAACAGCAGGACTGACCTGCTTGATGAGGAGCTGGCGTTTTAGCACTGGCAGATGGTAGAAAATCCGAGGCAGAACTGTGATTTTGAAGGGGAAATCATTGCTTGTTGGTCACTCGAGTTCTCTTTTGACAGCTGAACTCTGTAAAATGTCTGTGTTTGCAGAGGGGATGATCAGCTGGTAGTGACAGTTAAAAATAGGATGCCTTTATTCTCTTCCCTTTTGCTACACTTTCTAATGACTAAGGAGGCCAAGGGAAAACCTCCCACCTTGAAGTGCTTAACCAGATTCCACAAAGTCCATGTGTAGGTCCGAGGAGGAAAGACCTGTGATCTTAATCTGTGCACTTAATTGGTTAGGCTGGGGTAAGTTTAATGGGGAGAATGGTAGTATGTAGATGGCTCCAGATTTCATAAATCTGTTAAATATGATTTGATGCCTTTGTAATAGCTAGTAAAATACCCTGATCTCCTCTTGGAGATATTTTCTGTAGTTGAGAGTATGAAGATGCTGCAGTGAAACATCTGGCATTCATTTCACTCCCTAAAGGAGTAAAGATATAAAGGCTTTTGAACAAAGGTTAATTTGTTCCTTTTTGTATAGCATTTGTGTGTTACTTGTCTTACTGGTGTGGTGAAACTGAGTTCCCCACTCCCTGTGTGAGGTTGTGCAGCAGGGACTGACGTCAGGGGTGTCACACATCGGGGTGCCACACATCAGGGGTGTCACACATCAGGGGTGCCACACATCAGGGGTGTCACACCTCTGTGCCTGTGCCAGGCCAGGTTTTAAGGAAGGGTAATGAAGGGTGTGATGGACAGGACTGTGTTTTCCTACAGGAATTTTTGGTGGGATCCATCCCAGAGGCTTTTTAGGAATGGCATAACACAGGGATGTGTCTGCTTCCAACCCCCTGTGTGTCAGACAGAGCAAATCCTGCCCTGCAGACTGGGATAATAGGCTGGGCAGCAGAGGGGTTGGGAAAGCCTGGTGCTAAACTGCAGATGCAAGAGAGATGCTTAGCATGTGACTGTTCTAATGGGTGTCTTGAGTGATTTCTCATCTAAACAATGGTAAAACTTAAGATTTTATTCCTTTTTGCATCCTTTTTGCATTCCTTTCAGATACATTACTACTTTTGAAACTGTGCGTTGAATTTCCGCCTTAGATGTACAATAAAATTGCAGCCAGGCGTGATTAAAATTATCTGTGTTAGGATTTTGAGACTTTAGCTTCTGGTTTTTTGTGTACAAGGATTTCCTATATACTTTTCTGGAAGCCTAATTTCTTATTTTACTACTTTGATCAGTTTAGCATTGATTTAATTCGTAATGACTGTTTCCTTTATTGCTAGATTGTAAGATAAGTGTTGCCAAATTAACTTTATTTGTGTGTTAAATTGGAATTTTAGAGATGCTTTGCATTCCTTTTCAGGGAAGGTTTGTCACATGCCACTGTAAGTTGTTAACAGATAGCTTATTTTAAGAACTGATGGGCCTGTCCCTGCCCTCCCTGATTATTCCTGTGCCCCCTTAACTGCTGTGTATTGATTCCAATTAACATGACTGACATCCACCACTGAGGGTGAAGTTAATCAACCAGAGGATCTCCTGTTGTGAATTCATTTCCTCCTCTGAGCTTGTCCTGTGCAGTTGAGCATTTAAAGACACAAATGCAGACACTGCACAGAAATGTCCAGTCTGGGCAACGTCTGAGCCTTGGAAACTAAAATAGCTTTTTAAAAGCTGTCCTGGCCAAATAAAGTTGATACACTTTTGAAAGGTCAAGCAAACTACCTTTTCCTTCTATCTTGATTATTGATTGCTGGAAAAGGTCATCAGACTTGGTCAAATTTCAGCAAATATGTTTTTCAGCTAAGCAGTGACTCAGATGAAACAATGGGAGGTTTTGTTAGTGGTGGTGGCATCAATTTTTATATTTGTGCTTTGGACGCGAAACATGAACATCTTGGAACCTGGAAATGTTTGGGATAGTAGAAGAATAAAGGTTACTGAAGTAGAGACTTTCTTAAGTCGTTAATATTTATGATGGATAAAATGTTTACATTTATACAGTGAATTGGTGACTGAAGCTGAAAAAGGACTGAATACCCCCCTGAGCACAAACCAGGCAGCAGCAGATGTTCAGATTGTCTGCAACAGCCATCCCTTCTTAACCACTGCACTTGGCCCTACCTGGAGCATGGAAATTACCAACTGTGGGCTAAAATGTGTCTGGGTTGGCCTCAAGGGTTAAGATACAAGTAGAGGAGGAATGGGAGACCTGGAATAATCATAATGAATTGATAACTGTCTGGTTTTCCTGTGCCAATTTAGCAATTTGTAGCTGTCAGAATGTGAGCTGCCATCTGGCTTCACAGATCTGTATCTCCTACTAAATTACCAGGACTGGTCCAGCTCCTACTGAAAGTTTGTGACAAGAAGCAAATAAAGAGAAAACACTGCTGAGCCCACAGATAAGGCTGATACTCCCCTCTGGAGGAAAAAAATGCTGGGTTTTAATAATTTCCTAGTTAAACACATAGAAAGCTCAGCTCTTTGTATAAACTGCAGCTCTGCACTGTTTGTTTTTCTAACTGCATAGCTCTAGTGTACTCATGTAGGAATGATGCTTGCTACTGTAGGATCTCATCTGTCAATGAAAATGCTGCTTTCAAGTGATTTTTTACTCTCTACTGAAGCGTTTTGATAAATCTTGACCATGAGGGAGAAAAATCCAGCGTGTAATGACCCAGTTACCTTGGTGTGGTTTTATGCATTTTGGCTATGGCTGGTGTGATTTTATTTTCCCATCAGATCATGACATTCATAACAGTAACAAGCACAGTGATTCTCCTTGGCTTGTTTTTCTCCTTGACCAGGCTTAGTGTGTGTAACAGGTACACAGTGACCCACTACGCAAATATAAACTTTTGTATAAATATTATTAGGACCACATTACACAATCAGCAGCCCAACTGAGTCTTGCTAACTAATTCCTCTGCTCTGTCTCCCAGTATTTCCAAAAAGTTGATACATATAATGAAGGATTTATTGCATCCAAGCGCATTTGTCTCCAATTCCACAGGAAAACTTGCAGAAGGTAGGCTGTGCAATGTTCTCTTGTGATTCAAGAGCTGGTTAATTCAAGGTGAATTGTTTACTTGGACTAAGTGTGGTCTTGCATAAATTTTGTTATTTCCAGTTAAAAACTGAAGTTTTATTGAACAAAGACATCATTTTTCTTGAAACAAGATTAATGCCTAACACTGAATGGTTGTTCCATCAGCATTTGTGAATAAACGCTGTGATGGGAGACAAAAGGTTTTGCTCTTCCTGAAAGCACAGCTCAATACCTGGGTACTGAAAGCCAGTCCTGCAGAAAATATCCCTGGTTATCCTCAGCCACTGAGCAGTGAAGGCATGGATCTTGAAGCATTCCAGCACTTTGTATGTTTAACTGGAAATTTTTATAGTCCCCCTGTTTATTTTAGTTTCCAGCTTATGCCGTGGTATGTCACAACAGCAGGCACTGCCCTGTCTGTAGCAGCTTATCCAAGCAATGTATCCCTCAGCAGTGGCAAACTGAGGATGGGGAGTTAGCCTTTACTTCTTCTGTGTGACTTTTGGAGCATGACTGCAATTATTATGGCTAGCAAACTTTGATAACAGATGTT
This sequence comes from Orthonyx spaldingii, assembly GCA_013397795.1. NCBI lineage: Eukaryota > Metazoa > Chordata > Aves > Passeriformes > Orthonychidae > Orthonyx > Orthonyx spaldingii. The sequence continues at coordinate 1,352,046 of VZTJ01001884.1, read as the reverse complement.
AAAATAAAGGCAGCCTGTATCGGAGCTTTCCAATTCAGAGTAGCTACCAGGGAACCAGGAGAAACAGGCTGGTAATACTCGGAGAAGGAGCTGATGGTTAGCACAAACTTAGGAGAAAGTTTCTTTACAGATGGGTGGAAGGTAACACACTGGTGTGTCCAGGTCTTTCTCTGTGTACTGAGTTGAGGGTTTATGTTGCAATTAAACCCACCTTTTGTAAGAGCTCTGCAGTCTCTTGTCAGTGCTGCATTCCGGGCATTTCCCTTGTAGCTGATTATTAGGAAATTGAATCACCCTCAACAGGTTTGTGTACACATCTCCAAATTACTCAGCCTGAATTTATCAAGGTAGTGAGGATAAGCCTGCTCTATTTTAAAACCAGACTATTGCACATTGTTTTGGGAACTTCATCTTAAGAGTTAGTGCCTGTTAGACAGCATTAGTGAAGGGCTTGTCACGACAAACACTTGTGATTCTGTTTCAGAAATGCCAGTGTTCCCTAAATGGAAGGAGAGATAGAGTTATTTTTTATGATCACTGTTATTATTTTGGACGGGTGATTGTTTTTCTTCTCTGCTTGTTTTTGGCTTGCTATCGGCAGATGTAATAAATGATCTAACATTGCAACAGTAGGAAATGACCTTCTGTTCACCGGCTTACACACTACAAGCACAACCTCCTGAACTGACAGGAGGAGTATTTTCTATTTTGATGAATGGGTTCAGATTTTATCTGGTTTCCCATGGTTACTGGGAAGCAATAGCACAGTTAGCAAAGCACCAAGGGGGGCCTCTGCTATTTATAAGCCCAAAACCTCATCATACAGATTTATATCAGAGTATTTCACAAATAGTGTCTCAAAATTGCGTCTTCTAAGCAGAGGCAAATGCAGGTGGTGGGATGGTAGAGGAGCTGGGCAGTCCATCGTTGAGTGCCTTCGGAGCAAGATGTGCTTTCCAAAGGACAGAGAATACTGGAGAGACATAAACTGTATTGAGTGATGTCTTTTTAAGTTGAGTCAGAAAACATGGTGGATACTGTGGGGCAGTGCGGTCTTTTAAATTAAAGTTGCATTTCCTGGTCATGTAGATTACATATAAACAGCATCCATAGGCCAAATGTCTACATTAATCTTGAAGGTGCAGTCAGGGGAGAGGAGGAGGGAATAATCCTTTCTTTGTGTGTCTCCTTTATTTCTTCCTCCAGTTGGGTATAATTGTTTAAATTTGGCTCCTTTTAAAAATTTATTTTATGAAAAAATTGACCTGTTGTCAGGAGAAGATGAGAAGTGGAGGGGGAGAGAAGTGTGGCACTGAGAAGCAAAACTCTTGCTCCTTCTGATTCTTTGGTTTTCTAGGTGCTTTTTGAGAACAGGGGTAGGAATCAGCTTCAGTCTTTAATTATTCTCATTCCTACATGAGCATCATGCAGAACCTGTGGTAAATGCAGCACAGGCTTCCTTCTCTGTGAGGGAGAAGTTGTTGCTGTAAGGGCAGGAGTGATTTCTCCCTTCCAGCCCTACCTCTGTGCTTGGTGTTGGTCTTCTGGAACTGATGGGAAACCTTTGAAGAGTGTATTTTGATTAAAGCTGTTTGGTATGTGAAGTTTATTTTGTGTGCTTCAGGTTACAGTTTTTGGCTTTGAAGGGGGACTAAATGGAATCCAATGCTTTATATCAAAAGTTTAAAGAAATATCAACATTATAATGGTTAGGCAAGTCATTTATCAATATTATCAGTCCTGCCATTTTCTGTCTATAACAGGCTTTGCAGCCATCTTATGACTACATTTAGATAAAAATAAGACAACAAATACATAAAATGTTTGTAAGCATTGCACTTAAAACACAGTTGCAGCTACAGCAGCCAGGCACTGTGCTTGATAAAAACTCCTTTTAGATCATGTGTCTTTGATAACTTCTAATGCAGGGAGTCAACCCTTTGAAATAAATTGATCTTTTAAGCAATGATTTTAATAATGTAGCTGAGAACTTTTTTGTTATGTAGAACAGTTCTTCCTGGTCTCAGCTTTGACGATTAAATTCATTTTTCATGTATTCACAGTGCTTCAGGCTCCTGTGAAACCTCGCTCATCTTCTGAGGATTTTTTTTTCAATGTGTGATGTGAATTGTGTAAAGCCTTTCCATAATCAGAAAGGTAATTTAGGCCTTTCCTGACCCCCTTTCTTTCCCCCTTCCTCTGAAGAGGGAAGTTTCAATAGAGTTGGAAATTCTCCAAAGGCTCTTACACAACTGGTACATTCTGCTTTAACATAATGCAATCTTTCCACATTTTCTGTTTTTCCCTAATTAACAGGCGGATGGAAGGGGTGTTAGATTCAGTTTCACAGAAAGATTTTATGCAACCACACAAGACAGTGTGAAAAAAGGAGAAGGAACTTCATAGGAAATAGTATTTTTGAAAAGTCAGCTGCATTCTAGCAGAGTGGTTTTCTCCTGCTGCATGTTATACTGTATTGCTGGAAACACCGTGATTTGGTGATCTGGCTGTCTCTCATGGATTAATTAAAGGAGAAATTTTTTTTATGTGGCTTATTAAATAGGACATTCTCTGCTGTGGAGTGGGATTTGGGTTGCCCCGGCCTCCATTCCTACATTTAGGTTGAGCTGCAGTGTTGCTTTACTGCAGCTTTGGGCACGTGCTGCAGTGTGTGAGGAGGAAAACTTCCAGCTGGTGCATCTCAGAGCCTTCAGCAAACAGGTGCAAATGGGGAAGCTTTTCTGCAAGGCATCCGTGCATAAAAGCTACGTACAGCACTGCATGTCTGTGAGAGCAAGGGAGTGGCTGGAGATTAGAGGCAGTAGGAGTTTGTGAAGTTAGGAAGCATCAGTTTCAAGCTTTTTTGACAGCTTTAACAGATACTAGCGACAGAGAAGGAGTGAGGGGGAGGGAAAATCAAGACTGGATGGGTAGAATTCTAAGTTGCTTGTTTTTTAAAGGAGTAGGTAGTTCATGGAGCTTAACTGGGGAGTAGAAATACGTGTCTGATAGTCCGTGTTCTGCATAGAACGTACTGTAACCAGCCATAAAATAAATGCTATTTAGATTACCACTAACCTCTTTCCCTGCAAAGCAGAAGTCTGTTAATTAAATAGCTGGGTGTTGCTGGATGTAGTTCTTCTGTGTCTATAACAGATATTCCTTCTGCAGACAACTGGAAAATGTAAAACAAAAATCCCAGATGGAAGACCTGAAGGGAAACTTGTCAGCATAATCTTATTCTAGTGATTACACTGTGGTGTAGGAGTGGTTGTATGAGTGAATTTCAGTTTAAGGAAATCTCTCATTTCTGTGAAAGACATTCTGGTAGTGTGGAAGGGAAATATGTTGCAGATTTCCCTTGAACAGAACTGCAGACTGCAGATTTACTTGAACAGAACTTTCCCCTAGTTCCTCTAACTTTGCTTTAGCATCCACATTCAGAAGTTGAATTTGAATTCCAGGAGGTTGTTGATACATCAGGTGGTTTTGCTACCATTTAGGGGGACCCCACCAGCCTAGAGAAAAAGGCCAAAGTGTTCATGGAGCTCAGCAGCCTCCTGCCCTGCACCAGCACACTGGGACTGCCCAGCTGGAGAGCAGCCTGGTAGAGAAGGACCTGAGGGTCCTGGGGCACAAGGTGACCATAAACCAGCCACGTGCCCTTGGGACAAGGCTGTGTGAGGTGGAGCATCAGCAGTGGGCTGGAGAGGGGAGCTGAGCAGGTGGGACACACCTGCAGGGCCGTGTCCAGAGCTGGGGTCACCAGTAGGAGACACACGAACACCGGAGCGAGTCTGGCAAGAGCAGAGATGGTTAAAGGCTCGCGGTTCTGGGAGACAGGATGAGCTGGTTTCTGGTTGAGAACTTAACTGGCACTTGTTTCTCCTGTGCTCCCTGCAATGGTTCAGTAGGTCCATCCTGAGTGCTCCTCACTGCCACCTGTGATGGTGCATGAGAGGGCTGGATGGTACCGGTTTGAAAAAGTCAGTTTATGGTCTTGTAGGGTGAATCCTGGCATTAAAGGAAACAGGTTCCTTGTGCTTTGCTGTGGTACTCCTCAGTTTTGCATGAGGGATGTGACTGTGGTGCTTGTTTCAGAGGATTTTAGTGAGAGATGGTAAAAATGTATGTATTTGTTTTCATCTTTATAAAAACAGATTTTTACTCTTTCCTAAAGTGCAGAGAGTTCTCTCAACTATGAATTAAATATCAAAACATAACAAACAGGTAAAAGTCTCAATTCCCTGTTTATGTATTTTTCTCTAAGATAATTCCTGAAGTTGGGCAGAGCCATCAGAGTTTTCACTTTTTATCCCTTAGTAAGAGATAACTTATTGAGATTGTATGTTTTGGAAGGTCTTTTGAGATTTTTAATCCAACACCTTTCTGTAAAGCTCTGTGCATCCTTTAGAGACCTCTTCCCTGGGAGAGGGAGGAGCAGTGGAGATGCTCTTCCAGCTGGACCACAGATGAAGAATGCACTGGGAGCTCAGTCCCAGTCGTGCTCTGCACCAAACATCCATCTTCTGTCTCGGTGTGCAGGAAATGAAAGTGCCAAGGGAAAGGAGCTCTGCATGGGCAGAAAGTGTGGGTCTGCAGAAACACAGACTGTGGCAGTGTGAGCAGGAGCAGACAAAGTATTTTTCTTTTCTTCCAGATCAGTTTATTTGGAAACTTGTAAATATTTGAGTCATTCATGATCCATATAGATACTAAAATTAAGCATTACTGAAACTTGGGTGTATTAATTTTGAGACAGAAGGCGAACATTCTTATTTAGATTAACTACTGTTTTATTAAACCAATATACAGAGATGGTGGAGGTACACACAAGCTAAAAGAAATACTCATTTTGTTGAACCAAGCTGACAGGCCATGATTACAGATCATCTATTTTTGTGATGCAAACTGGAAATTAATATAAACAGTGTGGACCAAACCAGGCTTATGTTTTGCTTGATTTTGATAGGAGCTGTGTGGAAGGGATGTCTCTGTAAATCAGCTCCAAGATTTATTCAGTGTTGTCCTGTGAAAACAGTCCAAGTCAGTATTCATTTCTGAGTGTAACGTTTTGCTCTTTAGAGTTTTAGCTTTGAGACAGGGAATACCACAGCAGCTTGCATTAATTGTTGAATGTGATGAAATGTACGCTGTGTATAAAATCCAGTGTTCCCTAAATATCAGATCAGATAACAGACACAATTCCAAATATGTAAAGAGTGGGCAAACTTTGATGACAGTACGATAAATCCTGTGGTAGTTACAGCTAAAACAGGCTGCTAATATGCATCTGAGCTCAGGAGATATTAAACTATATATAGATTCTGCTATTCCTAACAGATTGTTGTTGAGATACCTGACACATTTTTTGATGTTACATGCATTCAGAAGAGCTGAGCTTTACATAATTTCTGGTTAGTGTTAGTTATGTGAAAACATATTAAAATGAGTGGCCTAGTTAGGAAACTCTGTCACATACGCAGGTTTGGATATTTCTGCCAAAACGCAGAAACTCTCTCAAAACCAGGCATTGCGTTCTGCACACGTCTTTTAAACCTGGCAAAACTGCAAACTGCAGGGAGAGGTGAGCTGTCATAATGACCATCACTGGAATAAGAGGAGCTGAGTGTGTGTCCCTTTTTGCCACTGTCGCCTGTCTGTCCAGGCACTGGGAGGGTGAAACACCAGTCACAGGAGAAATCCTACACATTTTATCAGCCTTTGGCTAAAAGCTGCCCGGTGCAAAGAGCCCTAGAACATTGCTCAGACAAACTCCCAACAGCTGTGTGAGCATGTGTGTGATGAGATCCTTTAGAGGCTCAGCTAAGCTCAAAGGCAAAGAGGAAAGAGGTTCTGGGTTGGGGATTCTCTGATTTTATGCTCTGGATTCTGGGCTGAGGGGTACAGGACGTGTGCGCTGTTAACGACTGATGGAGGGCTTGTCCTTCACGAGGTGCTGGTGCTGCTGGGGCTTTTGGCTGCACAGCTCCAACTGGTTCAGGTCAAGGGAGTTGCAGAAGAATGTGTTATATGGGCAAGCTAGTTCCCTCTAACAACCCTCTGGGAGATTGTGCAATCATTTCTGCTGAAGGTTTTAGCTTGCTTTGCAAAAACCAAAAGCAGCTGGAAATAGCATTGTCATCTTCAAAATATTGTGTGTCGCTCCTTATCTGTTTTGCTGTCAACTTTTCTCATACTTTCCAGCATTTCACAAACCATGGCTAGTAAATCTGGAGATTATTTTTAATATTGTCCCTAGAATAGTGTATTTGGAGTGTGCTTACAGCCAAAACTTTACTTTGGGTTTTCAACACCTGAAATGTGTCTAAGCTGACCTTGCTGTTCTCTCTGGGTATTTAGTTGCCTGTCTTTGATAGGTGACGTAATAGGTCATATGCTGTTCAAGTATTTCTAGGTCTTTATGTCTATTTATTACCTTCTAAGTGTTTGCTTGGTGGTTCTGTTCTCTTTGCCAGGAGCTATTAATCACAGTAGTTTATATCTAACCTTTAGCACAGAGACAGGAAAGTTCCATATTTTTCTTACTTTCAGGACAATACCCGAGGCAAGTGTTCCTGGCCACTCGAGGAGACACATTGCTGAGGCAGATGGGGCTTTGCTTTCCCTCCTGGGTGTCTGTGTCTGATAGAAATGCTGTCAGAGAGCCATTGTCCTCTATTTCTTGTACACATTTGGGGATGTATGGATTTTCCAGCTCCTTACTGAGGCTTCACTCAGATTAACCAACTGTTCCACTGTTCCTTTGCTGTCTCCCATCTTTTGCTCTATAGAGTGGAATAATAAAGCCATTTAACTCTTGAGAATCATCTGACTTCTGATCACAAAACTGTGTGTTTGTAATGATTGAACGGGGAGACCAATTTGCTGTAGAACATTTTCACTGCTAGTGTGGTTAAAGATTTATTTTCAGAGTACAGCATCTACCAATAGTGCAGCATGATTGTGGGGCCAGCGAGCAGCAGCCTGCTCTGCTAAACAGCTGCAGCTCCTTTGCTGGGATCTTGCAGGAGATTTATTTGATTTTAGCCACCACAATAATGGTAATAAATGCCAGAGGCTGGAAGTCACAGAAGAAATTTCTGCAGGCAGCTGTGGGGATGCACCAGACCAGGACTCCGTGCTGGCTCCTGGCACAGCCCTGTCCCTCTCCTGCCACATGCCAAGGGCTCATCCAGGAGGGGCTTCAGCTTTCTCAGAGAACCCCTCTGCCTCCCTGGTGTAAGTGCAGTCACACTCAGAGCAGCTGCTGTGCTTCTGTGTCCCCTGCAAGGCGGTGCTGGGGATCTGGGAGGCAAAGGGGAGCAGCCCGAGGGATCCAGGGTGTCCCTTCACCACCCTCATGATCAACGCAGAAGAGACAGCTTATGGTGCTCCCAAGAGTGTCTGCTCAGAGGAGGAGATGCTGACAGCTCTCTGATGGATGACACTGAAGGTCCTGAACTTCTCTGCTGTGTATGACTGCTGACATTTTTGGGAGGATGCTGTTCTCTTGGGTGGGAGCAGCACACACTCACTGCAGACATTAAATCCTGCCTGGGGGCTCTGGTTTCTACAGAAACAACTGATGTTGTGTTCCATGTTGCAGTGGGTCTAACTTTGCTTCATCATCCTCTCAGTATGATCTCAGAGAAAGAAAAATAAGCAGTGACAAGGCTGCTTGGATTAAGATATCTTTTTTGGGCCTTAGAGTGTGTGGCCCCTGGCCCTCTCCAGTCTTTTGTGAACAGATCCTTTAATAATTCAAAGCTGCAATTTTTGCTCTTCCTGAATGTTTTTTAACTGTGCTTCAAGTGGTAGTAAAAAAGTCAGTGTTATTCAGTAATAAACTGAAATGATTTTGAATGACAAAAACTGTGTATAATTAAAGGAACTTGATTTTGGGGAAGTAACCAGGAAAAAACTGCTCATGCCAAAATAACCCATGAAACTTCAAGAAAACCAAACATAACTAAGGATTGAGTTATAACCTATTGTATCTTTAATCCCTGCTAAAAGGAGAAAATTCCATTTGAAGAAAAAGAACATTTCTCTATTGACAAATTAAATGCTCTATATTTACATTTACTTTATGAAATGAGGAGTGAAGTCGTTGCACTGCATTCTCTTTTGCTTGACTGACATTTGATTTCACACTTCTTAGTTGACTCAAGTTGTACTTTCCATACAAAAAAAGAGATTTGTTTTCCCTTGCATAATTAAAAACTATTGCTTCCCTTGGATCTTCAGCCAAGGGTTGATTGGTTTATTTTTTTTTCCTTTTTAACTTCTGGATTTTTTTTTTTATGTTACAGACTTTTCAGACAAGATTTTTAAATTTTTAGGGGTATTTCCTACTTGCACAGACTCTAAAATTGCCCTAAACTCCATGGAGTTTTGAGAGAAGTGGAGACTGCCATCTTTAAATCACTGGAGCACAAAGAGAGCAGAAGCAGATGTTATAGAGTACTGTGATCTCTGCTATGCCATGAAATTTGGTAGTGATAACCTAGGTAAGGTCTCACAAAGGCCCTGGACACACAACTGTGCAATAGTTTGAAGTTCTGACTGGCCCTTAGAGCATCAGAATCTGGGAAATAAAGCTGTGAAAAACCACCCAGTTCTTTTTACCTTTTATTTTTCCTCCCCACTAAGGAGTTTTTTTAGTCTGCTGTTATGCTGTGGAGATTTTTCACCTACTGCTTCAGCTCAGCACTGTCAGGGCTGGGGAAGGACAGTGCACACCCCAAATTTCTGTGTCAGAGAACTTTGTTATTTTTGGGGTTTTCTTGGTTGTTTTTGGGTTTTTTTTTTTTCAAAGAGCCAAGCTCTGTAGTGCTGCACTCAGGACTGTCCTGTGGCTGAGGTGTTATTTCTGAAGGTGCACCAGGCACTCGGGCTGGAACACCCTGCACTTGATGTTTGGCTGGCAGAGGCCAGAAGTGAAAGCATTAAATCCTGCCCTAAGAACTGCTAATGCCTGTTGACATAAATGAGTATTGAGGGTTCTCAGCAGCGCTGAACCTGCGCCGCCACTGCCAGAGGCCAACTTTAAACAACTTGATTTTATTCCTCCTTATGTCCCCAGCCTGGAACTTGGATGGAAACTATTGTTGTTATTTCATAAATCGTATTTTAAAAAGGAGGCTTCTTGCTTCTGATTTATTTCATCTTCGTGGCTGCTGTCTTCACAGGGGCTTCAGCAAAGTGTTCTCATAAATGATTTCAGATGATTTCAGGATATTTTATTGTCATTTTCTCTGGTGAACCAGGAACATAATATTCTTAGTCTCTGTGGAGGAATTCTAGGCAGAGCAAATAATTCATCTCTCTGCAGAATAATTTTATTATTGTTTCTATTGCAGAAAGTTACAATTGCCCTATTTTTAGAAATTACATAAACTAAATCTGAAGAGGTTTTCTTAGAAGCACGAAAAAAGAAGGAATGGATTTTAAAACCAGTATTCACATACTAGGAGAAGGGTTGTATCTGTTTTCTTTTCTAAAATTAGATTCTGTGAAATATGGTGAGAATTAAGTGAGTGCAGAATCTCTGCTGCTGGATCCCGTGTTTGGGTTAGGCAGTGGTACTCCATCACCCTGTACTCGTATACTTGGAGAAAGCCAGAATGCACTGATACTGTTGTAAATATAGTGAATTGATCAGCTTCAATGCATCAATATTGGTAAAAATAGACAGCAGGAGGATTCTGTGACATGAATCCTGTTTTCATGGAGCAGGTTCACGTGGTCAGGCATTTTTATAGCACTCTCACACGGAAATAGAAGAACAGAAAAATTAAATATTAACACTGGCATTTGGAGTGAGTGGCAAAAGTGTCACATCCCAGGAGGGTGTGGAGAAGGAGCTGAAATGTCTGTGTCTCTTGGAAGATGCTGATCACTGGTAAGAGATGCCCCAAGTACAATCAACACGAAAGCAGCTGTGAGCTGTGTGTGTTTACAGCAGCCAGGCAGCAGCTGGAACACACACCTGCTTGTTGGCTTTGGAGCTCTGCTTATTTTCATAGCTTGTGGCCATGTCAGAGGCTCCCTGCCAGAAAAAGTTAAATGTGGAATATCCAAGAATTTAACTGAACAACAAGCTCTGTCTGTGCATGGGTGAGAATATTGGCGTGGCACAGAAATGCTCCCGTTGGAAATGCTGATAAAATTATAACAAAGCTTATACAGAATTCTCTTCTGATCCCTTCTTGGTATTGGGGTTTGAACAGAATGAGTAGGAAAAATATATGAAGGGAGGAAGTCTTACTGTGAAATTTTTTTCTCTGATGAAATAGTGTGGAGTACTGGCTAGGACTGCTTATTTCCTGGAGTTTTGAGGAAATTTCAGTGCTCATTAGGATCTTGCAAACTCTGGAGATTTCCATGAGATGCTTAAAACACTTGTGAGACAGAATGATAAAGGTTGTAATTTCCTTTCTGCCAGTCATATTATAATTGTGTAAGACTATATGAATATAATAATAATGAAATATATGCAACCATCCTAATTGCATATGCAATTATAAATGAGGATTTATGTCAGAATTTAATATAATCAGAATTGAATACACTTGAAATGGAAAGTACAACTTTGTTATTTGACCAATTAAGTGCCACAAGGCTGAAAAAATTTAACTGTGGTGATGTTGGAGGATATTTTAGGAAATTCTAGAAGTTTGTGTGAAATAGGGTAGAATGTGCTTTTGTCTTAGCTGTAAGAAGAATGTGATTAATTAAAATGTTATGTGTATTTCCATTACTTATAAAAGTGCCAGTGAGCAAGCATTGATGCTTGCAAAAGTGTAACTGTATTTGTATCCCATAAAGCAATTGCCTGCTGCTTCTTCCTCCAAACAGAACTTGTGAATGATGCATTAGAATATGGGATTTTATATGCTCTTGACTGAAAAATGCCAGAAGTAAGTGTTGGGTCTGAGTGAAGAGATGTAAATGCCTGGAAGATGCTCAAAGTTTCTGATTTGGCTGCCTGGAAGTGTAAAAGTCTAAAAGGATCTAGCTTTCTGTGAGGAATTTTCTCATCATTCAGGTAATGCTGTGGATTATTGCATCCCTCTAAATCTATGGCAGGAGACTGGAAATGTGGGTGTTCAAAATTGCAAGAGGGTTGAGCACCATGAGATGACAGAAAAGGAATGTTTGGCAGAGCTGGTGTAGCTGCAGCTCCCAAAGCAGTGGTGTTAGAGTGTGCTCCCTCCTTCTGTGGGCTTTGAAATTATCTCTCCTCTACCTACCCCTTGTAATTTTCCTTTGATCATTCACAGAATTTAGGATAGATGTTCTGATCTTAAACCCTCTGCTGTTTGGGCATTGAGTGTGAAATTGCTGTTGAATTCATGTAGCCCTGGTTGCTCAGCCAGGCCATGATATTTTAGTTTTCTGTTATGCAGTAACCTGTTTTCCAGCTTTCTTCATTGCCCATGTCTGCTCTTCCCTGAGCAGTGTGGGGACAGGAACTGGAAGCAGTGTTTTCTAGAAAACCAACCCTTTTTACAGCAGCACTTTTGCTCCTGTGCCATGTGGGGAATTGACACAGGAGCTGTAGTCATTTGCTGCAAGGACTGGATGAGTTTACCTGGTTTCTGTGGTGGGGTGCAGACACACAAACAACCACACTTTGGTTGAAACAAACTTAAATCCAGATTGCACAGCTTATCATCGAGAGTCTGTAAACAGCAATTTCTCTCTGAAGCAGCCTGACATTGTAGGCCCCAGCAGGATCCAAGCCCCTCAATCATGTTATTGCTTATGATTAGTAATTGTTGTGTTACTTTTACCTTTAAGAAAACAAGATTTTTTTTTTTTAAAGCAAAGTAGTTGAGTATTATCTAGTATCCATGATTTCAGAGGAAGAAGTAGGTTTCTGAGGCTGCAGTTAGCCTGACCATGGGGCTGGCAGCGCTGCGGGCAGGGAGCTGGGGTGTGTTGGGGTGTGCGGAGGGCAGGGCTGCTGTGCCTGTGCCCATCAGGGCTGTGTGCTGCCAGCAGGGACAGAGCCAAGAGACACAGCAGCACCTGCACACGGGATCTGCAGCCCCACACAGCCTCCAGGAGAACCAAAGGGAGCAGCTTCCCAGCCGAGGGTCTCTCCCGGGGCGAGACAACTGAGCCAGGATCCCAGCACGCAGCGCTCTGTGATACGTTCCACAGCTGGATGGTTTTTATGGCTTTACATATTCTCTCTACAGTCACAAATAATATCTTGAGTTCAGCATTCGTTCAGGTTTATGCAGCTTTGTAAAGATATTTTGGTTTTGAGATACTCAATAGGGTGAGGGGGATTTGTAGAGAGAAAAGATGAAGGTTTGGGTTTTTTTGGGAGGAGCTTTTAAATGTTTTTAGCCTTGGGCTATGAAGTGCTGGAAGTGCTGCAGAATTCTTTTTCTTTTTGCTTATTTTTATCTGTGCGCCAGCCAGGCACTCGTCCATGCTCTCTGTCCTGCCAAAAAGGCTTCAGCATTAATGTGACAGACCACCCTGCCCGTGGGTGAGGTGTGTAATTCTTTCTTGGAGCAGAGATCTCGAGCAGAGGCTGCTTGTTATGTCGAAGTGCATGTGGTTTTCTCACACAAGTTACTTGGCAGTCCAGAGAAAATATTAAACTCCACTTAACTTGGAAAGACCAGGAGGTCTTAAATGCATAGTAAAAAATGTCTGCATTTCATTTTTTCTCCTCCATCTCTTATGGAAAGTCTTGGCAATGGTGAAGAGAGCTCTTCCCTCACTCTGAAGTACATCCCCGTGTTTCAGTGCTCTAACTTGTCTGGGTTGGGAATGGCTGCTGGCATTTGTGTAAGAATTCTTTTTTTTCCCCCATGGTTGACTATTGAATTTATAAATAGAAATTAAAATGACTGGTATTAAGAAGGAACTAAACTCCCAAATCCAGTGTTGGTCCTGGGAACTACTGGGAAAGTCTGCTCTCCATATTTGCAGGTGGCCCTTGGGCCTGCTTGTGCCACACAATTTTCAAAAATATGTTTTTTAACATTAGAAGTATGAATATTTTTCAGTATTAGTTATTATGAGAGGGTAATTTTTTCATTTAGTAGCTTTCATTAAAGGTCATAAATTGGAGTTTTTAAAGTCTCTTGCCCATTAAAACAAACAAACAACTTTCGGACTTTAAAACATATGTAATTATTGGAAATCATTAGAAATTCTCTCTTCTAAGGATTTTATTCCTTTAATCAAAATTCCTACTGACAATAATGGAAATTTTTCTTCTTATGTGGATAGCCATTTAAACAAATGCTGAATATTTACCTTTTTACTTTCTACTTTTATAATAATATTGATATTAGAACGTAGTTTGGAAAAGTGTTCTATTTACAGGGCTATTTTAGTCAGAATTGTGCTCTGAGCACTTGTGAGAAAGCAAGGGCTGTTGACATTCCCGTTCTGCCCATTCCCTGGCTGCCACAGGCTGAGGAAGGAGCTGGGCTTTGCACCTGTACGTGGCAAGGGATGGGAATTGGGATGGGGATGGCTGTGTGAGGGGTGGGGCAGCCTGCCAGGGAGGGGAGAGAAATTCTCTGCACTTGGGTGTGACAAAACATGAGAGCAAAGGAGGGTCTAGAAGAGCAGGGGTCAGGCAAGTCTGACTCTTCAGCACTCGGCAGCTTTCCAGGAGCTCCCAACTTAAACCCAAAATCCTTACAGGAGCACTCCCAGCATGTTCTTGCTCCTGCTGCATCGGAAGGCTGTTGTTCAGCAAGTTTTCTGTGCTACCTCTCCCAGTGTGCCTGGAAAGCAGCCTTAACATGGAGCTCCAGATGTTCAGAACAGAATTGTGATTTGGGCTACATGCAAAACAAACAAGTCCCTCTCTGAGTCACTGGCTGTCAGTAAAGGTTCCCAGCAACCAGGCTACTGCAGGGCACCTCTTGAAATGAAATCCCTTGTGCCTTGGTTAGTTCTTTGTGTGTTACACTTGTTTGGAAAGTTCTCCTCTTGCCAGCCTGGTGTGTTGCTAGATATCTCCCTCTCAGACCCAGAGAGGACTGAGACTGCTCGTGGTTCTCGGTGTTCCCAGAGCCAGGGCTGAGCCACAGGGCAGCCACCTCTGGAAACACCTGTGGCCACCATGGATGGAGCAGAGAGCTCGTGACCAAAATGCCTTTGGATTCCAATAGCAGGGAGCTGAATTTTGAGTCTCAAGGAGAATAATAGGAAAAACAGCTGCAGAATCTCCTAGCACTCCGGGTACAAGCACTCATTTTAAAATGAAAAATTACCATTTCATCAAACTGACATAAAATTGGCTTGTCAAGCACTGAAAATAAAATGTGTTTTTCCTTTATTTCTCATTCCTTTTAGTTTTTCATGATGCAGTTCAATTTTCAGCTTTTCCTTGTAAAAAAACAACCACTCCTAGAATCTGTATGAAAATGAAAGCCGTCAATTTCATGTGAATTCACAGCTCCCGAAACTGAGGTTTTAAGCCATCAAAGACCAAGACTTGCTATGGAATGGCTGGCTGTACCCAGCAGGTCTTGGAGTAGTCTGAATGTGGGTTCTCTTCATACTCTGGATGAATCAAGCTGGTTCATTTGAACTGTTAAAAGGCAAACAGCTCCAACATGCACTATGAAGCCAACACGACAGAGCACAGGAGTTGAAATGAGTAAATAGCAAGCAATTCAGCTTTGATGTACCTAGATATGCCTCTAGGAATCTACAACTGCCTCTGAATTCCCTGTTTAATCCACTGTGGGTGTTTGAACTTCTGCAACAACCTAAATATTTGGGTGTTGTATTTTAACCATCGTGTTTTCGCTGGGTTTTGGAGTATATGCTTTCATATAGAGTATTTGAGCATAAAGTGCAGCCACGTTCTTGACATGTTGATTGGAAAATGGATTTGTAATCTACCATGGAAATAATGATGTGTCCGGATGTGGAGATCAAGTACCCTTGAACTCCTGCTGCGTTGTGCAAGCTCACAACACCAGGGCTGCTACAGAAATGAGAAGGATGTTGTGAACAAGTTGTTCCCCTCCCTTTGGCTGCTCAGACTCTGCACCCAGTGCTTGTGTCCTGCCCCATCCTCATCCTCTGTGGCATTGCCCGTGGAGCAGTCCCCAGGACCATCTCCAGGACTCTCATAGCTGGAGATGTGCAGGGCAGGAGGCTGGACTGTGGCATCTGAGATCATGGTTCATTACCTGTGCACCTCAGTTCACGTCTTGAGTCAGCACTTGATGTCTAATCTTCTCCCTGTACTCAGCTGTGGAGGATACACAGGTGGAAAAATCCTTAATAAAATACATCCTGTTTTAGGGAACTTTAGCAGATCCTGTTTGAATGACTTTAGATGTTTTTAGAGGGATCAGATCATTCTGTGGTTGTTAAAGATTTCTGGAACAAAAAGTTCATGTTGCATAGAAGCACAGTCCAGGCAATGGGGATGGGTTACCTGAGTGGGTCCCCATGGCCCTCGGCAGCCATGGGCTGCTGGAATGTCCCTGCCTTGATGCAAACCCGGGAAAATCAGTTCTGATCTGCTGCCATCAAAATGAATTCATAAGGACTTGTCTGCTGCCTTCTCCGTGTTAATACTGATGGGATTTTTTACAAGCATTTCCCAAAACTAGGGCGTTGTGTAACGCTGGGTGGTCTAACACTGAGGCATGCGATTTTTAACTCTTCCTGGGGTTGCTGCCATTGCAAATGGTGCTCTTTGCTTTAAAGCAACTTGGCTTGGGTTTGGCGAAGGTGCTGGATCTGTTATGGTATACACTGCTAAAGAGTGCTCCAGAATTCCAGCCAGCAGCCCTATTTGCAGAGGAGGGGATTTTGTTGGAGTAGAATTTTATTAAATTTACAGAATAAATTTAATTAAAAGCTAGTAATTTCTAACATCTTATTTACAGTGTGTACAGATTTAAGGCATTGATAGCTTTTAATTTGCACTTGGCAATTTGTTGAAGTAATTTACTTTGTAATTATTTCATGATTGCTAACACTTTGGTGCCATGCCACTCTCTGTTAAAATTTTGTTGTTGGCTTTGTGACTCTCTGATCTTTGTACCACTTTCTGTTCTTCATACCTTCTTCTAATCTTTGACTTTGTTCTAACTCAGACTTTATTCTATCTTCCCTTGCTCTGCTTTTGTATCTTCCCAATCTGTGTGTGGCCAGCCTAAAAGATTCTACATAAGGTGTGCTTTTGGAGCAGTCTGTGGTCTGTTTAGGTGGACAGCATTTCTGTGCTGTTTTTTACATAAAAAATATTATTTCTTCTGCCACAGGTACTTTCAATCCAGATGTTAAGGGCAGGGGGTTGTCCCCAGAGTGCTCCAGTCTATAGGATTAACAGAAGTAGAATGTTCATGTAGAATTTCACTTGAGTGGTCAAGGTGCACGTTATGTCTGTGTTATGTCACCTGTTCCCTGTGACAAAAAGTGTTCTTCATCTCTTAATGATGAGTTCACCTCATCTGAATTCCGTGTGGATTTTTAGGTTCAGTTCTGGTGTTCCTTACACAGCGGCAGCTTCTGCCTTAGCCCCCAGCTGGTGCTGGATGAGGCTGCTGTGTGTGCCTGGAGAGAGGAGCAGTGGCCAGGCTCGCACGTGCGCTCCGGGGGAAGTGGAGCCTGGGTGGAAAGTGAAGCGAGGCCAGATGGAAGTGCTGTTAAATATCCCGAGTAGCCCAAGTCTTACATGCGCTGTTTTCTTTGTAAAGCTTTCCTGCTGTTCATTCAGCTTGGGAAATGTATGCCCAGTGTTACTTGGTGCAGTCACAAGTAACAGATGATGTGTTTGCAGCCAGAGGTGGGCATGGCCCGTGTCACTGCTCCTTGGCTGTGACATGTTTGTACCTGACTTTGCTGAAGTTGTGGCTTCCTGTTTAGACCAATGCCAGTGTCATTTGGGCAGCCCTGGGCCTTCTCAGTGCTGCTGACCTCAGATAGCACTCCTGCTCCAGATCCGGGTGGACTTGTTTATCTCTTAGCTCACAGGGTGCCTTTTACTACTGTGTCTGCTGCTTGTCTTGAAAAGGAAACTTGAAGTGGTGTTGCTTGGTTTTCCTCTGGCTCACACTTCAGTCTCAGCCTTGTTATTCTTAAACATACTTCAGAAAACTGCTAGAAGACTTGTACAAATCTGCAATGGTTTGTGGGCTTATCTCGGATGTATGCTTTAGTTTGAAGTATGTGAGATTTCTTCTTGCCCGTTCTCCGCTAGATTTAAAAGTTATAGCTTGAAAAGTGACTGTTGGTAATGGCAATTTATAACAGCCCGTGTCCTGGAGCATAATTTATGATGAAAAAAGCAGAGGATTTAGCAAGTTTAAAGCCTCCCTGTCTGTTGCTCTGTTTTAGGCATTGTGGGATAATCTAGCATATGCTTAGTTAGTCACTGCTTCAAACGGAGAAGTATTTCGGATTTGGTACCTAATGTCTTTTGCAGACAGCTTAGAGAATGTTGCCTTGCGAGGTGCAGTGTGTTCTTACATTTGCCATGGCTGCAGGAGAGGAGGCAGATACCTGATGGTCATTTTGTTGTCGCTGTGGAATGCAGATGTTGTTTGGCCGGTGTTGCTTGGAACCCTGTCCAGGGGTGACACTGAATGTCTCCTGTTGGGCTTTGGGTCACTGGGGGGTGATGGGGTAGATGGGAAGTCTGGGCCTCACTCATTGCACCACAGTGAGCCCTGCTCTCTTCTGCTGTGATAAAACAATGTCTGGGATGGGTTTGCTGTGTCTGGGGTCCCACGTGGTGCCTGTGGCAATCCGGCTCCTGCTCTCCTGCTGCACTTTGTCCCTGCGCCGAGAGCAGCCTGAAGGTCAAGTGCTGGCACCAGAGTGTGGCTGCAGCTGTGTCCTGCCTCGTGTTCCTCGTGTTCCTCATCAGTCCTTAGGTGTGCTCCGTGTCCCTCCCCACTGACACCAGGCTGTGCTTTGCCAGCACCTTGGCAGAGGTTGAGGGCCAGCCCCTGGGGCTTGCTGAGGGTGCACAGGGAACTGGTTTTGCAGAAGTCATTCTCTGGATACAATCTGGGAGGAGAGCAAATGTGTCTGCACCTCCTTAGTGATCCCTGCTGTGCAGGACTGACCTCTCCACCAGCCCAGTTTGCACTACTGAAATCTCTTTCTATGGGTTATTGCTTTCCTTTAAGTACCACTATAACACATTAAATACAGAGTTTCTGTTGCAGTGATTTATGCTAAGATAAATTATTTGCTGATGCACAGGGGTTTGGTGTCTCAGTTTCTGAGTCTGGTTACTCCCCATGCATTAAATTACTGTGTCCTCTGAAATGAAAGCAGCTGAAATTCAGTGTTTTATTATTTCTTGCACCATTTTGACAAACTTATCAATGTGGTTCAGAGACTGAAGCTGTTATTTAAATAATACAGATGTGTTTGTTCAACTTTACATATAATAGTCCTGGTTTCTTTCAAGTTCATGACCAGCTTTGCCTCAGATTTAAATATTTTGTTTTCCAGATGCAGGCAGACTGAAAGCGTGGGGGTTTCTGTACTTTGCAAGGTCACAGGACAGAGTGAGGCAGCAGGAACTGCTGCCAGGGCTGGCAGAGCAGCACCCTGTACCAGAATTCCCATGGTTAAAAAAGTTCTGGAAAGCAGTTGGATTTTCCTCAGTGCCTGTGCTTGCTCATGCACCCAGAAGCTTGACAGTGAGAGAAACAGAAGTTCAGTAAATAGTATAGCTAGAAAAAAGGGTAGATAAATTCTCCTCTCTTCCCGTATTTTGAAGTGGAGAAGCCCTTTTATTCAGTTTGGACAGTTTTGATAGCAGAGCTAGGATTGAGCTGAGGTCTGGATTATAAAGATGCTCTGGTGTACTGGATGCTTCCAAATAACTCCTAATTCTGTGAATTAAGTCTATTTTGTTTATTAGAATTGTCTGAGTATTTAGCTTTTCCTCATCTGGCATAAGCATTTTAACATCTGCACTTCTGTATAATGATTTCAAGATTTTTCCTCTTGCCCACATTTTACTGGACTTCTTGTTAGTTGATTTATTATCTTCCTAATCTTACTTCAAAATTCATGTGGCATGTAACTTCCTTGGCAAGTTAAATGTCAGGTAAATGGCATTGCTGTGCTAATTTAAATTTAGTCAATAGATAATGTGCTGCAGCAGGAACACAGAAGAACTCGGCAGGTCTCTGACTGGAGATGTGAATTTTCTTTCTTACAGGATTTTGGGGTGCTGTGTACCAAATGGATGCTTAATATTTGGCTGGGAGGTGCTGTCATATGAAATCTCTGAAGTCAGTGATCCACTCTCAGTTAAACTTAATTTAGAGTGTGTGTATTTTCATATTTCTGATATTTCTATTCTATATATTTTGGCATTATGACTGTCAATACTATAAATAAATCTATGTTTGAGTACAACCCAGCTTGTAATTTGATTTGAGGAGAAGAATTGTGCATGTTAACTTGGCTAAGAGCTGTGAGTATGGCTTTTGTAGTCATGAGTGTGAAATGCTAAAAAACCAAAGGACAGAGCAGTTATTTAATTTGTTCTGAGAGTAAAATTTGGGCAGTACCATGGTTTTTATTTGAGAATAGCTCTTGGCTTCTACAGAGAATGAAGGACTTGATACATGACAGCATGTAGATCACTCTTAGCTGCCAGAGTAGATGCAAGGAGTCCAGGATTTTGGTCTCCTTCTGTACTATCAGATTACTTTCTGCCTGTTTTTGATGTAGCTGCTGGTTCCTTTTTAACAGCAATTGAGGAATTGTTCGGGGTATGGTAGAATAGCTGTGAGTGTTTGCACTTGTATGATTTTAAGTGCCAGTCTGAGGAAAAAAAGTGAGTGGAGTAACGTATTTCCATTGATAAAGAGTAAAGAAATAAAAAATTTTAATGTGCATGGCCCAACCCTTCCTGAACTCAGCAAGTAGCAGGTGATCCTGCCAATAACAAAGTGAATTAAACCAAAAGGAAGCTCTTCTGTCTTAAATTTTGCTCTGTAATAAACATGTTATGGGAACATTGTCAGTGAAAAGCAACTCTTTGGGTTGCTTTCATCTCCATGAGTTGATTGTATGTGTGGGAAGGAAGCATGGCTGAGATCTCCTCTGAAGTTTTCTGTTTAAAGGTGTAGATGTAGATTAAGTGAAGCAAATTGGCTGGTGAACTCAAGAATCACAAGCTCACAGAGCTGGTATTTCTTCATTTCAAAGGTTAAAAGAAAATCAGAGAAGCTGTAGCAGAGGTCTTGAGATTTAATTGGATGAGTAACTGTATGAAAGACTTGGGCCTGGACAGAGCCATTGCAATAGGAGCAGGCTAAGTAGAGATGCTGATACATTCTGGAAGGTTTGCTATTGAAGTTATAGGTGTTCCTGTGCTGAAGAGTGCTAATATAAAGTCCAAATAACAAAGCATGGAAATATGGTAGTTAAATACATTCAAGAGAATGTGTTACGCTTCTTAGAAGTATTTTTCCTTCTGCTTGTTCTGCCATAAATTTGGCAGCTTTGTATTTCTTACCACAGAACTGCCTGTTGGTGTAAAGAAAACTCAATTCCTTCTTTGCTGGTCACCAGCAACATCCCTCGTAGCAAAAGGCTCAGACCTGGCATAGGTTTCCACCCTGAGTCATGTATTTAGTAAACATTTAATTCAATTTGGGTATTCACCTAGGGAGGAGATTAAATGAGAGAGGTCAAGCAGCTGCTGAGTGTTGAGTAATTCTATACTTTGGACATGTTGAGATTTTAATAAACATCAAGGTAAATGGTTTGAAATTGGAGCTGGGATTTGAGACTCCAGAAAGAAAGGGTTCGTCTTTCGGTTTTAATTATGAAACCAGGGAGACCTCTATCCTCGAGTCCTGCAAGCTCTAGGAAGGTATAATAAGCTGTGCTCAGCTTTGATTCTGTATGTGAGAATATCCTTCAGCTACAGATTAAAAAGACAAATATCTAAAAATACTTTAAAAATTGTTTTGGAGGCTACTGACCTACTTCTAGTCTGCAGTGTAGGACATGTTCAGGATATATAGACCGTGTTACCAAGTTAAAATGAAAGAGCAAACAAGACTTGGGTGCTGTGTCTGTGATATCCTTAAGCATGATTGTGTGTGTGTGTTATTCTTAGATTCAGCCTTTCGTTTACATTCATGTTCATAAATACTGATTCGGATCGAAACCTCCACGTTTATTATTGCATCATTCACTTGTCTTGGGTTGAGGAACATGGTTTGGCTTTCTGGTGTCAGCTCAGGACGCTGCTGCAAAGGTCATTGTCAGCCTGCTGCCTCCCAGGTGTGACTGTTTGCTGTGACAGGGAGGTGGAATCCCTGGACGTGTGTGGTGCAGAAGCTCTTTGTCTTCAGTTGCAGAACATCCTCACAAGTGAGGGTGCAACCCATCACCCACTTCGCTTGCAAAACAAGACTTTGTTGGCCTCAGTTTTGGAGTTTTTAAACAAGTTCCCCCCTCCCACGCTGCCCTTGTACTGGGAAGGAGCTGAGTTCCCTGTAAACACCTACAGAGCCCTTCATTTTTGCTCCTCCACATCTGCCCCTTAAATTATTCCTCGTTGTGCTTCCTGAGGAACACGTCTGCCAAGGTGCTAAACCCTTCCTGTCACACTGACCTGTGCGGGTGCCTCTCCCTTAGAAGTCCCTCAATGTCTTCCTTGTGTGCCTTTGGTCTGCCTTGCTTTTCACTTGTGATATATTAGTCCTTTGCCATCTGAATATCATCTTCTTTTTATCCTCAGCTGCTTGGAGTCCTGGTGTATAATTTGCAATTTTTAAGCTACAGTGACGATGGATAGCTTTGCACCTCAGATCCAAGAGATCAGAATGGTGCTGTAATAAAAACTGATAGGAAAATAATTTATTTTCATTTTCTTCCACATGATGAGATTTATGTGAGCTTCCCAGGTGTAACAACATCTGCCCCATGTGACCTTCAGCTGGAAGTGAGTCTCCTTTGGTTCACAGTTCAGCGTTGAAGCTATGTTTTATTCAGCCCCAGAATATTTAGGACAACTCATTCCACCATGAAAAAAAAAAAAAATTGCATTTGAAGTTCCCCCTGCTATACATTTCTTCTGCTTGTAGATTCACTGTGTAGGTGATGTGCAAGTAAGAAAAATCATCGAGATTTGTCCTTACTTTGAGTTACATACAAAATATAGGCAGAAAAGTTGTTAGCTTGGTTAAATCTTCCTGTATTTTGGTTTGTTAATAAAACTATTATGGCATCCCAAGACTACCTCTTTCAAAGAATAAACCCAAAATCTGTTGAGAGTGCTGACTTTGAAGTATTAACCTTAATTATCGTTCAAAGTAGGTAGTAATCAGCAAGTGATTTGAACTTTATTTTGTTTTGCTGAATTGATCCTGTTAAACTCCTGCTATCAGGGGTGATTTGTGTGGGCAAGGCTTTATTGAGCAAACAGAGCTGTGAGCATTGTCCGACTGGTCAGACCAGAGGTGTTTGGTGTGTCAGGATGGGGCACACGAGCTCTGTCGACTCCTGCCTGGGGCTTTGCTGGCACCCACAGACACGATACTGAAGGTGTTCCACACACACAAATGGTAGCTGCAAGTTTCATTGGCTTAGTTTGGTTTGGGTTTTGATTTCCATCTGTGTACTGGTTTTTGCCACAAATATTTGCATCCTGGTTTTGAGAACAAGTTGGGTTTTTTTAAATTTTATCTTCACAAGGTCTTCTAGCAACAAGTTTTATGCTACTATGTGCTATATCAAAAAGTAGTTCTTTTTAGTTTAGATGCACTGGTGATTTTATTTGATGTATTCTAATTCTCCACATGTGAGAAGCAGTAAAAAATAGTTCTTGTTTTCTGCTCAATATTTCATGCAATCTCAAAGTATCTGCTGTCCAACTTTGCCAAGCTGGAGGTCCACAGCTGGCTCTGTCCTTGTTCAGAGAGCATTCCATATTTCTTGAGCTTTCTTGTCATTACCTTGGGTTTGGAGTTGTGTCACACTGAGCTTCTCAACTTTGATAAACTCACTTTATCAAAGTCCCTGTGTACGAGGAGGCTTCCTGCTGCCCTGAGCAATTAACTTGTTTTTACAACATTGAAAAAAATCTGAATCATCCACCAACCTTGTCTCACGTACTCCCTTCATTCCCTGGACACACTGACCAGCACCAGTACCTCTGGAACCACCCTGTTTCCCCCTCAGTGGAAAACTGCCCATTTATTCCCAGCTCCTGTGCCTTGCTTTTTAATATTACTAATGCACACAGAGACTCTTTGCTTTCATCCTGTGAGTGCTTAGTCTCTGTACGTGTCTTTGGTGAAGGACTTTGCAAAAAGCTTTTCAGAAATTAAAACACACTGTGACAGCAAGGTCACCTTGAATAATAGACTTATTGGCTGCTTCAAACACATTTTTTTATTTAGTGGTAAGACTGAATTCAACAGACACCGTGCCAGCAGGTTTTCGTGGTATTAGGTCAATATATGTCTTAATCCTGATTCATATTAATCCCAATTAAGTACCAAGATTTAAGGAGTCTATTTCCTTTTCTTCTTTGAATTGCTTCTGAACACTGTCTTTGCCTGAGTTACTTTCTGTTTGTTTCCTGCTGAAGTCAGTCGAGCTCTGTAGTTGTCAATGCAGAAATGTTGTGTTGGTTTTAAAGAGCTAAAAGCAGCTGGGTAGAGTAACATGTGAAGCTTATCCTGAGGTAGCACAAAAAAAAAAAGCTAAAGTATTTGTCACTCTGAGTCAGAGCTGCTCTTTGAGTGACACCTATTGCACGTGATCTTTCTGTGATTTTTGTCAGTGTTGTGAAGCCTCTTCCCCTGCCTTTTCTGACATTTCCTCTGGCTCCCACCTGATTTAAGGGAAAGCTTCAGACTGGGAACTTACTGAACTCCAGTGTAATTATTTCCACGTTTCTCCTGTGGCCTTAAGTCTCAGGGGCATATCTATTGCATCTTTATCATCTTTTTGCCCCTCTACTACTACTCTATGGCAGTTTTCTTGCTTTTGAAATCTTTGAAAACAAATATTGTAGTACTTTTTATACCTCTAGCAAGTTGCTTCTCAGCATCAGCCTTGGATTGGAACTCATTAGTTTTTATTTATTATTGGAAAGCTGGTATTTCTCTTCTCTGAGATCCTTATAAGTCTTTAATCAGCCCTTATGCTATTTGAAACATTCACATTTTTTTAAATTTATGACATCTAAAACTGTATAGCATCTAAAATTACTTCCCATCACAAAATGCAATTCATCTATAGTACCATTTCTACTGCCAGTACACATATGAACGTGCTTTTTTGGTTTTGGTGTGGTTGCTTGTGATTTTGCTCTTCTTAAATTAGTGATTAACTGGCACTTGCCTCCAGTCTCCTCTGCTCCTTATTCATTTTGATTCTACATTAAATTAGAATGCTGCAAAATTACTACCTGGAGTGTCCTTTGGTCAACCAAATTGTTTCAGCGGTTGAAAATTTCAGGACCTATCAATTTAGAATCAATAGAAGAGTGTATAATTACTTAGATAATTTCATGTCATTTCACTAAACAGAATTATCTTAATATCCCTGTGCAGTCCAGCAGTGTACATAAAATAATACTTTGGGCTCTATCAGTACAGCACATGCAGATTTGAGGATCACATCCACACCAGTGATGTCACCATGCTACCTGTGAGCTGCAAAGCCTCTGGAAAATGCAGCTGCCAGGATCAGCTCTGTGTTATTCTGCTGCTGACCTTTATACCAAGAGAAAATATTTTAACACATTTGAATCAGGTGCCACTGCTTGATTCAACACATCTTGCAGATACTTTGAGCTTAAAAATAACCTGCACAAAGGAATTTTCTGCTGCCTTTACCTTTCTCTTGTGTGGCTGATGTAGATTTCAACGAACTCTTTGCTAAAAGAATACTCAGGTTTTGTTGTGGCTCTTAAAAGTTACCTGTTGCTGCCTTGGCTTTCAGCTCCAGCTCTTCTCATTCCAATATGAGGTTATTACCTGCTGACCTTTGCTAAGCTCAGATTACTTTGAGCTTTATAGCTCCTATGCTGGAGGTTATGTTTGTGTGATACACAGGTAAAATTTCATTGCTGTGTCAACATTTATTTTCAACTGGGCTCCAAGTGGTTGCTTGCCTGTCAAATACCTGAAGTCAGCTGCTGATTTTCATAAGCAGTGTAGTTACAATTGTCCTTTTTGCTTGCTGAGCTCAGTGTGTTCTTCCATCTGATGTCCAAACCAAGCTTCAAGCAACACTTAAAAATAGCAGGTTGTGCCTTGTTGTATGTTCGTGTTTTTTAGACCAGTAACCCAAACCCCTGACAAGGGAGCTGTGGAGGAGCACCGGGCATTTCCCGTGGAGCTGAGGTGGGCACTGGCTGGGAGGGGATGTGAAGCTGCTGTGTTGTTTTTACAGGAGCCAGCTCCTGCACAGGCCACACGAGATGGTCTTAACACACATCTCTGTATTTTCCCTATAGAGGGGAAAGGTGTTTTCTGCTTCCTACAGGATTACGGATTTCTCTGTGTGGTCCCCTGCTGTGCAAATGGCAAATATCTGCTGTGATTGCTAAAACAGGTCTATCAAGGTTATTAATTGCGTAATTAGAATGTATAAATAAGACTTGTCACATGACTTTGATTCTCTTGCTGAAATGTTAACATATGATGATGTGCTCTGGTAGCATGCCATAGTAAAAGCAATAATTGAACCATCAGGCCACAGTTTCCTGCTAACATATATTCCTTATAATTATATTTTTCCATGGCTTAAGAGAAAATTCACAAGGGGACAGTCTGACTCTTTGCAAGGCTTGCTGCTTCATAAATCAGTGTCAGCATTTTCACTTAGGGGCTCGTCAACCCCCCGAGCTTGTTGTCTCTTAGCGGGTGTCCGTGGCGCAGAAAAGGATGACGAACCAAAAATAGTCCAAAAAGTGATGCTTTTTCCAGAAACAACAAGGAATAAAGACATTCTAGGGATCTTGTGACTTTGAGGTTTTTTTGTGTTTCTGGTTCACTCACAGTAGAACACTGAGCGTTGCGTAGCATCCCCAGGTTCCAGGTTTCCTAAATTATAAATGTCCTGGCTGCAAGTCCATGTGATCGAGAAGGTGTCAAATGGAGAGAAGAACTCGGTTCCTCTTGGCCTGCATGAGGTGTAGGGCTGCTACTGCTTCGTTCTTCAGCGTGAAATCTGCCAGGAGAGGCAGAACTGTGATGCCAAAGGAATTAATTAGGAGGGCAGCTTGTGTGGGGGTGGGTGAGTAGAGGGTTCTCATTAAGCAGGGGAGAGGAAGGGAGGAGCAGTTTGTCCTCCATGGGAGGGGGTGAACCCTCACCAGGAGCGTGCTCAGGTCTGGATCAGAGGAGCACCCAGGAGCCCTCACAAGGCTGGAACCAATGAGCAAACAAGGGACACTGGACAGTCAAAGCAGAAACCCCAAACCAAAGTAACAAATTAAAAAAGTCTAGAGTAGAGAAGGGGGAAAAAAAAGAGGGGGAAAGAGCAAAAACAAAATAGAAAAAGAAGTCAGCAAAAAATATATAACTTGTAGAAAACCCAACCATTTTTAACATTGCAACACAAATATCCAATGGTAAGTATTGGATCTGATTTTTGTTAATGAGAATATTTCATTGTCTAGTCAGTAATGAGGAACACCTTTCACTGCAGTTCAGTGTGCAAGGCTCCTAGACTGCCAGTAGTAAATAATTAATGCTAAAGGAGTGTTATTTCTCTAAGTGGTGAGTGTTTGTTTCCTCCTTCTTGCTCTTACGGGAGTAGGTGAGCAGTTTTCATCTCACATCAATTTTAAAGATTCATATTCTTTTGGATTAAAAATCAGTTTAGAATTTTTCAGTATGTAAAATTTCATTGAGCGAGATTGGGAAAAGAAAATGCTGAGAGGAAATAGAAATCATGAGAGGAATCCATATTACCAAAACCAGCCCTCATTTTACTTAATGCAAAATCAGAATATCTGCGTGACTTATAAATTTATCCTGTAAATCAATATTAATTTTCTGGATGATTCAGCATTTGATACTTAAATTTTAAAAAGGTTTTTTATTTATTGTCCTTTTCCAAATCGACAGAAAAAAATATGGTGAATGAAGTCTCCTTTTCTGTGGCTTTGTATTTATTAAATATTTAGGTTGCAGACTTTTGTTTTGGCTATTTGCACCTGCGCCTTCAGGGAAATATTTTTCTAAATATCCTCTTAGACTTTGTTGCACAGCCAGGTGAGTCTGGATGCTTTAATGGATGCACCTATAGAACACATACAGGCAATGGCAGTTACTTCATGAGCAATGCACTTTTTTCCTTATGTGGTTTTTAAGTCGTCTCAAAGCATTTTCTCAAAGCATTTTCTGCCGAGGGGAAAAAGAGATTATTTTTAGATTTTTTTAATGCAGAAGTTCTGGCAAATAAATTAACGTTTCAGTCTTGAACGAGGATATGCACTGTGAAGTTTCTAGAAAGGAGTGCATCTAAATGATTTAAATGACTTCAGAATGGGATGTGTGAAATGGCAGTGATGGCAAGCAACAGCTTTGCTCTTAGACCATTAAACCATCTAAATGCCAGAGCATTCCCTCCAAGTTAATGGGCAGGTGGTGATTTATGGAGCTTCTTTTGTGTGCAGTGGCTCACGAGCAGTAGAGCACCCTCAGGCCAGTGGCGTGTTTTGGCTGTCCAGCCCTGTCTCCACGGTGTGAAAGCTTTGGCTGTCCAGCCCTGTCCCCATGAGGTGGAAAGCTTTGGCTGTCCAGCCCCATGGCCAGGGTGTGAAAGCTTTGGCTGTCCAGCCCCATGGCCAGGGTGTGAAAGCTTTGGCTGTCCAGCCCCATGGCCAGGGTGTGAAAGCTTTGGCTGTCCAGCCCCATGGCCAGGGTGTGAAAGCTTTGGCTGTCCAGCCCCATGGCCAGGGTGTGAAAGCTTTGGCTGTCCAGCCCCATGGCCAGGGTGTGAAAGCTTTGGCTGTCCAGCCCCATGGCCAGGGTGTGAAAGCTTTGGCTGTCCAGCCCCATGGCCAGGGTGTGAAAGCTTTGGCTGTCCAGCCCCATGGCCAGGGTGTGAAAGCTTTGGCTGTCCAGCCCCATGGCCAGGGTGTGAAAGCTTTGGCTGTCCAGCCCCATGGCCAGGGTGTGAAAGCTTTGGCTGTCCAGCCCCATGGCCAGGGTGTGAAAGCTTTGGCTGTCCAGCCCCATGGCCAGGGTGTGAAAGCTTTGGCTGTCCAGCCCCATGGCCAGGGTGTGAAAGCTTTGGCTGTCCAGCCCCATGGCCAGGGTGTGAAAGCTTTGGCTGTCCAGCCCCATGGCCAGGGTGTGAAAGCTTTGGCTGTCCAGCCCCATGGCCAGCGTGTGAAAGCTTTGACTGTCCAGCGCTGTCCCCACGGTGTGAAACTGTGGCTGTCCAGCCCCATGGCCAGGGTGTGAAAGTTTTGGCTGTCCAGCCCCATGGCCAGGCTGTAGAAAGCTGTGGCTGTCCAGCCCCATGGCCAGGGTGTGAAAGCTTTGACTGTCCAGCCCCATGGCCAGGGTGTGAAAGTTTTGGCTGTCCAGCCCCGTGGCCACGGTGTGAAAGCTGTGACTGTCCAGCCCCATGGCCAGGGTGTGAAAGCTTTGACTGTCCAGCGCTGTCCCCACGGTGTGAAACTGTGGCTGTCCAGCCCCATGGCCAGGGTGTGAAAGTTTTGGCTGTCCAGCCCCATGGCCAGGCTGTAGAAAGCTGTGGCTGTCCAGCCCCATGGCCAGGGTGTGAAAGCTTTGACTGTCCAGCCCCATGGCCAGGGTGTGAAAGTTTTGGCTGTCCAGCCCCGTGGCCACGGTGTGAAAGCTGTGACTGTCCAGCCCCATGGCCAGGGTGTGAAAGCTTTGACTGTCCAGCGCTGTCCCCACGGTGTGAAACTGTGGCTGTCCAGCCCCATGGCCAGGCTGTAGAAAGCTGTGGCTGTCCAGCCCCATGGCCAGGGTGTGAAAGCTTTGACTGTCCAGCCCCATGGCCAGGGTGTGAAAGTTTTGGCTGTCCAGCCCCGTGGCCACGGTGTGAAAGCTGTGACTGTCCAGCCCCATGGCCAGGGTGTGAAAGCTTTGACTGTCCAGCGCTGTCCCCACGGTGTGAAACTGTGGCTGTCCAGCCCCATGGCCAGGGTGTGAAAGTTTTGGCTGTCCAGCCCCATGGCCAGGCTGTAGAAAGCTGTGGCTGTCCAGCCCCATGGCCAGGGTGTGAAAGCTTTGACTGTCCAGCCCCATGGCCAGGGTGTGAAAGTTTTGGCTGTCCAGCCCCGTGGCCA
Source organism: Orthonyx spaldingii (assembly GCA_013397795.1). Lineage (NCBI taxonomy): Eukaryota > Metazoa > Chordata > Aves > Passeriformes > Orthonychidae > Orthonyx > Orthonyx spaldingii. The sequence goes on along the minus strand of VZTJ01001884.1, from coordinate 1,322,753 downwards.
CGGTGTGAAAGCTGTGACTGTCCAGCCCCATGGCCAGGGTGTGAAAGCTTTGGCTGTCCAGCCCCATGCCCAGGATGTGAAAGCTTTGGCTGTCCAGCCCTGTCCCCATGGTGTGGCAGATCCCTCTGGCCCTGCTGAGGTGAGGCTGGGCTGGGGTGGCCACCCGGTCCTCATGCCCCTGCAGACAGAGGAGTTGCATGTAGCAGTGCCCCAAGATGGTTCCATCAGCTTGTTTGCTCTTTTTCTTAAATTTTGAGAATCTAAGTAGTATTCCCTGTGCTGTGCCCTTTATATTTTCTGCATAATTGCTTTCTACCTCCTTTGACCTGTAGCACACCTGAACCAGCTGGGCTGTGCTGGTAACCCTGGGCAAGGCTTCCATGTTATGCCATTTCCCAGGGAGCAGCATGGGATAGACAACCCTCTGGGGTAGCATCTTTATACACTTCTGGACAAGGGGATTTTAGAGCTTTTTTCCCTTTTTCTGAGGTGTGAAGACTGAAATTTATAGATGGTGGTAGGTTAGTTTTGGGCCATCCTATAAATACTGTGTAGTGGCCTCTGTGAATCTGATTGTTTGTACAGTGTTAGTCTTTTCAGTAATCGGATGCAAACACATTTGGAAGAAGAGAATCTCTCTTTCATTTGTTGGTAATTTCTTTGACAGCAGTGATCATGATGAAGACTTAGTGCTCTTCAGATGTCCTAGTGAAAAATGGCCATTATTAAATTTGAAACCTCAGTCTCATCAGCAAAAATAAAAGATTTCAATATGAGTGTAGAGAGAGGAAAAATGATACAGCATTTCTTCCTCCATTCTCTTCCTGCTTCCAATAGGTCCCTTGCCTTATTCAAGAGGTCAGTGACTCACTGAGCATATGGCAACAAATCTGTGGAGCTGATAATCCCTGTTAAAGCAGAGGCAATTTCCAAAAGTTAGGTTCCCTGATTTATGAGGCAAGGTGTTGCTGTCTCCCTTTCTCCTGATGCTCACATCAAACTCTATCTGTACAAGAAGGCTTTGTTTCATCTGGAACGTTTTGAGCCTGCCTTCTCTCAGTGCTGGAGCAACACGTGTAACGTGAATTGGCTCTGGCAGCACACAACTGGCTTGGAGCTGAGTAATTGCTCATGGCTCAGAGAGTTGTTGCAGTGAAAATGTGTTATCCCTCACCCACAGCAGGCAAAGGTCAGGAGTTGGCTTAAGCTGTTCTTCCACGTACTCCTCTGTCGAACACGGGGTTTTTTCCTCTCCATTTCTGAGCAGGCTGCTCAGTTTGGTGGTGGGAAAGGCCAGCAGCCTCTCCTGCTCAGATAAACGAGAAACAAGAGCCTGTGTGTGATTTCCTTTAGAAGTCAGCCCTCCCAAACTGGACTTGATAACCACAGAGGAGCAGTGACTGTGCTATAGATCCCTAACGATCACACTGTCACAGCAGTGAGTGCACATTGCTCAGTAGCTTCATTACAATATCCCAGCTGAAGCAGAGGTGTTTTCCAGCTGCCAAGTTGGTTTTTCATGGCAGTATCATCTTCAGTATCTTTCTGGCAGTATCTGTTTAATTATCTCTTGTGCAGCCTGTTCTTGAGGCCTTCAGCTGGCAAATGCTGTTTATGTGAAATGTAGTTTGTGTTTGCTTCTGGTGTGTGGGTTTTAAAATAATAACAGCAAAACAGTGGATGAGGAATTTGAATTTAAGCATTATTAGCAACAGGAGGTCCCTCTGAATCGATGTGCTCTGAGGTGGTTTTTTTCTTTCTTTTATTAATACTTATTGAAGCTTTTTAATAGCAAGCTGTAAGTGCTAAGCTGCAAGACATGGCTGGTACCCTGATAATCACATTAATTAGATAATCACATTAGAACTGCAGAATCCCATGTTAACATCAGAGGTTTGTGTGTGGTTGAAACAGTCTTGTAGTTCATTATAAAGTTGTAACTATGTCCAGGTAAAACCAGAGAAAGTGTCTGTGATACTGAGTCAGAGTTCCCAATGTGACCAGTCCCAGAGTACAGGCAGATGTCACCACGTTATCACAGTTCCATACCTTGATTTCAGCAGAATCATCGAGGAATGCAGCAGAGGCAACTCAGCTCCCATTCCTGGCCCCAGAAGGAAGAAAGGAAGGGCAGAACCCACCCAAGTTCTCACAAGTGCTGAGGGGCTGTATCCCTGTGGTCCCAAATCCGTCCTGCTGCCAGTTCTGGCTGTGGGACAGGTATCAGCTCCATGAGCTTTAGCCACAACTCTCCCTGCACTAGAGCAGAAAGGGATAACTATTGCTAAAAGCCATCCAGTGATATTAATTCTAATCTCACTGAAGTAACTGCCATAAAATTCTTCTCACTAGAATCCAAGCATTACCCATGAATAAAACTTTCCTTTGGAAGAGAAGCTTTAAAGCTCTAATGGATGTAAGAACTTGAAAACCTGAATGCTTACAAGTGCCCAGGTTGAAAAAAATTTGATGAATAAGGTGGTATAAAATCAATAATAGGATTTTTTCTTAGAGTTCTAACTAATAATTTTTCATTTATGTGTTTGATACTGTTGAACAATTAGCTGATGATTATTATTATCTTCAATAAACAATACACAAAGGCAAGTCCCCATTTGTGGGACTTTGGAGATTCTTAGACCACAACTGTTTTCAAGACAGGATTGGAAGAGCACCTAGGAGAAATGTTTTGCTAAGCATAAATGTGCAATTACCAGAACATTTAAATGTAATTTTAATGTATTATTGAAATTTATTTTGCACTTTATTTTTTCTGTGGATCATTCATAAGGCTTTATCTAAAATATTGATTTCTTGGCTTGCTATACTAATTTTTTTTATTTTTCATGTGTGGGATAAAGAGTAAAAGTGACTTAATCCTCAAAAGCTGCGAGGAATGTTGGATCTGGCACTGAGAAAATAGTTGGTTTGCAGTGGGAATGGTATGGAAACCAAATATTTCTAATGCTTCCTAAAAGAAGAAAAATGAGCAGCTGATGCTGAGGACTTGCAACTTTCAAACTTTTATCACAAATAGCTCATTAAAAGTGCTTATGGATTCTGTCAGCCATTTCTGCAATAGCTTTAGGTTAGAATAATACATCACCTGCATAATTCACTTTTCCACAGAGGAAACTCAGCGTGGCAGAGAGTAAAAGCACAGGTAAAATTTGGCTGTACATGGCCTCCCAGCCACGATGTGTGAGTGGGTTCAACAACACCAACGTGCCTGAGTATAAACCCACTTTGTGTTCCGGAGTGACAGTTCTGCTCTTCGTGGGCTGTCCTCCATTTCTGTCAAATGCAAAGACAGGAACCAGTGCAAAAGCCCTGCAAGTGCCAGGGCACCAGCACACGCAGGTTCTGCCTGAGAAAACATGGATTTTTAAAGTCCCTCTGTGGAGACGGCCTTTAAAGTCGGGATTTGCTATGCTTCCCATTAACTCACTATAAACTGTGCATATTCACCTACTGAGCTCCTTCAGGCAAGCATCACAAGTTGTGTGAATGAAGTTTTACATGAAATTGGGCTGGTTTGCTCCCAAGTTTTAACACAGTTGCAACAGAATTTGGTTTGGCTTAAACATATGTTTGACATTTGTGGTAAATCTAATTGATGGTTACTGTTTTTATGGCAGATATCTCAGTCTATTTTAGACCAAAATGTAAAACTAGTTTGTAGGCATCCTTTGTAATCTCACTTTTGTACTCCTACAGTGTTATATGGTTTATGATTAGGGCACTTTCTGAAACTGGAATGTCTAAATGTTGTGTGGAAAGAGATCAATCTCTGCTGTTCTTACATTATTGGTCATGTTTCTGCACCAGTGACTGCATAACATATTAAATATTTTTGTCCCACTGTTTTATATGATGTTTGTATTCCTACTAGAAAAGTAATGAAAATATCTTTTAAATGTCTGGAAGCAAATATTCATGTTACCCTAGCTAAGTGTTCCTGTGCTATAACTGCAATAATCTAAAAATATGAGCTAGGAAGCTTAATACCACTGGGAAAAACACAAATAGTTTTGGTTTTTTCTTCAGTTGTGTCAGTTACTAAGTAAAAAATTGTATTTTTCTGTAGGCATGACCTCAGTGAAAGGTTATCACAGACCATAATTAGAGCTCTTGCTGGTGACAACCTCAATACCAAGGCTATGCTCAAAGTAGCACGATATAGGTATTGTGTGAAAGAAAGAAACCAATGAGAAAAAGGGAATTTTGCAGTGAAAAACGAGTCAGTCCTCATGATGTTTGGAATCCAGCAGTTTTGTTAAAGGCAGGAGTGGTTAGAGGCTGCTATGGCTTTTTGACTGAGAAATCTCTCCGGGCACGTGATGTGATGAGTGCAATGGAAACCCCCTCCAGGGAGATGGCAGGGCTGGGGCTGGCAAGGTGTTGCCTATTTACTGGTTGCAAACTTGATATATTCCTGGAATATTAAACTCTTCATATTTACTCTGGTTATATCAGGCAAGAGGCCTTAGGGGTTCCCCTGTTGGTGTTGCTCAGCTCCAGCATCTTTGTCGTTCCTTTGATGACTTTGACAGACCATTGCCAGGCCCAAAGCCAGACCCAGCGATTTTCTCAGCAGCAAAACAGGAGAGTAGGAAAAGAGATCCAGGCAGCTTTTCAGTCCCTTGCTTTCTCTGCAGTCACTGTATGTTAATGTGCAAATTGGTGTGCACTGAACACACAGCGATGTTGTAAGTCCCCACGGAATGGAAATCAAACAAATGTTCTCTCCTAACATTTCCTAAATCTTTGCAAGTGGCACAAAGATTACACTTCTGCTTTGGAATGATGAAATGGTTTCAAGATGATCTGTGGAAAATACTGGATTATGATTTGGGCATTTAATAATTCCTATAGAAAAAATATATATGTGTTATTATTTTTCCATGTTCTTTGCCTAAAAGGCGGGTAAGGTTTCTGGCACTTCCTTTGATGCAATTCATACAACTCAGGGAATTAAATTGCAAAAGAAAGGCAGAATGAACACTAAATGGCACACATGGTTCTCATGTACCTCATGGCTGTTTGGCAGTTCTGCGTTTTCCTGTGCTTCACGGTGCTAAACCTTTTTGTACATATTGACTTGTAAGATGAGCTGCTGATTGATTTGCACCTGAATCACTGGCTGCTGTGAGGGTGTCTGCAGAGAAATGTATGTTACATGTATGGCTTGGAAAAAAATGACTTGCAGGGAAGGCAGAACACGCCAGGATGGTTTATACAGGAGAGGAAATGCTTCCAAAACTCACAGTCCTCATTCACAGCACTAAAATATTTCTGTGTCGTCATTTTACTTTTCAGTTCTGGGCAGTGAAACTCAAGTATTAATAGTGTTATTTTGGAAATAGCATAACTTGGCAATTCTGGGTACCAAAACCTGCAGGAATATGTCGTTCAAATCATATTGTCAGTCAAAATCCAGCCCAGCTGGATTGGGTTGACTGAGGTCAGCTTCTCTGTGTAAAAAGGAAGTTTGGTTTCTTGGGTTTAGGGGTTTTTTTCAGTATGATGAAGTATCTGTTGAGTCAGCTTGTGACTAATTTTTTTAAAATTTTTGAGAACTTTTTTTCTGAAGTCAAATATAAAATTCAACAAATGCTTTTCAGTTAATTCTTGTCAATGCCAATTGGTTTAAGTATCTCAAGCATAGTCAACCTAAATCTCCTTCCCTTGAACTTAAAATCTGCTTTACTTGGCTGAACCACAATTTTTGGTTTCTTCTTCCCAAAATCTTTCAACTTTACCTCTGTTTCTGTATTTTGTGTTCTCTCTGGACAAGATTTTCAGATGCAACTGAAAACACAGATGGCATTAAAAAATAATGTAAACCTGGCTACTAAATCATATTCTTTGCCAGTCTTACCATTTTCTGTGCATGGAATTTGATGTTTCTCTATGAAATATTACCGTACTTGCTGACTTGATTAATCTGCTCCTTTTACCATCACTTTGAGTGGATGTCCCTCCTTCGATTTGCCTTTAAATGTGGTGGGAAGACACTGCTGAGAGCACCAGAGGATTGCAGATGGGACCCCTGTTTGTACTTGAAAGTCTGAGCTGGGCTGAGGCTTCATACAATTTGTATAATATGTGTGAACTTGGACTTGTGCTGCTGGGTCTGTACCAAAAGCCAGAGTGTTGGACACAGTGAGGTGACACAGAACTCTGATCAAGTGAGAATTAATTTTTGAGTCATGTTTTTTCCTGAATCTCCTCTGGGTATTTGGTTAGCCCTGCTGGGGTTTTATGAAGAGCTGAGGATGGAGAAGTGTGTGGTGTGTCTGTGTAACCACAGATTTAAAATTTGTGCTGGATGACTTGGCTTGGAATAAAGACTACCTTTACTCTGTTTTTTGCTATTCATTGTAATGCAGCAAGATCACAGGAACATTGAAGTGATAGTTCTGTCCAGCTTTGATGAGGAATGTAATGTAGGACAGTCTTTGTTAGTACTTTGCTAACTAAATGTTTCAGAGCAGATAGACAAGGCCTCAGACACTTTAACAGAGATTTTTTTGATCCTCTTCAGAGGTTGCCCAGTCGAGTTTGTAAAGCAGCAGCAGCAGCAGCATCTACTCCACTTTAACTTAATGAATGTTATGTAGAGCAGAGCAGTGGTTTGTCAAACCCATGGCTGTGTCTCTGCCCATGGTCATGGTAGGGCCTGGAGATCCACGTGAGGGGCAGGCAGGAATGTAGTGCCAGCAGTCCCTGTGGTCACTGAGGGACTCCAGCCCTTTTTGAGTCCCAGGCTCCTGGACTTTACAGTTAATACTCATTCCAGAAGAATCACAATACAACCTGGTTCTTCCAGCAGTCTGACCAGCCTCTGAACTCCTGTTAACTTTTGCATCTAGAACGTGTCACTGCTTCTCTGTGTTTGCAGAACTGCTTCCACTGATTATTTGCCCTGCTGCCTTTGGTTCGTGTGCTGGCAGCTCATTCTTTGTGCAAGAAGCAGAGAATGTACCTTACCAAGCTGTGTCACACCCCAATACCTCTGTTGTGTCCTCTCTCAGTTCCTCCTGCTCCATCCCCAGCAGTTCTGCCACACCTCATCATTCCAATGTGGAGGCTGTTACTTCCCTTCATAGAGGTATCCTGAGATGAAAACTTCCCTTCAACAGAAGCCTGGATACAATGGAAGTTTTTTCTGGTTTTGTTCTGGTGTTATCTCTGGATGCCACATGTATGCTTTGATTGTTACGTGGTCCTTTAGTCTTTCTGGAAGGGTTCTTGCATTTGATAAATGAGTGATTTACTGCTTTTGAGGATTTCTGTGAGTTCTTTTTCAAGTGTGGGTTTTGTGGGGTTTATTTATCCCCACTTGGTAGTGTTTTTGCACTTAACCTGTTGGACTATATAGTCCTTCCTGTGCTGTTTGGACTTTTTGATGCTTTTTGTAAAATACTTTCTTTTCTTGGTGTGTCCTTAACCACAGCAATGGCTTTCTCTTGGTCCTTCTAAAGTTCTTTCTGTTATTTTCTTGAACCTTCAGTGCACTGTCTTTAAATATTTTCTGTGCTGCCTGCTATGAACATGTGTTGACTGCCTCTTTGAACTCCTGTTTTGAGAATTTAAGGTGCTCTTTTACTTAACATTCCTGCAGTTTCTGCTTCTGAAGTTAAACAAAAAATCCTCTAAGCCACATTCTTGCTGCTCCTGCAAGGCCATTGCATTTGAGCCTGCAGTGGTCAGTGGTGCAGAGCAGCTCTGATGCTGACACTTCCCCAGGTGCTCACGGGGAACTGCTGCTCCCCTGAGAGTTCCCTACCCAGCTGTGTGGAGCTGCTGCTGATCCCATCCTTGGATGTGGGCTCTGCCCTGCCTCCTGATGTGATGTTATTTAGAAGACTTCCATTACTGTTGTGTTTTTTCATCCTTTGCAACGTTTCTGCTTTCTTCCTGTGTCTACTTACATGTTTCTGTTTCTGTTGCTACCAATGGCACAGCAATGCCAGATATAATTTAAAAATATCCAGAAAAAGGATGTTTTCTGTGTCTGGCTTGAACCTCTGGTGCAGTCTCTGGTTACACTTCAAGAAGCTTTCAAAAGATTTAAATTTAACTAAGAGATGGTGCCTGTTAGCTAAAGCCAGATTGCAGGGCACACTCATACACTCTCCCTAACACAGGAAATAGAATTATCTGATAACTCATGTCTAAATACTGATTGCTGCTGTGCTTCCCCAGCCTCACTCTACTTTAGTTGCATGTCCATGTATGCCAAGCTTTGACAGGAGCTGTCATTGCTCATCAATCAGCATTGCCCAGCACCAGCACTGCCAGTGAGTGTTTCCTGTAACAGGACTCTGCAGCAGGGAGGGGGAACTTGGCCTCCTCCCCTTCCATCATGTGCTGGGAGCTGGGGGTGATGTGACAGCAGCTGGGGATGGCCACCGAATGACAGACATTATGAAGGAGTTAACAAAAGTGTGATGCAGGAAAAATGAGGCTGGGGAGGGAAATGAATTGAGGAGGAGGAGGAGAATTTCCCCAGCTGTGGTGCAGTGCTGTGGAGCCACCTCCTGCCTGTACTGGGCACCCCTGGGTGTGTGTGCAGGATGGCTGGGCAGGTTATTTAATAAACATTATTTAATAAAGCTGCCATTCCCCCTGCCTGGCTGAGGAAATGCTGCTTGTGTCGTGCTGTGTATGGATTTTGATTTGATTTCTGTGGAAGCCAAGCTTGCCCTGCCATCTCCTCTGGAGTGGGAGGCAGTGTGAGATTCTGGCCATCCCTAACTGCAAAGAGCCTGAGAACACAGAGTGAGCTGGAATAGAGACAGGCTTCTCATCTGACCAGAATAAGGACAGGGCTATCCCAAAGCCTTGGTTTTGCTTAAAGCAACATGTGATTTACTTGTTAAATGCTACGACTGCTGGAAGAAGGTTCGATTGGTTCTGGCTTGCTAATACCTGCAACCATGGGCAGCCCTGGTTACTCACAGGTATCTGCTGCTCTGCCCTGCACCCCTGCATGGAAGACAGGAGTAGGAATTTCCTTGGCTTACTTTTCTCTGCTGTTTGCAACTCCTCCTGAAGTTGGACAAATTTCAGGAGGGACAGACTAGGAAATCTGTGTTTCTGAACGTGGGTTTTCCTTCATGGACAGATGAAGGAACTGAAGAACGCAATTTGCAATTAAAACCAGAACAAATTTACACTTCCAGTTCCTGATGAGTTCAGCTTTGTATTTAAATTAAAAATATTTCCTTGAAAAGAAGTAAAAGTCAAAAGTTGTCTTTTCCTATAAAACATAATTACTTTTAACTGATTTTAGAGGGTGACAGTAGAGCCCTGTGCCACTGAGTGCTCCCTGCCAGCACACCTGGCTGTGGTCCCTGCCATGAGAATGGGGGGAGCAGCAGCCACAGATTGCTTTGCCAATTAATAAAATCCATGTCACGAATTTCACGTACAAGATCAAAGTTTTGTAAAGGGGGAATAAAACAACCCACAAGCAAGAAAAGAAGCTGAGATGAGCCTCGTGCTGAAGACGTCTGCTCATCTCATTATTTTTATAATACGAAACTGGTTTATACTTGTGAATTTTCTTTGCATCAAATTTATTGCAGAAATTTTCCTTTACCCTACTCACATGCTAACCTGCTCTCTAAATATAAAATGTATTTCTTTGTAACATGTTTTTTCATGCATTTTGTTTGTTGGGTAACTTCAAAATGCTTTTAATGTAGTTTGTTTGATCTGTTGAGGTAAAAGCAAGATGGAAAAATGTGAAAGAAGGGTTGGTATTTTAATCTTCTTTGCTACTGAATGTAATTTGCTCTTACTGTGCTTTTATTAAGAAAAGCTTGAAAAAATTACTAGTAACACAAATTTCCTGGAAGCATCTCTACTTCTTTTAGGCTTTTTATTCTCATTGTTTAAAAAATTATAATATAGGAATTATGTGTAAATATCAGCAGCTTTTGTTCCACCTATCTTGAGCTTTGGTTTTATATTTTTTTCACGTACATCTGTCACAGTCCTTTCTTTCCCTTCAGTGTAAAAGAACTTTTTCTGAAAGTATATCAGTAATTTTGGAAAGAAGAGCTATTTCTAAGGTAGCAAATACCTCCTTGGTTTGTTTTTAATGTCTTTTGGAAATGAGGAGTAAATTGTTCATCAGAGCATTCAGGGCTGTTGCCTGGAAGGAAAGGCATTAGAGAAAGAAAAATGAAGGAAAAGTAGAACTGGACACTTATTTTTTGCCTTTGAACTGCATATAGCATTTCTGTGGAAATTATTTGTGTTTTCATTTTTATTTGTATGTCTAACTGGTTTAAGTGTGGAGAAATATTTAATTAGGGATTAATGAAAGACCCTTTTATATGACAAATGAACATGCCTTCAAGCTAATTTCCTCTGTTTAAAACTCCACATTTCTGAACTTTTAATTAAATTTTGAAAGAAGTAAAATAAATGAATACATTCTTTATGAAAAAGTATATATCTTAATGCGAAGCTGCACACATCTCTGCATCATTTCCATTCTGTTTCGGTAGGGTTAGAGCAGTTCTTCAGTGAATTTGTGCTACATTTGGCTTTTCTCCAACTCCCTGGAGCAGCAGTAAGGGACCTCTCACTGTTGAAGTGATTCTCTTGTTTTGTGAAGTTATTTCCATAAATCCAGTTCCCAGTTCAGCAGCCAAACTGGAGTTTTGCTCCTCATTGGCCATGTTGATCTCAAACAGCCATTCGGGGTGCTCAGAATGCCAGCTGTCCCCCCAGCCCCTGGCTCTTGTTTGAACCAAGGAGGAGAAATGCAGGACTCAAAGCAACAACTGTGAGGAACCAGGCTTGGATTTTCAGCTTGCCAACCTTCACTTGAGATGACAAAAGGAATTGGCAAGGGCTATGCCATTCACTGCTGTTTTCTCCCACAGCTCGCTCTCTCTGTCACTGAAGAGCAATGGGATTTGGAGGTCCGGTGAATCCTGTATCCCTGAGAAGGAATTTCAAAGGAATTTTTTTATAGGTGAAAGAGCATTCCAGAGCATGTGAGCTGTGATTGTCCATGTGCACGAGCACCATTCACAGCCTTGCTCTTCATAGGCCTCTGGAGGAATCTGAGTAAGCCTCAGCAAGCTCATTAGTTAATTCACTCCACAGAAACATTTCTTTTCCCTGCCCCCTTTTCTCTTTTGTTTTGGTTGGTAGGGAAACCCTAGGATCTGACAGTGAACTTTTGGTCTCAATAAAGCAGTTATACCGAGTTTGGGTGGAATTTCTCTGAACTCCACTAAGAGGGAGAAAATGTGGAAAATGCTTCCTCCAAGCAAAATATGAACAAAATGTTGTGATTCATTAAACTTCTTCCTATTTGCCTGCAAGTGAGAACCTTACAGTTCTTCAGCTGAACGCTGCATGGCCCTGAGGGGGCAGAGCCAACAGAAAAAGAGATGGCTTCAGTCCAAGGAGCAAAATGCATGTTTTCAGGGAAATCAGGAAATTTTGCTTCAGGCACATCCCTCCTTGCACAGTGAGTTTGTTATATCGGGATTTTATGTTGCTGTTTGCTTTGGTTTTAAATAGGAAACGAAAGCTGCCTTTGGTGTCACAGAGCAGCCCATCTGTCCTCCTGGACACCCACTGAAAATGCTCCCTGTCTAACGTGCATTCTGTGATTGTGCTAAGAAGGTGCACAAGATTGTCTTGGAGTGAAGAAAACAAACAAAAAACCCCCCAAACCCAATAACCAAGACCAACCTCTTCTTTATCTGGGGAAAGGCTGCTTCTTGAGACTTTGTGTATTTACTTTATATAAAGTTCTCAACTGTTTCAGAAATTAAGCTGACCACCTACAGATGAATGTGGTTAATTCCAGGAGACACGTGCAGAAAAACTCCATATGCAGGTATCACCCCATAGGGATTTTGCATAAAAAGTTAGAAACAGGAAGCTACTGGCTGCTGAGAGGACATGGAAAAAGAAATCCTGATGCCACATGGACTGATTCTGTGTTGTGGGAAAAGCATTGACTCAGCTCCAAATGGTGAGGAGAAAAAGCCATGAGTGCTCCAGGAGCAGCGGCGCCGAAGGAAGGAGCTTCCCCAAACCCCAGGGAGGGAGGCAGGGAAATGTGAGCATCACACGGCCCAGGAAAAGCTGATCTGCTGCGGTGGCAGGTACCTGGCAGGAATTTTAGCCCCCGTGAACCTGCTAGTGGGGTGAAGGGAAAACTTGGCCAACTTGCAGCTACTACACACAGGGAATGGTGGAATTTCTGTGTTCTCTCTTCACCGGGAGACATCTGATAGATGCTGTTCCATTATACAACTTCCTTAGGAGCAAAGACAAAAATTCATCCTTGTTTTTCCATCACTCCTTTGTCTGCAGATCCTGTCGATGGAAGCATCTTTGTGCAGTGTCTGCAGTCAGGTCATTGGATCACCCTTAGTCCTGTGCAGATGGGAATTCTTAGTTTATTTTAAGCTTTTGTTTTCCTAGATGAAAATGATTGTTCGGCAAGTTGAACTCAGAGTTTTAGAATGACTTGTCTTGAGCACATTACAGCACCCACATCCTATTGAATCACACTGTGTAGGCTCTTGGCAGCAGCCACTTCACATCTGTTTTACAATTTTTGAATCTCTCTTAATATAATAAAGATAATGTTTATGAGCCTTTAAAACTGTGGTGTGGGAAAGGGTCGGCTGACTGCTGAAAAGCTGGTGCGATGATGAAAATGAAATAACAAGAATAGACATGGTCTGTATTATAAAAACATGTCTGACACGAAAACAATGGCTTCTTCTAATCCTTTAAGGCTGTGACTATGGGTTGTCCTGTAGATGCTGCCTTCAACTTCATTTAACTTTGGCTTGAAAAGGGAAAGACTGTATAAATACAACAAGTTGATCTCTGGTGGGATAACTGGTGGTGCCATGCTGCTATCAAAGGGAACGAGGACCCCAGAGCGTTGCTGTAGGGCAGCTTCTCAGCACTGCAGCTGCTGTGAGCGTGTCTAGACTCTGCTGACTTAGCTGTCCATCAGGTAGAGGAGATGAAGACACTTAGACACTCAGTGAGCAGTGAAATGGTAAATGTCAAATCGTTTCAGTACGGGTTTTTGATGTAATGGCTAATATTTGTGGATGAAGTATTCTGAATTGATGATGGCCCGCTGTGCTGATGTGCATGGAAGAAATGCTAACTGGGTAATGCAAACCAGATAGGTGTAATTAGCATGCAGCTAGACCTCGTTAAAACATATGTGAAGGAGTCATTTAGCTTCGTAAATGAAAACAGTTGTTAGTTCAATAACTATTTCGGCAATTCTCCTTCGTAACAACAGAATTTCCTTCCCTCCTGTGTTACATTTTCAAGAAAATATTGGGAAAGTTTAATTGTATTGATTGTCCTCTATTGATGGGCCTGTTTGGTGTATTTCACTTGTCAACTGCTCCAGTCAGTCAGTAACACTCACTTTCTAGTGAATTGATTAAAGAACAAAGTTAGTTATTCCTGTACAAAAGGGAAAACTTTTGCTTAAAGTCCACGTTTGCCAAAATAAATTCTTTGTATTGGTGAGAAATCTTTTTAGAAAAGAGTGAAATTGTATGTTCTTATTGGGAAGAAACAGTCAGTAAGAATTGTCATAATGTCCAAATACTTCATTGCAGAGTCCACGTAGTTTTCTCAAGGATTTCTCAGTAGCATTTAGGGTGAGCACTGGCTGAAGCACACTTGGCCATTGCTGTAAAGTTTAGAACTTTTTGTCTCAGTTGCTCTCAGTCACCACTCTGCTAAAGCAATCAAAGGTTGGATCTCAAAATGGGTTCAGGGACAATTCTTTACCTTCCTCTGTTTAAGAATCTCTGAAAACGTCTTGTTTGTGCAGAATAATTTCATAAAATGTTTTTCTCTGCACCAGTTGAAGATTTCATTCTCATCCTGTGTAAATAGATTGGCAGATGTGTTGGAAGGGTTTTCCCTGAGAGAAGTGGAGTTGTTTTCACAAATAATTTTCATTCTTTTCTTGCATTTTTATATCTGTCTCACTGTCTGAAAAAAGGTGTGACATTCAATGCTTGGGTTTTAACAAAACTGAGTCAGGAAAGCTGTGGTTTGCCAGAATGGTTTCTTTCAAAAATATGTTTTTTAAATTATATGTTTTTTCCTAAAGGAAAAATAAAATGTGGTTGCAAATACGTATAAAAAATGGGCCATTTGAACCATGAGAGTCATTCTGACACAGTGATTTCACTTTTTGTGGCATTGCTGCTGGTGCAGTGTTTGGCTGAGTGCTGCTCTGGGTGTGCAGCCCTTGCCAGTGGGTATCAAGGAATGGATCTGAAATACAAAACCCCAGGGTTCTTTTAAAAAAAACAACTTGTGAAACCAGAGCTAGATGTGTTTTCTATCAGGTGTTTTCCACAAACATGGTCCACACTTGGATGATAACTTCTTATTCTTTTGAGAAGTGAAGATGCAGTACTGTCATTATTGCAGGTCTGTAATGATCATAGGGCACTGCAATTATTATGGGCTACAAGGGGTCAGGGTTTGGGTATAAACATCATACAAGTGGGAAAGTTATTTGTTTATAGCCAAGTATCATGAGAAGGATCTTAGATGCATTTAAGGTAAACAAACAAAACTGAATCTCTGAGGTTAGCCTGCAGCTCAGTCATCATTTTTCCTTGGGACTGCCCCGGTTGTTTGGTAAATTCAATGTTCTTTCATGTTATTGGCTGAATTGGAAAGTTGAGAAATGTGAAACTGGAAAGATGTTCTTGACATAATAGATGATAAACTCCACGGCTGAGGCCAGCTAGGACAGCAAGTCTGTTCATGTAATTACCAATTGGCTGGACTTGCAGGCAGTTCCTTGGTTGTTTTACAGGTCAGCATCAAGTACGTGTTCTGTTCTGTAGCTTCTTACTTATGTGAGCATAAACGCCTCGCTATCAGCACTTCAAGAATTCATGGAGCAAAAGCATCTGTTTAAATATTTCTTTTGAATGTATACACCTGCCCCAGCCTCACTGTGAGCACCTGACTCAGGTGTCTTCAGGTCCTAGCAGAGAATTAGCAATAGAGGGGTTTGAAGTACAGAATGAGCTGAACGAAATAATCACCAGCTTCTGGTTCTGACGGAATCGGCTTCTGGTTCTGATGGAAAAGACACCATCTGTCCTTTCCCTGCAGAACATTGCATTTATCAGGAGCAAGCTTGATCATCCTTCCAGAGGGGCTCCGGTAGGAAGAGATCTGGCGCTCTGAAATGATAAATGTTCCTAATTAACAGGTGGCCCCCAACATTTGACATCCCTGCTGATCAGAGGGTGCATTGCCCATGGTGTGCCACAGACCACCATGTGCTAGAGAAAGGAGGTAAAACTAACAGAAATGTATCATTTTTTTGCTTTCAGTGGTGGCAATAACCTCACTAAATAAATACTGAGAGGAACCAGACACTGGTATTTTTTCTCCACAAAGACCTTCAAATTTCATTGCTTCAATTCAATAAATAATCCTTGGTCAGTTAAGAAAAATAATTCCTTCACGTGATGGTGATACAACTCTCTCTGAAGATCCCAATTTCAGCCACTGATGAGAAATTTCCATTGTTCATGAACATTGCTCATTTTTAGGCTCAAGGCACAAAAGATCTCCTTCAGAACATGGCAAATGGTGGTGGGAGAACCGAGTTGTTCCCTCAGGAGTGTCCCTTGGGAGGTGTGTGGAGCAGCAGCACAGCTGGTGGGGATAGTGCTGGGCTGGAAGGAGTGAACACAGGAGCTGGCTGCTTTCAGGGTTTTATGTATTTGTCATCTCTACTTGGGGTGTCCTATAGAGCTGGGTGCAGGCAAGGGCTGCCCCAACTCCTCGTGCAAATATCTCAGTCAGGAATGGATGGTGGTGCAATCATTTGGCTTTTTGTGGAAGAGCAATAAAATGGATGGAGAGTCATAGGATTATTCATGTCTGCATCAAAAAGGAAAATTATTTCTTGAAACCTGAAAGAATGTTTCCTGAAAGTGTGCTACCTATAAACTGCTTCATTTGTGCTGCCTGCTGATGCTCCCTGAAATTTCAGTGAGGGGAGAGTGACATCAAAAATTAGAATAGACTAACTGGCATTATTTTCCTATGGTACTATTAGTGTATATTAGTTTTTCTATTGTAAGAGGAGTTTCATTTGTGGAATGCATTGTCTGTCTTTAAATAATTTCTCTATGGGTAAAATGTGTCATAATTAATATCAGTATCAAAACACTTGTTTGATATATCCAGTTAAACCAAACAATTACAACAGGACTATTTGGAAATTATAGTAGTGGCAGAAAAATCAATTAGATGCTTGTTGCAAAAATCATTACATTGATTGCATTTTATTTTTTCTTTCTTTTGCTTAATGCAAAATGGGAATGACAAGAAAATCAACTTACCACTCTAATAGTTTTCTGTAGGACTAGCAATTATACTTGTTACTGAATTTATGATCTCATTCACAATTTCATCATTTTACATTTCAGTACACACAGCCAAATGTGATAGCTATGAGGATTGTGAGTTTATGGTTGTGGATTTCTAGTATGTTGCTGCATTCAAATTATTTTAATTATTCATTCTGAAATGGTGACTGTTTCCAAGTTTTGGTAGTTATTAAGAGGGGAAAAATAGAGCTGCTTCATAATTCATTTGAATAATATTAGACGTTTTAGTGTCTCAAAAGAGTTTGAAAGAAAACTGAAATGGAGTTTCATCATACTTATTGTATATAAATATATATATGATATTTATGAAACAAAATTATGAATATATGTATAATATTACAGCAATAACCACGTGCTCCTGAATTTCATAGAATCACAGAGTGGTTTCTTCTCTTTCCTTCTCCTTGGTTCTTGTGCAGAATCGTGTGTGTTTCTGAATGAGAAGGATATGGCATTCTTCAGGGAATTCTGCCATTCCTGGTGGCACTGAAATCTCTTGGCTACATGGTGGATATTTCTTTTTCATGTGCTCAGGGATGGCCAGAGATAACAGATCTGGGGTTTCTACTCTCTACTAAACCACACAAAGAGGTTAAGTAGACCCAAATTAGTGCTAATTGAGCTCTTACTGCTACACCAACTGTTCTCCATCCCAAATTGCTTCAGATCTGGCACCTGAAGACTCACATGAGCTGCTTATCTTCTGCTCTGCAGAAGACAGGTAACAGTAAAGTTCTGTGAGTAGCATGGCATAATAAACACTGTTAGGTGGTATGTGAAAAACCAGCTTCTGAATTTCGCTACAAAACCAGAATAATCTTCAGGATGCTTTGGGGCTCTGTATGTGCATCCTGCGTCTCGGCATGCGGGTGTAAGGCGGAGCTGGTTTTCCATCAAGGCAGATGAACTGTGGACCCCAGAGTGCCCAGACTGTGCAGCCTCCATCCTCAGAGAGTTTGAAGACCACACAGGATAAAGCCACGAGCAACCGCATCTGACCTTGGAGCTGGCCATGTTTTAGACTGGGGACAATCCAGGCTTCCCTTCCAGCCGGGATTGTCCTGTGGCTGTAGGGCCCTGGGTGGTGAGTGGGAGGAGACACAAACCCAATTTCTGCTGGTTTTGGATGCAGTTGTGCGCAAGAAACTGCTCTGAAAACCCAGACATTTTTTCTGGCATAAGTATTTTACTGATCCAAAATAATTTTTCCCAGATATTCCTTTCAATTTAGTGTTATTTCTGTCCCTGTGAATGCACTTAGTTGAAAGTCATGCAATTAAACTGAGTCATCCGCATTAGTCACTCCATTTTTATCGTATGAAGAGATTTCCTCACATTTTCCTTTGCTGGCTTTGTTGTGACCCTCCTGAAATGACACATTTTTATTCTGAGAGAAACAGAAATGGCCAGTGAATCTGAGTTTGTAATGCACTGGGGTTTCAATTAGTTTCTGAACTAATTAGTTTCTGAACTCAGAGACTGATTTCTGAACAATCCTTCTCAGGCAGGATTACTGTCTTGCCTTCTCAGCACGTTTGGCTTTCATTAGGAAATAGAACTTTTTAATCCAAACCTAGTAGAATGATAACTTTTTCTGGAATAGGCTTCCAACCCATCTTTCACTTTTTCCATTTTTCCATCTGTTTTGCGAGATGTTGTTTAAAGAGTGAGTGCAGTGCCCAATGGTTATCGGCTCTGACTGACGAGTCGGGGTGTGGAATGCACAGCCCCAATTGCACTGGGATGACAGCACTGGAATGGCATTTTGGACCCTGTGCAGGCTGTGAACCTCACACCACGCTCCTCGTGTCACTTAGAGCACAGCAGTCACTGGGAATTCCAGCAGGTACCTAATTCAGTGATTAATTGTGTAGGGAAGCAAATAGCTGAGGAATTTCTTCCCTTGTTTGCGCACTCATCATTTCCAGTGGGATTAAATGGAGAGATGTGAGAATTTGTGATATTCAGGCCACATTCCTGTGTTCATGAGTCACCTTGAATGCTTTTGCTGTAATTGCACTTTTATAAAATTTTGTTCATCACTGTGTTGCAGTTTGGTACAATAGGTAGTAAAATCAAGTTTTGCCCAAAGAAAAGGGTAGAATGAGTGATTTAAAAATAAAGTTTCGTTGGAGTTGTGGTTTGGTTTGGTTTGGTTTGGTTTGGTTTGGTTTGGTTTGGTTTGGTTTGGTTGGTGGGGGTTTGTTTTGTTTTCTTTTGTTCATTTTTGCTCAGGGTGCCGGCGACAGTTGCACAGAAAATACCATTTGAGTTCTAGTGGTGTTCACACGGCTCCAAGACCTGGGTGTTATTCCAGCAGTGAGGTTCAGTGATAGCATTCACACTTCTGATATCAACATCCCCTTTGAAAGTAGCCAGTCCCATGAAGGGAGACCTTTCAGCTTGGTTAGACTGAAGCATCCATAGTTTAGATGTTAATGTTTCTGGCCACCTCTGAACCGTGCTGCAATGCTCATTGGAGAGTACAGCTTAATAGAGCATAAAAGTATCAGTGATCATGCACTGTTTATCCTGCACGAGTGAATGGTCATTCGGTGTTTAATACAGGATGTTGTGCATCTGAATTTTTACTTAAATAGCATCAGTGTTTGTTCTCCTGCCCTGGAAATCAGAGAATCCTTACATTAAATGATCAGTTTCAGCAAATATTTATAGTTCAATGAAAGATTAGTTTTATTTGCTTGCATTTAATGGAAATGATGAAATAGATTGTGCCATGAAATAGGACTGGGAGTTCTGGGAGGTATAGAGGGAGTCAGGCAAGCATGAGAACTGCTGTCCTCATTTGCTTTTTTGTTTTATATAATTTTTCTAGATGAGTGTTAGTATTCCTCTTTAAACTGGCAAAAAGAAATATTTCAGACTTTTTTCCTAGCTGGGCGAACTGTGTGGTGCTGTTGGATACATCTGGACAGGGACTGACCCTGCCCATAGTGTGCTTTCCCCAGAAATCCCTGTTGTGTGGCTTGCTTTAAATTTGTGTTAATGTCTTCTTATTTACACTAACAGTGGATGTGTTCAATTCCTTTAGTGCTCGGGATGAATTTCCTTGGATAGGGCCTTGAATTTCTCTGGATAGAGCTTATCCCACTGAGCACAGGGTTTATCAGGGGCAATTAGAACTGTGCTAAGAGGATCTTGGTGCAGTAGCTCAGCTGATCACCCAGGAGCTCTCCCTGGGTGTGTGAGAGCCTTTTCTGTGTGTGCCCATAAATATTTCTGTGCAGATGTAAGTGTCTCCTGTGTGTCACGTTGGGAGCAAGGTACAGATGTCTGCTGGATCAGTTTACTCTGTAGCCCCACTGACTCTTTCACCAGATGACTCTGAGCCTGCTTTCAAAGCAGTGGTGAGCACACAGACCAGAGGGAAGCCACTTGCTGAGTGCCTTACATCAATAGAAACAAATGTATTTTTGGTTCCTTACAAATGTGTGATTGCTTGAAGAATGAATTTCCAAGGAAAGGGAAGCTGGAATATAAGTATAATGGGTTATGCAGGCTTCTGGCTGGAGACCTTCAGGCTTTGTTTTATGTGTATCTTGTTTGCATTCAAGTGCAATGAGAGGAGTACAGAGCTTTCTTTTGCTGGACTGTGGTGTTAAGAGTTCATTGAAAATGAATCTGAGGAACACTTTGTCATTGCAATAACATCAAATCTGTTCAAGATCACTTGAAATATTAAAAAGAAGTTCTGGATTAAAACCGAATCAAAGCTATGCAGAAAATAGAGCAGGATTCTTTCCGGGACTATCTTTTTTATCCTGAACGTGTTTCACAGTGAAGAAATAAAATTCAGTAATAAATATTTGCATGTTGTACACAGTGAAAATACAATGAGCTGAAATGGTAGGGTGCAAGCTGAGCAAGTAACCATCTCAGAATGATTCAATTTGAGGAGAAAACAGTCTACACAAGGATACTTCTGTGTCTAGGACTGGTTGTTTTAACCATGGGTGATGTGAAGAGTTGCCAAGTGTGTTGTTTGTGATTCCCATGCCTTCCCCACGCAGAGTCTAAAGAGAAACAGAAAACCCCCAAAGTAAATATGAGCCGGGTTTGCACAGAAACAGTTGTGCAGCTCAGCACTGCGCATCATCGGCCAGGCAAGACAGAGCCAAGAATGGCGTTTTGCAGCAGATGCTGTGCAAATCAATTGTTTTAAGTGGAGATAGCTATTTAACCATCTTATGATGGAAAAGGGTAATTGCAATAGATCACCAGATAAAATAATTAAAAAAAAAAATTCTCTGTTAATGGTGTTGCCCTCAATCTAATAACGAACTGACAGCACACTCTGTTGGTGAGACCAAGCTCTCTGCAATTTTTCCATGCATGAAGATGGTACATCACAGCTCTTCTACATGAAAACATGCAAAGTGCTGAGCCTAAATACCTGGTAGGAATATTTTTATAATTTACTCTTAGAGGAGGAAAACACAAACAGTCTAACAGAGTGAATCGAGCAGTTAGGGGTATTGCGTGTTATGCCTGGGAGCTTTGTGAAATATTTATCCTCCTTGGTGACAGAAACATCTTAGAGTCCATAGAGAAACATTTCTAGCGGCAGCACTCTGAAATAACTTCTTGTTATTTTGGTTTTGTCACAATGTGGCTCTTCCACGCAATTGAATTATACAATTAAATTTCGTGCAATTAAAGGGAATGCAAGGGGGGGATGAGGGAAAGACTCCCTTTTTCTACTGGAATTTTTTAGGAATCCCTGTCTTTGCAAATAATTTCATGGAGTCTAAAGTCAGACTAAACTGTGTATTAGAAATGTATCATTGTATGGAAGACTGCTTCTGCCTTGGTAAACAGAAGGGGATAGAGTTGCTCTTTGTTTGATGTGCCTTCTAACCCCACACAGAACATTTAATTCTTCCCAGAACGTACCAGCACGGCTCTGCTGAAGGTTTCCCTCAGTGTCTGCATCCAAATTACAGAGCAGTTACCAGGCACACACACACACAAACACACAGGCAGAGGCACCACCAGGCCTGCTGCTGCTGCTGCTCTCCAAACCCAGGGAAGCATTAATCCTGCTTTTCCCTTCTGCCCTGAACTTCAGAGCACAGCCTGGTTTTATTAGGGGGTGACTGCAGCTGTCAGTCCTTTCCCTCCTGCTCCCATCCCTTCCTATTTTTCTACGAGGTTCGTGCACCATCAGAGAGAGCCCTGAGAGCAGAGGCTGATGCTGGGGAGCTCTGGGGGTAGAGCTGTGGAGGGAAGGGAAGGAACAGAAGGAAAGGGGTTTTAATACTGTTAGGGAAGAGAATCTTGGGCAGCAGTTTGGTGGAGAGTTAAAAGATCAGACAATAAATTTACTTAACAGAGACTAATCTACTGGGACTGAACTTCATATCCTGTTTTGGGGTAATATATTTCCTTCTGTGCTCTGGAATGAATCTGTCATCTCAAGTCTAATAATGAGAGGCAGAGGATTTTTAATCTCTGACCCCCTTCTATATCATTTAATAAAGGCTGGTTTCTTTGTTTTATTTGGAAGCTAACTTATTAAACTTCTTCTTACCTGCTGCTCTGAAAAACACAATTCAGGATTTTACATTTTCAGGTTTTTAAAAATGAAATTGGGGTTTTCTTTAATGGAGGACAACAGTGTACTTGCAAACTATTTGTTATGGGCCTGGTTTCAGAGCACGGGTGTTTATCTCTCAGCATCTCTGCTGAAATGCAGGGATGGGAAGCAGAGTCAGGCACATTGTTTGCACATTCTTGGCTCCACATCCTCACCAGATTCCATCTGACTGGGGCAGACAGAGATGGGAGACCTAAAGCTGCCGTGTGACTTTCTGTAGCAGGGAACGATGGCTGTGTGGGAAGCTGAGCTTCAAATGTGGTAACCACATGCATAATTAGCTCCAAAATCCCAATCCTCCCCCCTCCAACAGGCTGCTCCTCATGTGGCAGTGGCTGCCACTGCTGTGGAGGTGCCACACTGCTGACCTGACACAGTGACTTTGCCCAGCCCCTCCGTCCTCTGCAATTTGTTAGGAAAAGCTCTCCTCGCCCTTGGGCAGCCCCCAAACATGCTGAGATTACAAATCACCCCGTGGGCCTGTTGAAAGCTGTTGCTCCCAAAGAATGTGGTGGCAGGTCACGCCGAGATCTCTCTTCTTGCTCTGCCTGATTAAGGAAGAGTCAGTAAAATATAGCAAAGAACAAGGCTGCCTTCCCACTGCAGATTGAGAAATAGAGTACTAAAGGCAAAAAATAAAAAAATTAAGCCCTGTCCTCAAAGGTTTGTCTGAGATTTAAGTCACTTGAGTTAAGGGCTGGTGTCCCCTCAGGGCCCCCGTGCCGAGGATGTCTCTGGCAGCAGTCAGGCTCCTCCAGTCCCTGCTCACCACAGCCCTGTATCTGTGAGATTCAAGAGATCCTGCTTCCTACAGAAGCCTGTTTACCATGGACTTTCTATAAAAAGCCTTTTCATGTAACTTACTTCAGCTTCAGAGTTTTTACTTTTTTTTTTTTTTTTTCTTGTTTCCCTATTAAAAAAGGACTAAACATGACAGGGAGGAATTTCAGACTTACCACAGAGAATTCTAGAGGCTGAATTAGAAGGAGTAGTGCAGGCATTGCAAGTAGCCATGCAAAAAAATTCTTATATTTCTGTCTAAAATAAAAGTGTAGTCTTGACAGTGATTAAGAACTTATTTTCATGCTTCCTGGAATTCCAGTCTAAGCAGGCAACTCTTGAAACTCAGTGCTGAAGTTGTTGCTTTCCTTTAATCTTCCAGGTTGCCGTGTCCTGTGTTCAGTTCATGTTCTGACCACTTGGTTTTGCTTTGCAAATGCTGCTGAGGTGTGGGGGTTCGAGCACCTTGCAGTGTGATTGCACATTTTATCCCCTGTGTCACTCATCCCTTTCCAAAGAGGGGCTTTAGGAAACCTGGCCATGGCTAAAACAGCGTGTTCTTCTGAGAGTTTGGATTCCTGGCAGTAACACAGAGTACAGTCCTTTCTTTTGGAACACTGGAACTCAGGGTTCAGCATACTCAGAGCTGGAGTGCAGGGGCTTGGTGAAGGGAGTGATGGGTTTGCATCAACTGAAGTGGAACTGTGCTGCTTGGTACTTCCCACTCAGTCCTAGTGTTGGGGACACGTGAACACGTGTGGCTTTCTGAGACTTTCTAGGTGATGTTTTTGTAGCTGGTGACGGATTAGTAAATTTAAAAAAATCTTGAATTTAAAAATAGAATCAATTTTGGGATGGCAGTCCTCTAGGGATCGTGATTAAAATGGGAATATTTTGTTACAATCTTTGGTTTCCATAGTAACAGCAAGTTACAGACTCATCAGATTCCTGGTCTCTCTTGTATCCCACTGTTACCTTGTTGTTGAACAGCTTTCCTCTTCAGAGCAAAACCCAGTAACTCTTATTTTCCACTATCTGTAACAGGTGCAGTAATTAGAACAGTAAATTTTGGCCAGTAAATAGGGTATGTACTTAGCTGTGCTCATGTGGTTTTACAGCAGAAGAAAAGTGGTGGCAGTGGCAGCTTTAGAACTGATATGGGTATTTTTGTATAATTTAAACAGCAGTTATAGGAAAAAAAATAGTTCTGCTTCATCTTGATAAATAACATATTATAGATGCCTCTGTAGTACTTTGTCTTCAGAGACACTTATTAAAATGTTTTATATACAGAGGATATTTGCTCTTTCGTTTTGATTATAAGTGGAAGAAAAAGCAGATAGATGAAAATTGACTATTCGTGAGTGGTAATGGGAACAAAAGTGCAGGTTGAAAGACAAATGGTGTTTTTTCCTTGGGAAAGGTGATTTTATGTAGCGTGGAGACAAGAACTCTGGACTAGAACATCTGGAATGTTTGGCTTATCCCCATTAATCTTGGAAGTGTATCTTGTGACTTCTGTGGATTTATATTTTCCCTCCTTTTTAGCACTGAGTCATTAGATTGTCTGCTTCATTATACACATTAGTACCTTGCACTCCGTAAATCCAAACGGTGACTCCTATTCTCATGAATGTGGCTGTTACTTCTGGGTTTGCTGTCTGAGTGCATTCATGTCCTGTTTTTTCCCCCACTTTTTTGAAGGTTCCAAACTTAGCTGTTTGCCTTGTAACAAAGACCTAAATCCACATCAGTGACCTCAAGGGGATCTGGTGCTTCATTCAAAGCAGGCAGAATCTCAAATCACATTTATGAAGAATTCTCTGAACTGTTGCTGGATGGAAAAACTTTCAGGGTCTCTCTTTCTTAAAAACAAAACAAAACAAAAAAATTAAAGAAAGAAAAGGGAAAACAAATATCCCCAGTGGAATGGGAAGCATGGCACCCTGTTTCACCTCTGTGGGGTGTCTCTCCAGGTCAGGTCCAAGAGGCTTTTCACTGGGCTCCTGGGGCAGGTGCTTGTATGGTTTGTGCTTGTTCTATGAGTGTATAAATTACTTCAGTCTCCAGGACTGTCTCCAGGGCCTTTCAACAACACTATAAATTCTTATTACCCAGACAAAATCAAAACTTATTTCTAGTAGAAAAGGCAGGTCTTTTGTTTCCTTTTTTTTCCTTCAGATTCTTTTAGGACAAAAGAAGTCAGGCAAAATTGCCTAAAATATTAAGACCTTCAAGCAGACTTTGTTCAGCTCCCTGGCTTGGCCTTCTGTAATTAACTGGGTAGCACACGTGGGGTTTTTGTACGAGGGAAAAAACTGGGAGTGACTCAGCATTCCTGGTGTACCCTACAAAGACTATGGAGGGCTGAAAAAACGTAGTTTTCAGTGTATTTTAATTAGCTAGAATGTCATCTTGGCATCAAGCTTACTTGAGTGTTTCTATAGCAGGAGAGGAAAGGAGAGCCAAGTGGTTTCTGCTTTCTGGTTTTCCCCTGAGCAGGGAGGAGGAGAAGGCAGGGAAGGCTGATGGCTGCCTGGTGCTAGATGTCACTATCTGTCATCAGTGACATCTGACAGATGTCACTGGTGCCAGTTTTTCTCTCTAAGACACACTTTTGGGCTGTGCTATTCTGAATTTTTAAGTTAGTGAAACTGTTTAAATAGCAATAAATCATTCTTCAGGCTGGCCAGAAATAAGAGTTCATGGGCTTGGCTGAGTACAGGAAAGGTGAAATATTTTGCATATCTTTATGAACATTTTCCTCCAAAGTTTATATTTGCTCTATTCTGGGTGTGTTACAAATGAAGATGTTTTAACATCTTGGTCTCTAAGTCTAAAGGTGAAAATAAATATAAAATCTGAGCAAGATTTTTACTCTGGAGCTGGGCTTCTTTAGATGTTCTCAGCTTTATCAGGGTGTCATGTATAGAACATGATGTGAAACCACGTTAAATGTGTGGCTGGTCTGCTTTGTGTCACCTCCCCTTGTGTTTGTGACAGTATTCAAGTGCCTGTCACATCCTCAGTACTGTAAACAGGATTGAAAGCTTGATATTCTGAATTGCTATTCTGAGTTTTGAAATTGAAATTCATATTCTGAGTTTTTTAATTTACAGATTGATATTCTGAATTGACATTCTGAGTATTGAAATTGATATTCTGAGTTTTTAAAATTACAGATATTCTGAGTTTTTTAATTATACATTAATGGTTTGTGGATCTGTTCAATGACTAAAGCACGCAGTTACCTCTGCTAACAACAACGGCTGCATTCAAGATCCTCTTCAGTCCTTTTGTTACCTGCCTTGAGCTCCTTGCAAGCTGAAGAGCTCTCTGGACACCTGGGATGGAAGAAGGAACTGTGAATTTTGGAAATAGAGAGAGACTGACCTGGTTGTTGCTAATAGTCTTGGCCATCCAGAAGGTCTTAGTTTTCTTGATTGAATTTTTCTTTGATTTTAATTATTTTTGTTTAAAATGTGTTCTGCATTTATAGTAATAATGGGAAACAGTGCAGAGTGTAAATACCAGCTCGGGAGGGGAAGGAAAAAGATGAAGCTATAGCAACAGTGCAAGGCAGACAGACAATAAACCCTCTCTTGGTGCAAAAAAAATACAATTTATGGAAAAGAGATAAGTAAACACAAATGGCATATAACTCAGTGTGGTTGCAGTACATACTACATTATTTCTGCAGTGAATGTATAGTGAACAGTGAACCTGTGCTCTCTGAGAACTTCCTGAGAAATATTTCAGCTGTAACTCTGTATTTCAGTCACTACTATGAAAAAGGTGCTTTCATTTGCTTTAATGTGGGAACAACATCCATTTGTTTCATACCTTCACAGCTTCATCAGTGAATAGACTTCCCTGAAATAACACAGCTGAAAACCTTGATATTAAGTTTCCCATTGTAGTGTACCTTCAAGCATATAAAATATAAATTATAACCAAAGTAGTTCTTTTCAGCAAGTTTGGAGGATGTGATATCTGTGCATTACAGGGAAAGGTGTGGTGTGTCCAACCTCTGTCACTCTGACTTCTCCACGTAGCTTCATACAGTCACACTTGATCTGTTAGAAACTACGGTTGCTGGGAAAGTTATGAAAACATTGGCTAATATTTTACAGACTTGAGTTTATTTTTCCAAGGATTTTACCTTTCATTTGTCCCAGAGCCTTTCTTCAACAAACTGGGTGGCGAAAATATCGCATTACATTTGAATGATGGCACGTTGGGCCCAGCTTTTCCCGAAATGTGTGATGGATGGATTGGAGGTGTGTGGCCACTGACTCATAAAATGAGTCCAGACGTGTCGAGCCCGACCTGTGCCTGGTTCCTTCTCCAGGTGCTGATGCCCAGTGGGTGCTGGGGCTGAGCTCCTGTCCTTGCTGGAAGGAAGGGGGTGGCACTCAGCTTGCAGAAAACAAAGGAATGAGTGGTGGAAGTTGTGCCGTGGTGGTTTGATGAAGCCGTTCCTGTGGCTGCATCTGAATTAAACATTCCTTATGAGCTTTGTTTGGTGGGTTAAACAGTGTCCCGTGGCTGGAAGCTGGAAAAAGTAAGGGGAGCACAGAGTTAGCTTTATCTACCAGATACATGAGTCTCATATACTTATTTGCAAGAGGTTTTTCCCCTTGGCACAGCAAGGCAGTTCATTATCTGTGAAATTCCACACACTGTCAATATTTTTGGGCAGCATAAGTAGAAAAACATTTTTTGTTCAGAGGGAGATTTCTAATGGAAAATTGTACATTGGTTACGAATCACAGTTATACAGTAATCTTGCATTGAAACTTCTAGGTACAGAAGCAAACCCAAAATGTATTAGAATCATACTTTTAACTCCTACCAGTAGTCAAGACTGTTTGACAAGTTGGGGGGCTTTTAAACTGCTGTGATAAAAGATACATGTGGAATACCTTTCTTGACCACAACCAAGATGTTGTAGAATCCTTAATCTGAGAGTTAGAAAAAGAGATGTTCACTTTGCACGTGTATTCTTAGACTAAAATTTGTGTGAAGAACAGATGTTAATTCAAAGTACACAGTGCCTGAAGACAAGTACTGAAGAATTATAAATATGATTATTTGTTGTGATAACCTAATTTTAAAGGAGAGGTTTTGATTTTTGACCATGGAGTCATTTACAGCCTCCAACCAGAATTATACATGGATTTAATTTTCAGTATTTGAAGCACTTGAGGAAATAATTTCAACATTTAACTGTGTCAGTGTCAAAACTATTATTTGTGGAACATAATTGGGGTTTTTTTCCATTTGATAAACTGGACATATAGAATAAAATATACTGGAAGAGGTATTTATTGTCAGGACAAATAGGAACCTTTGCTGCAATGGAACCACTTGTTCCTGAGAATGAGAGTCCAGTCATGGTCGATCATAAGGCAATTTAATACTGTGAATATTGGTTTGCATTTTAGTTTTGTAACCTCAGGAGACAGAATACTCATTAGAATACTTACTGAGGCTGAGTAAGAACTTAAAAATATGTTGGTTTGTTTATGGCTTTTGGGTTTTATGTTTAATCCACACCCTGGGCACCAGCAGTGGTTGTGAGTAACGAGTCCAGATTTCAGCTCGCAGAACTGTGTGCGTTTGATACCCATCCTCAGCAGCCTGCGAGCTGTCCTTTAATGTCCTTCCTTTAGTGTCCTTCCCTAATGTCCTTCCTTTAGTGTCCTTCCTTCCTTCCTTCCAGCCCACCCCGGCAAGGAGCTGGCAGCAAAGAGGGGCCAGTGCCACAGAAACTCAGGGCTGCTCTTCCTCGGAGGAGCTGCAGGAGGCCGGGGCTGCTCTGTCCCGGGAGGTGGAACTGGGCTGCTTTAATCCGCTTTTGCTCAGCACCACCTGAGGCTGGGGAGGAGCGGTGGGACTGCCGGCACTGACCCCGCCCTGGATGCAGCACCGTGTGTGCGCCTCCGCTCGGGACCTGTCACACTCAGTTTGGGGGACACCAGTTCGTGCCCCGGGCCCTCAAACAGCTGGCAAGGCGGTCGGTGGGGCGGGCCCGGCTCCTGGTGGGCTGAGGCAGCGATCAGCAGAGGGCACCAGATCAACACCGCAGCACCTGCGCGCCGGGATGGGCGCAGGTTGGCCGGGATGCAGCCAGGGATGCAGCCGGGCTTTGGTCCCCAGCACAGACCCTCCGTGTGCCTGCTTTCCTGGCTGCAGGACCCGTGCTTTGGGGTTATAAACGTTATTTCCGTCTTAGACTCTGTTGTTAAAAAGAAAATTTCATGTGGGTGAGCTGCTCCAGTATTGCCTTTCCAAAGGCTGTGGGACGCCAAGCTACAGCGGCACAGCTTCTGGAAGCTCAGATGATCTGTTCTGTCACTTCAGAGAGATTCAGGTTATTCACTCATGACTTAACATTTAAAAACCAAGAAAAAAAAAATTTTTGCTTTTTTTTTGTTTTTAAACAACCCAACATGAGATGACTTTGGAGAGGTAGGATGGAATTAATTTCACATTGCCAGAGTTGCTGCATGAGGAATGATATCAGAAAATGAATGAACTAAACTTTTCTAAAAGCCCCACCAGCTTCTGGATTGTTTTTCTGTAAGAGTTGCAAAGAAAGCTAAGTTTATCAAGATTAACACCTGAAAGAACAAGAAAAAAATTTATGAAAACAAATGTTTTGATTGAGAAAACAAATATTTATTTAGTGAAAGGTTCACAGGCTCCACTGGAAGGTGCCAGCCCCGCAGCACCCCAGTCCTTCCTTCCCTGTCACAATATGGCAAAGTGTCCTCAGCTCCTGCTCACTATTCCTAAAGACCACACCAGTGTTTAACTAACATAAAGCTCTGGTCGAGTGGGACAAAATGTTGGGACTTTTTTAAAACCAGAAAGGAAAGGCAGAGTAGGTGAAGCTGCAGACATCAGCTGTGTTTTTCCAGCTATACAAGTTTGCTTTAATGTTTTCACCAGAGTGCATCACCCCACGTAATTTATCCGTCGTTTTATAGCTGTGCTAATGATGTTCTCATTTCTTCTGTAATCTGTTGCAGTCCTGCACGTTAGATTCAGTGATGACTTTGCAGAAAACACAGATTATGGTGTTGGCAGGAATTCCCTTCCCTGGAGGTACGAGACATTTGAGTTAGGTGAGGAGGGCAGAGTTTGCAGTTTTTCCTGGCAGTGGTTCAGTGCAGTTCTATATTTATTGTGACTCAAAAAAAGCCTTTTATTTAGTCTTTTTATGAAATGCCTCCTGCCTTTCTCTTGGAATTAGTGAAAGTTGAGAGCATTTTATATCCTCAGAGATTTTACATTTTTTACTAGTGTATGTCAATGTGGCAGAAAATTTTGATTAATAATACCTATGGCAGGGGGAATACAGGGCCTGAGAGAGTTGCAGTTTATTTGGGGAGAGCAGGATTAGGGTATCAGTTGCTAATCTGGCTACTTCTACAAGACTAGAGCAATCTATATTTAATTTACTTTTTCTGAGAATGATATGAAAAGGAAGAAATAATTTTCTAGGCCAGACAAATGTGAGTATGTTATTGTGATATGTTGTCATGGAAATGCTTTAAGAGACCAAACTTAGTTAATAATACATAATATTATAGATAATGCATTAGTTAAATCAATGAGTTATACAGGTCAATGAACTGAAACTGATGTTAGAGGGAACTGAAAAGAAAATGAATAATTTAAACTGTACTGTATGTGTTTCATAAAGCTGAATATAGGCAGAAAAAGAGATGGATAAAGCAGTGTGATAGATGGAAGGAAATGGAGAGACACAGATTATTTGTGTAATTTATCCACCTGTTCCTTCCAGTAAATAAGAAAATCTGTTTTCAGTCCTAGATCAGCCTTCTTTACGTAGGTTAGCTTCTGCTCTGCCTCTTTGTCTTCTCACAACATTTTTCAGAAGTTTAATGTCTCAGGAATTAAAAAATCCCCCTGTAAACCAGGTGTTTTTAATACCTCATGTGCTTGGCTGTGGGCAGCACACGCTGCCAGCTTCCCTTCCTTTGCTGCTGTTCCTTCAGGAAACATTTCTGACCTGAGTGGCAGGGATTGGTGCAGGATTTGTGGAATGCCACGTGCTGGCTGAGCCTGGGGCAGGACGTCCCTCATGTGTGTGGCACTGGCAGCTGGGGCTGATGGCAAGGTGAAGACTCCAAACTCTGACACTGTTGTGACACTCCTGCATTATCCTAAACCAGTTTTGTTCTTTCCTGACTGAAGTGAAACGAGTCAGTGACTGAAATACCTACACTGCTTAGGGCTCCAGTACCTAATCTCCCCCACCCTCATTACAGAATGTTTAAAAATGATTATTATTTGCCTGCCTAAAGCAGCCAGGCCGCTCAAGTCTTGCCTGGTGAAATAAAGCAATGATTAAAGTAAGTGGGGGACCACAATATCCTTCAGGGTCTCTCCTCAGCCATCAGCAGGGCCAGATGGAGCAGATCAGGTGCTGAGTGCTACTCTTCAAAAGGGTTCTGTGCAGCAGCTAGAGAGTGTTAAGTCTTGCAGACTTTTTTTATTAACTACTTGTTTAGGAAAGCACTGAGGTATTTTCTGCTCTAGCCTGAACACCACCTCTGAATACCAGAAATCAAATAAAAATCCCTATTTCCTGCCTTCCCAAAGGAACTGCATTACCTATAAACCTTGTTTACCTTTGGGCCATGATTAACATTTCCCCATAAGAAAGGATTTTGCATATTCCAAACAGGAAAGGCAACACAGTGATAGATGTGCTTATACTATCAATGTGAGAGGAGTAAACAAGGAAAAAATATTTCTATTTCTGTGATTTCCCATTTGATTTTTTTGTTTGCCACTTAACGAGTAATGGATGGGATGAGAAAATATTCAAACTGTGATTTTCAGTGGGGAATAACAATAACAGATTTGTACATATTTCCAGCGCATTTTTACTTTTTTTTTTCTTTTTGCTAACCCACATCTTCATTTATGTGCCAGCAGAGGACATCTACATAAAAGTCAGCTGTTTTTAATAAATACCTGATCATCCATGCTGTGTGTTTCCTACAGGATTTTTCACCACCACCCTGGGATACAATTGCCTGTCCCTGACTGTGAGTTGTGTGTACTCCTGAGATTTTACATGTGGTGGTAACGAGGAAGGAAGGGTCAGGCCAGTGAGTGAGGTGCAGGAAAACCTGTTTGTTCCAAGAGAGTCTGTGTGGTGTAGGGGGGTGTGTGTGTCCCAGACTTGAGGAGAAGGCAGCTGCACTCTGCACTTGCTCTGTCCAGTGCCACAGCCCTTCAGGCCCCTGCTGCCTCTCTCAGCGATGGGCTGCATTCCAGCAGAGCCTCCTCAGGGCAGTTCAGCTCACTGGCCATCCTAAATCTGGCTTAGTCAATCTGGCATCTTTTTCTCTCTCAGAGTATTAACATCTTTACAGAACTGCACTCTCAAACCAGAAAATTCCTCCGTGTTAAAGATGTGGTTCAAAATGGGGGCGTGTGTTGGTTTGTTCTATTTGGTTTGTTTTGTTTAAGATGCCAAAAAAATGGTGTTTACTAACTGTCCAGCATTTGGGTAGTTGAGATGGGATTAATCATTTCTCTCTGTACTGAATTCCAGTGATTTATTGGAAAGAAATCACACTGACAGCCCATGAGCTTGCATGGACAGCTTAGGATCCATTCTGGCTTATGGCTTCCTAATAAATAGTGAAAAATCAACCATTGTTTCAATTCCAAGGGTAAAGCATGTGAGTAGTGAAAAAAATCTTTGCTAAAGGCAAACTTCCTAGGTTTTGCCAAGAAGCTTGTGCAAATGGCATTAATTATGAGGAGCATGACTTGTGTGTCATAGAGCATTTATGAAACTGAAACAAATAAACAAGACATTTCATTGATACAAAATCAGCACCAATGTGTTAGACCTATTGGCCAAGTTAGGTGTTCTTCAAATTCTGTATTCTAATATTTCCACCCCATAGACAACAAAAAGCCCCACATGAACAAAATACAAACCAGCACAGAATGACAAGGGGATGACCCAGTCTTCCTCATAACCAGGTACCAGAAAATGGAAGAGGCTCAAATGCCTTTTAACCCTGAGCTCATATTCCAAATCCAGATTCTAGAAACTTTGTACAGGTGCCACTTTGCAGCAGTTTGTTTTGTAAGTGGAAAGACGAGTAGTTCTGCCAAATGTTTTCCTGTCTTTTGTGGCTCGTGTGCATTTGGATATTGTAAAAATATCCCATGTAAACTGGTAGGCCGTGGTATCAGAACATCTCTGCTTGGAATCACACAGCGACAGACAAGCAGATCGGTTTCTGCATGCGTTTTTGGAGAGGTTTAAGGAATTTGAAAGTTAGTGGAAACAGCATCTGTCAGCTATTATTGTAGTGTTGTTCTTCCTTGTTTAGCAAGTTGTCAACAACTAAATCGACAGAAAATCAGGCAAATGTATTTTTGTGTACAGTCCTTGACAAGTGGGGGAGGCCCATTTGTGTCTTTTCTTGGCAATGACATTGTAGGTTCATGTAAAAAATCTAAGGAAGTTCTCACTTCGCTGAAAGACATTGAGTTAAGACAATCGAAAATACTTGCTCTTTGTTATAATAAATATTTCATAATTCTACTGTAAATAAGAACCAGTTGGAAAATAGAATGTAGTAGCAAGATACTTCAACTATCTCTGAAGTGAGCTAAATGCTCCTTTTAGCAGTTAAGCCTTTACAGATGTCAGCTGAGAACAAACATCTTCATAATTTATTTATCACAAGTGAGAGCTGATTTTCTACTTGTTCCTCTAGATATTACTTTAATTTTTCTGTCTCCATTATGTCCACTTCAAAGCAAATGATAAGCTGAGATTCTAAAACAAGTTCTGTTTTTATGGATGCTTTTCTCCCTCAAGGTAGATCTTAGTCAAGAGAATCTAATAAGACCCTGTCCGTCTGCAAAGCTTTTCCAGGAAATACTCTTTTTTCAGTAATTTGCATATAATTTTATTTATGTTAAAGTCACCTTAAGAGCAATGGAAGTTTTTACTGTCTCCTTCAGAGATTTCAAACCACCGGTTTTAGAATGAGATGTGTGCAAGAATTGTATTCAGGCCTATGGAAGCAGAGGAGCTTGGCCCCAATCCTTTGCATGGACTGTTTGACTGTGCCTTCAAAAACCTTTTTCACCATATGTGACCAAAAAGTATTTTTAAATTCTGGGATTTTCAAAGTGAGTGGAGCTTTTAGGCTAACTGCAAGAAGGCTTGTAGGAAAGATCTGTTAAATATGAAAGAGGTGGGGGGAGCACAAGTCCCAAACTATTCCATGCTCCCTTGTTCCCTTCTAAAATTCTGAGTTGATAGTGCAAGGAAATTTTTCTTTGGAGTGTAATGTTTATTTGGGCAAGATGGTGTTAAAAGGAATAAAAAAAGCCTTTATTTACCTATGACATTCTTAGGATCATTTAGCTGCTGGATTGGGCAGTGGACTGTTGGAAAAGAGGCAGAAATTGCAAGATAAGATCAACTGCTCACCTGGGGAGACTTAGAAAAGTTTCATATTTGAAGCACATGTTCCAAATGCTAGTCAGGAATGGATAGCATTAAATTCTTACATCTGGCACAGAGCTGTTTGCTTTTATGTTGGTTTCTTTTCTTGTTTTATTGT
This sequence comes from Orthonyx spaldingii, assembly GCA_013397795.1. Lineage (NCBI taxonomy): Eukaryota > Metazoa > Chordata > Aves > Passeriformes > Orthonychidae > Orthonyx > Orthonyx spaldingii. Next base: position 1,288,245 of record VZTJ01001884.1, on the reverse strand, counting down.
TTAAAAGGATAATAAAACCTCACAATAATATCTCATAATCAGTATAGCATATCTCCAGGCACCTTTTGAACGGTGGCTTTGCCAAGAAGAACATGCGTCGTGGTTTATTTTGCCTACAGAAATGTTGAGGGTTTGCATCTGGATCCCTTTGGAAATAAATTCATGGTTTGTACCAGTGCAAAAAAGGGAAGAGGAAAATATTCTGCACTGGTGGAATAGATGGTAATTCATTTTGGCTGGGTGGCAAGCAGAATTAATTATCCAAGCCAACGATACACCTTTGGCATGGCTTCAGCTGTTGCACGTTGCCATAGATGCTTCAAAGCCAAGGTTCCTGCCATTTTTGTTTGGGTTTGGTCTAGTTCCATGGTTAGTTCTGAGTTAACTGGATATGTTGTAAAGCATAAACTCAAAACACACCTTAGCATGAACAATAATTCCAACTCGTAGGTTTTTAATGTGTTTTAAAGCAAATTTTAGCTGTACTTCACGGATACGGATCTTCAGTGCTTGTTTTCAGGATTGCAGGAAACAGACTAAGAGCAAGGAGAAGACTTGAACAGGGAATGTTCAGGTGTCTTCATGAGAGCTTTCTCTTTGGAATTCTTTCCAAATATTCCGCTTTGTTTCAACTAATTCATTTTTATTCTCAAATTAATTAAATGCAGTGTTGATGGCAGTGGACTGTTGATTCGGTGTGTTTGTTACCTGCAGATGTGTGTTAGCTGGGTCATGTGTGCCCTGTTTGTCCACTCCTCCCCGGGTACAGGCTGTGGCCACTGCAGGAGACAGGTGCCTCAGCTGAGACTGGTTCTACGTTTCTGTTTCTGTGCCTTCTGCTCTAGATTTCTTTTTTAACCAGTTCAAATTCCTTTATAATTTTCCAAAGAAACTGTTTCCTTAGGCCACTGAGGGAATCGATATCCATGCATCTTTTGCAAATCCTACTCAAAATGCTTCCAGCTGGTGATTCCAGAGTATCTTCTTCCCTCCAGTTACCTTAAGATCTCTGAGATTAGGTCTTCCTACAGAAAGTCTTTAATCTTCCCCTTAGTGTAATGTAAACTCTCTAAAGAAGAGGTACTATTTGAAAGTGTTAGCCAGAAATTTATCCCAGGAATGTCTAGATGGCGTTTCCAGGAGGAGGAGAGCCATGCTTTGAGAGTGGTATTTGGTTGGTCACACTGACATGTTCTGATATCTTTTACTGAAGCCAGAAACTGGGCAGCAATTCCATGATTTGTGCATCCCCTTGTCCTGCATCACTTTAGGCCTTTTCACTCTATGGCCAATCTGAGTGATTCCATGACTTGGTTTTTCCAGATTTGCAGTTCCATCAGCTTAACTTTCTTCTGATGTTTGGGTCTAACCACTCAGAATAGTGCACTGCTCATTTTTCTTAATGCATGAGAAACTTGTCCATATTACTAAGGTATTTTTTTTACTCTTTTCTTATATCTGGAAACATTCTGGGAATAGGCTGCAGTTCCAAACAGAGTTGTGATTACTAAGCAGTTGGGTTTTTGCCATCAGCAAATGATCATTCACTTACTAATACAGTGAACCATTTTAAGAGAATTTGTCTTATTTGTCTTGTGTAACTGTTGGTTATAATCATTTGTCTGATTCAGTCTGTTAACTCCACGCAAATTGTTCCCATCAGATTAAAATTTTAAACTATGACAATGCTAAATGCAGTTAATTGCTTATGGAATGTTCTATACCATAGTGATAGAGACAATTTTCATCAATCAGGTGGCCTCAACTAAAGCATGCAAATCCAATACTACATCACTATATTTTGAAAATCATTAGTAATGCTTTGAAAAGTGCCAGTCTAGGTTAATGATGTCAGCAGATTTAAGAGAAGGACAGAAAATATCCATTTTAAAAACTTGGTTTAATTTAAAAGTTAATACTGAAAAGTGTGCAATTGAAATTTTATTTTCCTTCTGTTACACCCACTGATGACTGTCATGAGAGCAATAGGCCAGACATGGGATTTAAATTGTGCTAGTTAAGTCATTTACTAATTACTGTACTTCAGTTCTGCTCTTTCTTTAGTCTGCTGACTTGAACTATAGACTTGAGAGTTCTTACACCTCTAAGATGTTTCACTAAACAAATATTAATTTAATATTAATTCCATGGCAGAATGGAAACTATCGCCTATACAGTACTTAGATTATTAAAAGGACTGAATTTAATATAAAAGGCAATCTGGCATAGAAACACATAAATTGAATCCTTAAATACTTTCCTTCTAAATCTTTTTCTGTAGACAGATAATTTCATCAAGCATGCTCCCAACAGATAATGTGGATGTCAAGGTGTAAACATGTCTTGAAACACTTTAATTTGCCATGGGAAGTTATTATGGTGACTGTAAATTGTGACTTCCTTATGCTAAGTAAACCCAAAATGAAATCTAGACAAGCTATTAAGGAAATAAAGCATTGCTTTAATTCTATTGCATTCCAGTATTATGGAAAGACACACCTTGGAATTGGAATTGATTGGAACATTTTAGATTGAATATCTTGACAGTGAAATCTGATTACTTTCTGTAGATGCTCAGATATATCAACTTATGCTGAGCTGCCAGCACGATCCCATGAGGGATGTTTGCCTCTCAACCAGCCTTTCCTAGATCCTGATCCTGTATTTTCTTCCAGTATTATGGACCAGGAGCTCATGATTATGAAACCTTTTCTGTGTCTGAACTGGTTAAGTTTTTTTTTAACCAGGACAATTATGTTTTCCTTTCCATAGTGTGGTGCCCCCAAAATATCTGGAGAAACATTTGGTCTGCTTTGTCTTGGATACAGATCTCTACCAGTGCCTGAAGTCCTTGTGTTTTATGAGGAGTAGGTCAGACTTTACAAGGGCTCGTGTCAGCCATCCTCCTCTTGTACGTGCATGTGCAGGACTTCCAGAAGGTTTCATTCAGCATGAGGGTGTTTAATGGAACGTTTTAGCTGTGATTGTATTTCCTTGTGTGACTTCCTCACCTCAATTTTGATTGTGCTGGATCATAAAAGTATGTGATAATTTTTAGATCTTTAGGTTGAGATTTTTCAAAACAACTCTGCTCACATTGAAGATATGGCAGGAAAACACCTTGGAGATGCCTTTTGTATCTTTTTAATACTCTATTGACTAGTGCACCAGTTATTTTCCTTAAAATTTGCAATTTATGATCAGTGAGTGTAAGACGATTTTGTGAAGATGTGGAAGCCACATTTTTATTCCACACCATACATTTATCTTCTCAACTTGATCAAGAACGAGCACACTTCACTCTTTATATTGGAGGAGTTCAAAGTTTAGCCTGTGTGTCTTCTTAAACATCACATGTGGGAAGGAAAAATCTTATGTACCTGAGAAGTTACTTTTGTTTGAAATATTCTTCAGATGGGATTTTTTTTGGGGGGTGGTCGTTCACTGGAAAACTTAAAATCATTAATAAATTCAAAAAACTCCCTTGCCTTGGGTTTATTGGGGTTTTGTCTCTAGCCAACAAAAAGGAAGCACTTATGCCAGATAGAACTGAGCTTCCTGCAATACCTCCACTTCACTGGTAATATGCTAAAACTACTGGGCAATTTTGATAAATAGTTATTATATTAAAAAAAAAAGGTTTTCAAATGCTTTGCTGATCAATGGCTGCCCAGGGCTATGCCATAAAGGGATTTTAAAGAGAAATCGAGCAGATCTTGTGTCTCTGTGCATTGGGAACTGGTATCAGTTGGCTCAGGAAGAGCACTCGGGGTCACTTCGTGCTGTTCTGGCTGAAGCCCTGGGTGCCTCCTGTGTCACAGTTGTGATACCTGCAGTTCTGGGTTTGCATCCACCAGCTGGACTTTCATTTTAATTCTGTGAACTGTGCTGTTTATCCTTATTATATATTTAGGAACTAAAGAATGATCCTGGTCTTTCTCATTAAGAAAAAGTAAAATTCTCAAAACTACCTCATCCTATAAAGCTCAGCTGTAGAAGAGGAAAGTTCTCTGAGCTGAAGTTTTTATTTTGCTATTAGATGCCTTTTAGTGGCCAAGGTATATATTTTACTCAATTTGCTATGACTGCTCAGAGTAGAAGGCCCTGAGAAAGCTTTATTTGTAAGGTATGACCAACCAAAGCAAGGGTTAAACAGAGTCCTGAGAAAACCTCAGGTTATGTAAAACCACATGCCGAGTTCCCAGAGTGAAAGACATGGGAGAAAACAGGTCATAAATCACTGTGTCTGTAGAAGATGAAGTCTCCAGTATTTACTATTTACACACCATTTTGATTTGCCCATAAGGAAGCTCCTTGTCGGGATAAATCCTGAAACTGTAGTGACAACACTCTGGGAGCTGCAGCGTCCAGCAGGGGCACAGCCAGGAGAGCAGCACAGCGTCCTCTTGCTGGGCTTCCAGATAGGAAGGGGAGCATTTGTCTCACAGTAATTCCTTTTTTTTTTTTGTGGGAAACTATGCATAAACCCCAGAAGCAAAAAAAATGAAAATAAAGAGGAGTTTACTTCCTTGAAGTAAACATGCACACTTCTTTTCCTTATGTATTCCTTAACAGCAAACAAGAGCGAAGAGTTTGGGGTTTTTTTTTTTAAAATTCCGAGCTTTAGGATAAAAAAGTTTTAAAATTTCTTTCCTAAAGACAGCTTTTCATATCCATCTGTATAAGAACATCTTGGGGTTATTTTGTATGTGTGCATTTGGATTGAAGTATCTTTATGGCTCTGGCTGGAGCCAAACACTTGAAGGCAGACGTGGGATCCCCCCGTGCCTCCCTGGACCCACACGTGCTTCCCTGCTCCTCCAAATCCTTTGAGAAGAGCCTGCCAGATGGAGCAACGTGACTCCATGCACATGCATTCAAATATGTAAAAATTACAGGTTTGATTCATATCTCAAAGGTTTCTGAGTGATCTGAGGATGTTTTGGAGGTTTTCATGAGATCACCTGTTTGGTTTTTATTTGTTGCAGATATCAGCCCTTTCATGGCAGTCTGCTGGCTCTGCAGCTCAGCTGCCTGTGCTGGCTGGTGCTGTCAGTCCTCTCTTGTGCTGAGTCTTTCTGGCTGTGAAAAGAAAAAAGATTGCTCTTCAGGATGATAATAGTCACTGAAGAAATGCCCATTATTTTGTGACAGACTGTGTGTCTGCAGAGCTTGTTCAGCGCTCAGGAAAGAGGGGCTGAGTTCTCAGCACACCTGGACCTTCTGTAGAAGTGACATATGGGGAGAGGAGATTGAATGGCACTTTTTAAAATTCTCGTTACTCTTCTGAGATACCTTAGCTCTGTGATTTTTCTGTGTTTGACTCTCATTTTGTCTAAAAGTTTTTAATTATCAAGTGAGTTTTTATTTAGAATGACACATTCTGATACATCCTATGACAGTAGTTTACACACTCTAATCCGTTGTAGTTCAATCTCAAGAAAAACTTTCATGTCTCTTTCCTTTTTCTTTGCTAAAGAAAAGTTTGAAATATCAGTGTGTAATATTGAGGCTTGCTTTATTTCCCCCCAGTGGCATTTATTCCTTTATTCTTTCTGTCAGAAGTTGGTGTGTTCCTTGGAGACACACACTGAACCAGTAATCTGGAGGTTTGAGTTTTATCCCATGTCTGTTCTTTACTGCATTTCTCCTGAATAACTCCCTTTATCTGTCCGTGTTTCTGTTCATCTCATGTATAAAGTGGGAATAACAATATTGCGGCTTCCTTGGAAATAAAGTAGGAATTTATTTCTGAAAATCAAGAAGTAAAATCTCTGTTAAGGTTCAGTCCCCGTTTTCTCACTCTAAATAAGATGTCTTGAGAATTTTCTTCTCAACTTGGACAAGATGCCTGTGGAAATATCAAGTATCTTGTCAAAATAGTAAAAAATGTTCCCTGAAGTGACTTTGTAAACTGCAGAGACAAAAAATGACTTCGAAAGTTTTCTCAGAGATGTGTGGCTTCTCTTTGCAGGAAGAGAGAATTTTATTCTCTGACCACATTTATGGAAGCAGTTTTCATACGGAATTTTTGCCCACAGACACTTCCCCCCCACCCCATATTCCCCAATTCTGCATCTCACAGACACTGGTGGCTTCTCCTGAATAAGCTTTTCCAAAAAACCAAGATGCAGCAAACCCTTGGTACAAGGTTGGTGTCAGAGATTCATTCTCTGCCATTTCCAGTGTGTCTCCAACTCCATCTCTGCTGGCTCCCTCCTGGTTGCCGTGGCCTCTGGCAGGGATGGATGTGGAGGCAGAGGAGCTGCAGTGTGGGAGCAGCAGAGGACAGGATGGATGTGGAGGCAGAGGAGCTGCAGTGTGGGAGCAGCAGAGGACAGGATGGATGTGGAGGCAGAGGAGCTGCAGTGTGTGAGCAGCAGAGGACAGGATGGATGTGGAGGCAGAGGAGCTGCAGTGTGGGAGCAGCAGAGGACAGGATGGATGTGGAGGCAGAGGAGCTGCAGTGTGTGAGCAGCAGAGGACAGGATGGATGGCTCCTGAGGGTGTGCAGCCTGCAGGAAGACAAAGGAGATAGCACTTCAGCTCCCAGGGAAGAGGCAGCATTTCTCAGCAAGATTAAGTGCTTCCATGGAGCTGCAGCAGCTACAATAGCACTTACATCTGGTAACTTCACTTTTATAGAATGCTTTTGCCAGATTTTTCAGTATTTCAGTGAACACGTGTATGTTTATATTGGAGAAAGGAGTTTGCTTTAATGTCATCCCTTCTGAGACACACTTTGTAATAAACAACTCCAGATCACACCTTATGTTTTTTATCAGGAGTGAACTCAAAATGTTAAGCTGAATTTCAGACTAAAGCTATTCATCATTTGAGAATACACCTGGGTTTTTGATAAAATATGTGTATCTCAGTACAGGGTTAGTATGTGACATTCACGCACCTCGATTTTATCTAAACACGGAATTAGTGTGTGAAATTCAGGCACCCCCTGTTTGTTATTTTCTCAATTTTAGGTCATGATGTCTTTTGATTTCTGTCACTGCAGTGATTAGAGTTGAATGGATTTTCGTGAGTACAGGTTGGAGAATGAGAGGAATTGGTGCCATGTGTTTCCCATTGTGGGAACCTTTATGATATCATCGTCAGAGAACATGCTCAATATGCCTTCCAGACTTGGCCTGCTATTTAGGTTGTGAGATTGCTTTGGACTGTGTCAGGACACTATTGATATTCCCCTTGGTGCATGAATATTAAAATATTTAAAGTATTTAGTCGATAAGTGGAAAGATTTCCCCCTAAAATTACCAAAAAAGAGAACCTTTATATTCCTGATGAAAATATGTGCAGTATCTCATTTAACATCTTGGTCTCATTTTGCCATGGGCTCTCTCAGAAGCCCCCTCTTCAATGGAGCACTAATTCTCACCTATCCATCCTTAGGTACTCTCAGAAAAACATATTTTTGGTCCCAGTTGCTAGAAATAAAGTCCTCCTTCTGTCAGCATATGGATAGCAGCTGTCATTACCAGCAGCCAGTTATATTGTCTGCTGTCCCAGTCCTTTATCTGTCCAACTCCAGACACTAATTCAGAAAATCAGAATAAATAATCAAGGCATGTGGAGCTGGGGCCAAGTGTTTTTTATTTACAACACCTGTTGCCTTTTGGAGGGTTGGCACAGGCAGTCTGAGCCACAGCAGCTTTCTACATTTCCTAACTGGACTGTATGAGAAGTGTCTTTGCAGGGTTTTTTGGGGTGACTCTTTATTTTTATTTTCACTGAAAGGTTAAAACACAAAATAGTGCCACACATCTTCAGGAAAGGACTGGGCAGAACGTTTGCAGTGTATGGAACTGTGCCCATTCTCACCTTGTGATGCACTGCTCGTGTTCAGCTGTAGTGCTGTTGTTCCCACAGCTCTCGTGGTGCCTGTGCTGAGGCAGGGGACATTAAACACCTCACAGAGAAAGCTGTCCTGTCCTCCTCCTCTTTAGTCTTTTTTTTTTTTTTTTCCTTTATCAATGTGTGTGCTCCCTGCAATTCTCTTTATGAATCCCTGGATTTTCTTTTGTAAATTTTCCAAGTGTAGTGTGTTTTGGGGGTGGGGAGGAAAAGAAAAAGGGGAAAAGCACCTGTCTTCCTGTTTCCTCAGATGTTTCCAAACTTTATATTTTTTTCTTAATTTCTGCCTCCTGAAACCATGTCAGTTTAAGCTGAGATGTTTTTGATGTTTCAAACTAAGCAGAGATTTCATGCCAGGGTTTCAATGCAAGATCAGCCCCATCTGGGCTGATCCATAATTGGCCAGGTGTTTTGGGGCACCTGGTCTTTGTTGTTTTGAGGTTGTAGTGACCCAGAGTAGCTCAACACAGCCATGCACAGCTGTCCTTCCCTGGGTGTGAGCCTGAAACAGATCCCTCATGGGAGTTTCTTGAAGCACCGAAGTTTGTTACCTTTAGAGGAGCTGCTGGAGCTGGAAGAAGTAGGTACACTTTGGAGGACACAGCCCCTTCTGCAGGTCAGGCAAATTATCTTCCTTTCAACCAATTCATGTAATGAATAATATTTTATCAGTCCAGAAACCTTGTATTACCTTTGTCTTTAAGCTGTCACAAAAATTAAACCATGTTTAGTCAGAATTCACATCAGTTCTGTGTGATGAAATTTAAAGAAGTAGAAGGAGGACTAAAGTATCTAACAATATTAATTAGAACTCTAGAGTCATTTAGGCTCTGAAGGTCCAATACCTCTCTAAAGCACAGTCAATTATAGTAATTTTTAAAAAATTAATATTAACTCTCTTCTCTCATGAGAAAACCATAAACTTGAAGCCTGAAAAATGGAATTTGTTTCTTGCAAATATACGTAGGTACATACAAACATTACACATGTATATATATGTATATGGTCTTAGCATCCAGTTCCAACTTCTCCAGTAGACTACACAGTGTCCACTGTGTGGTATGGCTGGCTTTGCTTCGTGTAGCAAAAGAGGTGGAAAATTATAGGCTTGGGTTCCCAGTGTGGATGATTTGATGTGCTATTTAAAAAAAAAATAAATTACCTTTGTGAGAGTTGGTTGGTCTCTAGGTTTACAGCTACAGGACAGAAAGGAGAAATGAAAATACAGCCTCTATATGCATACAGCTCTGTGTGTGTATTTATCTTAATGTGAAATAATTACTTTCTTGCAGAACTGCCAATGATTTCTCATTTCTGCGTGTAAACAAAATTTATTAAAAGTTAGAAAAGATAAAATGCATTTTGGATAAAAAGGCACTTAAAACTCTTATACCAAATTATTTTTCTTCTACGTAGAACCACCTTTTCTTCTCTGAAAGTTTCTGGAGGCTCTGTGAAATAGCTGTTCATGCAGGGCTTCTGCTTGCTTGGCTTTAATCATTTTGACAAGGATGCCATGTAACATGTATTACATGTAGCATGGACTCCATGTCTGTCTATAAACCTACATATTGTACACAAATCCAGAATCCATGTAACAGACCTTTGAATATTCAATTTCCTGGCAAAATGCCTCAGTGGGAAATGAGCACAGCCAGAGCTAAAGTGGCTTCAAAGCAGTGCAGGACCAACAGACTGAGCCTGCCCCCATTTCAGTGCTGCTCAGGTGGAAGGTGTGAGGAAGGAACAGGGAGCTGAAGATGTTCAAGGAGTCTACAAAATAAAAACCACCTGCCTGTTCTGAGGTGCCTTTCCAAAGACCATGAGTGCCTCTAAGTGGCAGGAGTAAATAAGAGTGGCAGAGTTGAATCTTTGTGTAGCACACTCCAAATGGGATTAAACATCAACAAATCCATGCTGAAGGATCTCTCCCTTTCTAATTTCCTGCATTGGAATTACCATACTCTGGAGGGGAAAACCCAAAATGCAGGCATTGTGTGACCTGATCATGAGGAGATGCTGTGGCTTGCCTGGGTGGAGTTGTCTTCTCTCCACGTTTCAAAACTTCCTCAAAGATACCCATTTTTAGCAAATCCATGTGAAGAACCACACCTGTGTTTTTCAGTGCCCCTAGAGCTGTTATTTATTCTTAATCACTGAGACTAACTAGAACAAAATGTAATAGTAGTTGGGGTTTGTTTCTTAATTAATGTCCTGACTGTCCATGCAGTAAATCTTCTGTAATGTGCAGCTCGTGGGGGTGGCTGGCAGTGAAGTCAAGCCCTTGAAAAGCTCTGTGGGCTCAGTAGCTGTTCCCTGTGTGTGGCACATCTTTGTACCAGAATCTTTTTGGAACCGGGTCCTTCTGCCTGGTTCTTACTGCACAGTGGAGCCCTTCCCCTCTACCACAGCTCCAAACCTCCACTCTGATGCAGATACTTCATTTTGTGATGGGATTATCGATTTTGTGTGCTGGTGCTGTGATTTCATCTATTAGCCACCAAATCAAATCTTCTCCAACAGTTACAAGTCTGCCCCAAAGGGACAATTCTCTTTGGACAGCACCACAGCCACCCAGGAAGAAAATTCCCATTTTCTGTAGTCTTGCTAGGGGAGTTCTAGCGTGTTTGAGGCTTTTTTCCTATATAATGGTTTTAACTAGGTATCTTTTTCCTTTTAAAAATAATTATCTTTTAGATATCTATAAAGATGGCAGAAGAATAAAATTTTCTAAATTTAGAATTTTTACCTTCTTGATAGGAGCATTTCCCATGCTGTCAGTGATCATTCCTTTGGTAGTAATGCAACTTTCATTTTGCTCTATAAGTTTTTATTTCAGATTCATGTATAAACGTTAGTGTGAAACAAGTATTTTCTGATTAAATGAGGTGGTTTAAATAACCATTTTTTTCTCAACAATTGAACTGTGATGATTCCCCCAACCCTAAAAAAAGTCCAGATTTTTGTTTTTCATTAATAGCAGTACTGGAGGAGGAATCCCTCAGGTTCTAAAACTGTACTTAAGATAAAAATGCATTTTGTATGTTCTCAATTAGTGCGAAAATGTGCAAATGTCACAGATTGTTAATTACTTGAAGCTAGGAACATGGAAGAAGGACAGGAGGTGCTCTGGTGTTCCTTTGATGTGGAGATGCTCCAGAGGATGGCAGCTCCCCCATAACTCAGTGCTGAGTGAAGGAGGGAGGTGTCTCCCAGGTGATAAATTTGCACTCTGTAGGGTGACATTTATTGGAAGTTGAATTGGCCATAGGGTCAGTTTAGGAAAACTCTGCCAGCAAAACTGTTCTCTGGGCCTGGTACCACCAGCATGATATAATTAAATATGTTGTTTGGCCAGCAGATCAGAGTGGGAGTTGGAATTAGGATATGAAAGCAGTGCTAGCACAGCCAAACAGGCAGGCTGCAAATCAGCTCTGCTCGTTGCATTCTTTATTTAAAAGGAAAAAAAACAGGGGGGTGAAAAAGATTTGTTCATGTTGTCATTACCTCTCGAAGGAAGGTCTTAGAAAGTCTGACACTTAGAGGAGAGGTAGGAGGGCAAGATGGGGTGGAATGGCAAGGCAAGATTGATCCTTGAGAGGCTCAGGGAGTGGGGGGAAACATGTTACAAATGGTAATAAGGCAAGTTAAGAAAAATGATACCAGATGTGGCTGTAATGCCAACAATCAGCAAAAAAATGTAAACATATATAAAGCTGTAGTAATAAAGCTGTTACAGCTGTAATGTTAAGGATGGAAAGAAAAATGAGGTCTCTCTTTTTAACTTCAGCTCTGTCAGGCTCTGGCCTCTCCTGAATCTTGGTTTTCTCCTCATCCACTTCATTCCGTTAGAACAGTGATCCATCTTCATGGAAATTTGGTAGAGACCATTTCCAATGTTTTGTATAAAAATAAAATTCAACACTGCCAGCGTCTTTTACAATGAACGATTCTATTTATATCAAAGAACACTTTTGAGCTCTTCAGCGTATTTCACAACCAATTAAATTTCTAAGTGCATGGAAGCGTTTGAAAATGGATCCCATTCAATTGCAGAAAGTGTGAGGGTTCAGAGGAGCCCTGTGCCCCAGTGCAGCCACACATCTGTGTGTGCTGTCTGTCCTTCCCTCCTGGATCACAGTTCCCTGAGATGTGGTGACCAGTGATGCTGGCACAACAGATGTGAGGCCACAGGTCTGCCCAGGAGTCTGGTTCCTCTGGATTCGTGGTTCCCATGGTCCATCTGACCAAGAGTTTAAATCTCTTGCCCGCTGTTCCAGATGCACAGGACTCTGCCCCAAGAGCTGCACCTTAAAACCTGCTGAGAACTGTGTGACCATTTGAAGGGCACAACTTATTTTCTCATCAGTTGTAGGATCTGGGAGTTCTCATACTTTGTCAACTTTTTTTGTATGCAGGTCGATATAGCAAACATAACTTTTTGAAAGGCCATGAAGTTTTTGTATTCCTACACACAAGTGATCCGTGCCTGCAGAAAGCTTTGTTTTTCACTGGTTATGAGCTTAGTGATTCAATATTTGATAATTAAAGTTTGTTTTCTATTGATCCCATGATTCTTCCTAGCTTTAATAATGCAATAGCTCTTGGATCATTTGTTAATCATGATGAAAAATTTCAGGACTTTCAGTTGTTCCCAGCTTTTTGGGGACTCCCTAATAATTGCATCACATCAGCCTAGTGAGTTAGTGCAGTCCTAATGCACCCTGAGTGTGAATGACTAAAAGGTCACGTGGCTGTTTTAAGACCTGTAAATTTTGCATGTAGCTGTGCAAAAAGTGCAACCTTTTATGGTTTGTGGTGTTGAGTCACTAAGTTTGTGCTGCACTCCACTCATTTTATGGGCTCTTGTATATGTGATTAAAGGAAATATATTTTAATAAGCTGTTTTGTAAAACTATACTCTGAGCTTGCAGGGAGTGGATACATTTTAATACTGCTCGGAATTTCCAGTCCTGGTTATTATACAGAGTTGCTGAGTCCTTTCCTTATTTAGTCAGGAAGCTTGTCAGATTGTTATCTGTCAGACCTTGTTCCACTCAGCTTGAGCATTTCATTCACCTATTCTCCTTGTCATGGCATAAATACCTCCTGTCTTCTTTTGTTCTGATTTTTTTGGCTGCATCCCTTATCTGCATTCAAGGAGGGAATGTCCCAATGTCCAGGCAAACCCTTAGGATTGTTTCCATCAGAAAGGACTCAGCTTTGGCTCACTTGGGTGACTGTGCACTGTTAGCATGACTGCAGCAGGATTTCAAGCCTGCAGTACAGGAGAAGTGTTGCTGTCAAGAAGAGCTGCAGAGAGCAGCAAGGTTGTCTGCTTGCTTGTCTGTGTTTCTGTGTTAGGTGTTGGTTTTGAGTGTGATGCTTTGATTTGTACCCACATGGCCACTGTTTCTGAGACAGACTCTTCTCCTAAGATGACATGAGATCTGAAATTTGTAGCTTCTTCAGGTGTATCAATCCATTAGTTTGAGTAGATTTCTTTATTCTGTCTCCTCAGTACTGATTGCATGAAACATCTTCAATAATTCAAATTTTTGAGTCACACTTTGGAAAGAATCAATTGTCTTATTAGTGATTTAAGTTTCCTTCCTATTACTGCTTCATGCAAAACAGAATCACTGATTCTGTCTGGTACATTCCTCACCTACCTCTGTTCCTGTTTCCAAACTTGAACTATATGGAAGAGGTAGTCTTAAAACAGGAAATTGCTCTTCAGGAGGAACAAAGGCTTTTGCTCATTGCTGTTATGGCCCTAAGAGCACAATCCACGACCTGTCGGGTATTTCTTACTGTGTGTGAGCATCCGTCTTTGAGCAGCGTCCTCTTGGTGCCCCTTTTGCTCCTGTGATCCCACACCAAGCCCTGAGTGCTGTAATCCCCTGTGGTCAGGCTCTCACCTCCCCTCTGCTCTCGTGGCTGCGAGGGGGAAGAGCTCTGGTTGTTGGTCTTGGAGGGATGCTCTGCTCAAATCCCTTCCGCTGTCAGTGCAGCCTCAGCAGCATCAGCTGCCCTGGAGCGACAGCATCGTGAGTTTTTCTAGAAAGCATCAGTGATCTGGAGTTGCAAAACAGAGTATTTCTGCAAAGGAGAAACAGCAAAATAGTCATATAAGGGAGAGGAAATAGGTGTTGGAGTAAAAAAAAAAAAAAACTGTTATAGGATTGTAATGAGCCACTTTTCTCAAATGCTTGTACAAAAATATCCTCCAGAGGAGTTTGAGATGATAAAAGTAATGGCTTCTGGGAGCTGTTTGGTATTGACTTGAAAATAGAAAAAAAATTATAATAAAAAAAACTTTATGCAACCCCCTTGAAACAACAGCTCTGAGCTATGGACAACAAATGGACTCAGAGAGAGGAAAACTGCTGTTGTCAGGTTAACTTCCTACTGAGCAATTCTCTGTGACTTTTGTTGATCAGATTTATAGCAACTCACGTTAAACGTTTGAGATGACAATGTGTGCTCACAGGTACCTCTGAAACAGTTGTTCAAGATGCAGACTTTATTTTCAGAGAAGTTGACTTTATCGTCAGGGCCAGGCACAGAGAGAAGCAATTCCGGTGACTCTCTTGTCTCCAGCCTGTGCCAGGCTGCAGGAGCTGCTCCTGCACCACCCACGACAGCCCTGGGCAGGCAGGAGGCTGCCGAGGTTCCCATCTCCAAGCCTGCTGAAGGTGCTTGGGTTCCGCCGTCACAGCAGAGGAAAATGTGTGTTGGTAATTGAGTGTAGGCAGGAGCTCCCACCAGCCCTTTGCTCTGAAGATAAGAGTGAATAAATAAATAATGACACTGTGGTCAGGGAGGCAGGTAGTTCAGGAGGGAGGCAAGAAGTCAAGTGTGGGAGTTGGGAAGCTGGTGCAGACTGGGAGGAGGGAAGAAGAAAGTGTGGGAGGTCTTTTTTTCTTTTTCCTTTTGTTTTTGGTTTTTTTTTTTTTTGAGTGCACCATTCAGTTTCAGTCTGTAGTTAACACAAGCTACAGAGTTTTTCATAGGGAGTTTTAAATATGTATATCTACATAAAACACCTTAAAAAAATCATCATTCTTTCTTTCTTTCTAAAATGTATTTTTTAGCCCAAAATGATTCTATAAATGATACTGTAATCCCTCTCATGACCTTTTATTTCCTCTTAAGGAAATAGAAATGTTTTTGCGAGAGGAGTCTTCTACCTGGAGTAGACAAAGTTTAAAATTTGCATTACCATAGATAAGAACATAAATACCCGTGTGCTCTTCTTGTTTTGGGTATGGAATGGTGACTGCACTGGCTCCTCACAGCACGTCAGTGTCACTCCACGACTGAACACAAGGCTCAGCTCCACTGGCGACACGGGGATTGCCAGAGGTTAGAGGTTAAGCAGTGAGTGACAAATCCCAAGCGGGTTGTTCTGCACTCAGGGTGAAAGGCCCAGGTGTGGGTGAGTGTGTGGCTCCAGGTGAGGAGGGCTCAGCCTTGGGTACCTGAGGAGCGGGAGGGAGCCGTGCTCATCCCAACTCTCTCTCCCCCAGGTGTCACTGTTGGTCCACACTGTGGGCTGGACACGCTCCTGCGGCTCCAGCACCTGTGGGGTACCTGTGGCACAGGGATCCGAGGCAGGGCGTGTCCTGTTAGAGTGTGGTCAGTGTTTGGTGGCAGCCGCGGAAATACTGCAGGCTGTTTTATTAGACACGTGAACATGCGTTGTACATTTTCTGCTCAAGTGGTGTTTTCCATCGCTGAACACTCTTGCTGTCCATCAGTCCCCGAGCTGAGCTGGTAGGAGGATCAAGGAGCCGCAGAGCAGGATGAGAGCTGGAGGTGGGACTGTGCCTGGACCACTGTCCCTCTCCTGTCCTCAGCAGGCTGAGTGCTTCCCTGGCTCCGCAGAGATGTGAGGGAAGCAGGACACAAAGGCTTTGCCAGCAACCTGTGAGTGTCCCCAGGTCCCCACACCGAGCTGCCACTCCCTGGGATGGCCCCGTTGTCACCCTGCTCCCAGCCCACCTGGCACTGTGGCTGGGGGGTCACGCTGGGAGCCAAGGGACACAAAGGAGGGAAGGGGAACTGGGGAGCTCCAGCGCCCTTGAGGAGCCAGAGCAAACCCATTCTGCAGTATCCCAAAGCCAGTAAGATAGGCTACTTGGCTTCTAGTTAATAAAAACGTGGCGCAAATTAATATTTTCCTGAGTGTGGTTTTAATTTGGGAGAGGCCGCTGGTGTCAGTGTGCCAGCCGCCCCGGGGAGCGGGGCAGGGAGCGGCCTGGCCTGCTGGGCCCTGCAGCGCTGGTGGGCGTCCCCTTCAAACGGGGCCTGCTGCCATAATGAAATAATTACAGAATGCCAGGCTGTTATCCAATTACGCTGACATTTCGCCATTCTTGGCCGCTAACTGGATTAGGGCCATTGTAAAAGGATTATCCGTGGAGCAGAGCCGAGCGGAACGGAGCGAGGCGCCGGCGCTGGGCACGGGCACTCCCCACCACGGCTGCGGGGGAAGCAACTCATTACACACAATAACACAAAGTATTTAAAGTCTGTGACACTGTTGTGGAAATCCTGTGCATCCTTGAGATGGACTTTTCTAATAAATAATTCAGGGTGGTGGAGAAGAGGAGCATTTGTCTGACTCTTCTCTCTTTGTAATTGCTGCCTATTGCCACCTGCACTGCCAGAGGAGCTGATGTGCGTTTTCTAGAGTGACAAAATATCCCAAATATTTCTCTGTTTGAAATGTTGGCGTTCATTTTATATATAATGGTTTGTGTGATGCTATGCCTTCTCTCTGAATTGACTATTTTTAAAAACATTAGCCTGATTAATAATAATTTCAGTAAGTTCACAGCAGGTTCAGTATTTCCAAACCCCATAGTTTTTCACTTGCATTTTCTTTTCCTTTGTTTCTCGCTTCTTTCATTCTGATTTGGATTGGTATAAACACTGAGTGATGGTTGTTATTAACCAGTCAGACTGTGCAGATTTCAATTTCCAGCCTTGCACTTCACTCACATTAACCACGCTGTCACTAAATGCAGTTTTAGTTTGATTATTATCGTCTTCCACGCATCGTGAGCCTTGGTGTGTTTTCTATTTACAGCACTTCCCAGGCTGCTGAAGAGCTCCTTTTCTATTGAAGTACAGGAATTGCATCAACAACAATAAAGAAAAGAGTAGAGAAAGAAAAAAAAAATAAAGGAAATGGGTTTGTCGGACTTGAGAAAGGAAAACAGTGCATTAAAATTGCTTTGAAACTATTTTGTTCTGCTGTCTCTCTCCTGCCAAATCTAACTCTCATTGAAGTCAGTGGGAACTTTGCCATAGAATTAAATAAGGCCATAATGGAACATTGCTAACGTCACTGCCCTGGCTTTTCCCTCCCCTTCCTAAAATGGTTTTCTTCCACTCTTTCATTTCTTTTTTTTTTTTTTTCTTTCAATGAAAGCCGGCATAATAATTATCTGGAGCCACATTTAGTGAGTGTAATTATAGGATCTTTTTTCATGCATGTATTTACTCTAAAACATTAAATCTGATTTATTTTCATTCTGGAAAAGGTTTGCCATTCTGTAGCCAGTACTAGATGATTTTTTAAAATTACATTAATTGTTTCAGCATCTTATGAAGTAAGTATTATACTCTGTGAGAGAAAAAAAAAAAGAAAGGTTAATAGCTGTGCATGAGGTGGTTTTGGGTGTCTTGGAGCTGAGGCTGCCAGCCCAGAGCTTTCCTTCCCAGACCTGTGCTGTCACCAGCTTTAGTTCCACATGGTGTCACTTGGATGTGAAGTCTGGCTGTGGAAAAAAAATCTAATTGTCTTGCATTTCCTTGGTAGTAGTGTTTGGATTCAATTCACTACCAAAAATGGCTTGTAAGCTGTCTTGTCTGTGGAATTCGTAAATTTCCAAATATTTAATCCTATATAATTATCTGGAAAATTTCAAAGTAAAAGTGCTTCAGCACTTATTTTGTTCTTTAAAATTTTGCTAAAATGGAGCAATTCCTGCTGACATTTTCTAAATGAGACCTTTGATCTATTAGGAAGATCTCAGGTGTCTTTCAGTTTGGTATTCCAGTTTCTGCTGTGGACAGAGGTTTTGAGCTTAACTAAGTGCAACCTTTTAGTCTTTCTACAAGGGGCTATAGTTCAGTAGTTCAAATCTAGAAATTCACGGATTTGCTGTGGAAACTGCAGCTCTTGGTTGTGCTTTAGCAAGGCAAGTTCCTTCCCTGATCAAAGCCAGTCAGCACTGAATGTGCACAGGTTTCTTTTTACTGGGTGACTTGCTAAGGGATTGAAGCTGTCCTTCCTTTTAACTGCTGTAATGGAATAGGGGTAGGAAATAAGACATGCAGAAAGCTTTCTGTTGAAGTTTTCCCAGATTCAGCACCTAATTTTCCTTTAAAGTATACAACTTAAGCTGCTCGTTTTTCCACTTGATGCAAAATAACCCTAAAGTAAAGCAGATTTTGGGAAATTCCTCCTCGCAGTGCCAGCCAATGGACAATCACTGCAGCCTTTCTGAGCAGGTTACACTTGACCCTTTGGTAACTTTTTTCCTGCCTCTCTCCTTACTTCTTCTCTGCCATCATCTCATGGTTTTATGGGTCCTGTCTTCCCCATTTCCTAATTATGTCCGTGGAACTTGATCATTATATGAGTAATTGGAGTTCTGATGCAGGCTTACAGCATGCATTACAATGTAATATGAAATGTAGACACTTCTGCTCTAAGTGGAAGTGACAGATCAGAGCTTACAAATTGCATTCATTCATTTAAGAACCGCCTGGGACCTCTAAATTGATCACATGTGTTGTATGGATTATGTAATATTAATTAGAGTGGTATCCAATAGTACAGCTGTGGTCTTTGATGGTTCTATTAAATCTCTGTTTTCAGGGGTTGTAATTCAGAATTCAGTTCTGCAAGTCTTTTATCTCACGGGAGGAAAATATGAAGTATAGTTCTTTCTTCACTGAAATTGAGAAGTGTAGGTAGATGTAAATTTAAGAGTGAATCAAAGAAAGAACAATATGCATAAGGTCTCAGACTTCCAGGTATTTTTATACCTATGTTCAACTTTTACACCTCTAGAATGAACACTTTTCATCACAAAACTGAATATTTTCTGTTTGAATTAGAGATGATAATTTCTTGCCCTGCTACTGTAGTGTGAATTGTTTATATAAACTGATGACACTTTTGTGTTTCTTGTTGTCAGTTGTTGCTGTGCTGTTATGGTATATATGCATAATATACAGTATTTATGATGACATAGGTGGTCATTATTAGTGCAGGATTAATCTAAGGCAAAGGTGGTATGTTGTTTGTCCAAGACATCATAAAAAAGAAGTTAAATTTTAAAGTGTAAGATCACATCTTCATGATTCCTATGCTCAATTTTCTTAAGTTCAACTTTTTGGCAGTATTGACTTGATGTTAAAATATTTTTATGAGGATATGAACATGGTGCCATTATTTTGTGCAATATTTTAGCTGCTGCTGGGTTGGGTGCTTGTATTGGGCCATATGTGATGTTAATGTTTTGAAGTTAATTAGGATTACTCACAAACTTTGCTCTAAAAGTTAATTTCTGCTAAAACTCCCAGGCTGCATTCTAGGGCTGATTTAATTTGCAACATGAGTGGTGCATCTTCTGATTCACACCTTTAGGCTCCAGTCTGTCTAACGAAAATACTGGATGGTTGTAATACAGAGAAATTAAAGGACTCTACTAACTTCCTGCAAATTATATTAAGAATTTAAAAATGGCATTTGAGCTCTTTAGGATTATGAGCCTGGCTGGGTGTCGGGGATTTCATCTGCAGTGAGGCTGCAGATGAAAAAAAGTGTGACATTTTTCCCCTCATGTGTAACTTGCAGTTCAGAACGACAGCAAAGTGCTCCAGGCAGGATGCTCAGAGCCCTTCCTGGCTCCTGGAATATTAAGACTTCAGCAATATTGTCTTATAACATGATGGATTTGTACTGTTTTCCCCTGACAATATGTGCAAAACTTGCTATTTAAGGCTTGCATTAATGCTTTTTATATACTAAGAAGGTTCCTATTCTAGCATGTAGGGATCATAATCTGTCTTTATGGAGTTGTTTTGGATTTGCTTTGTTTTTTTTTAATGTCTTTCCAAACCTACATTAATATTCACATTAAAATTATGTGCTACAAGTAGCATATCCCCTTTTGGATCCTGTTTTGAAGGAACAGTGGACCACATTCTCTTTCTTGTCGTTTTGATTTGTTATTTATTTATGCTTGCTCTGAAGTTTAGAGTAACTTTTATAAAGCAGTTCTTTCCTTTCCAGCTCCTCTCAGTATCTTCCAGCCCTGAAGAGCTGTGCTGCACCAGGCCCTTGTGCACATTGCATTGTTCCCATGTGCAGCATGAGTTATTTCTCAAAGCAGTGATGCTTTTAAAGTTTGCAAAAGCATTGCAAAGCAACCTTCAAAGCATTCTGGATCAACCTTACTCCAGTGACATGAAAATATAAGATAGTTTTCCTTTTTTCCCTGTTTGTATGCCGCTTCAATTTCAGTACGTTCAACGGAATGAAAAATGGTGGTTTTTTTTTTTCTTTTATTATTAGAAAATAAAACTTTGCAATGATCCACTAGAGTGGGGGAAAGGTAAAAAGTTTTCCACGGGGATCACTTAATTTGCATCATGGTTAATACTCAGATTTCTTTTTAGATGAAAATATAAAAAATCTGTGTGGCTACACCTGCCTTTTTGTAAGGATTTGTGTTGCGAGAAGTGGATTGATCCACTCATCCACGTATTTGTATTGTCAATCTTTGTAGTTGATAGAGACAATTAATTTTGTTTTAATCTTTTGCCAAATGCAAAAGATTATCCTTCTGTTTAAAGGAGCTCCTTGATTATAAGTGTGATTTGCATCATCTGCTGAATTAAATTTTAGCTGTACCACAAAGCATAATTAGAAGCAGAATGAGCTCTTACTGTCCTTTAGTCTTCATATTCTTCTGAGTTTATTTTGACTTAGCTGATTTTAAATATGAACAGATACCAACTTTGACTTCTTAGAAAGTAACTTTTTAAAAAACACCCCCTTTGAAAATGCTTTTAAAAATCACTTAAATGTCTACTGCAGTGTTTTTGCCACTAGAAAATATCAGTTCTGCATGGGAACACAAAGTATTGCCTTATGCTTATTCAAGGGAGCAGTGTTTCCAGGAGTGCTTTTGCTCAAACACGTTCTTGATGGATTTTGTTTCTTGGAGCCACTGTAGTTTCCTGCTCCCCCAACCATCAGGAAGTCTGAATTCTTTTATGTCCAGGACTCTGCAAAGAAGAGGTGGCCATCCCTAGTGGATACTGGTGCAGAATTTCAACACTTAGCTATCTGTTAATTTCCTCTCTACTTCTGGATAAATTTTCCATCTCCACAAGGAACTGGTATTTTCATGAGAAATCACCCTTTAAAAAATTTTAATTAAAAAAGCT
The DNA here is from genome assembly GCA_013397795.1 of Orthonyx spaldingii. Taxonomy (NCBI): domain Eukaryota; kingdom Metazoa; phylum Chordata; class Aves; order Passeriformes; family Orthonychidae; genus Orthonyx; species Orthonyx spaldingii. The sequence goes on along the minus strand of VZTJ01001884.1, from coordinate 1,266,897 downwards.
ATTAAATAGACAAGCTGGACAGTAGCACTTTGCAGCTATTGTTATGGTGTTTGATTGATCTGGAAATGTGTGGAAAAGACTTTTTAGGATTTAGTGAGCAGGTCCTATCTAATGTGCTACTCCACCCCACAGGTCCCCAGCATAACATCACTGCAGTATTTACCATTGCAAAATCACCTGTTGTTTTCCTGTAACTTTCTCTTCATTTTATACTTGCCTAAAATGAATATAATTGTGTGCATTTGAAATCCTTGCTGGTTTTTTTTTTTTTTTCTCTTCTTTAAATTAGTAATGAAGTGACTTCATAGTCATCTCTTCCCTAAATTTCAAACTAAGGGCCCTCCTTTGAGGCTGCCCATCCTCAGCCAGGGGTATGGAGAAGGTTTAAAGCATGGGCTAAAACTGCTCTCACTCCATTTCTGCAGGTCCCAAAGCAGCTTTGCCATAAAATCTTGTGGATATGTGCAAGTTTTAATCATCTGGCTTAATAGGGTGGCTCTTGTATTAAATACCCTGCACGGCTCAATATTTGAACCATATTGTACTGCTGGAAAATGCACTCCTAATGAGATCTCACTGGAAGTTACAGAGTGGTAGAGGGAAATGAAGTTAAAGGGCAATTTAACAATCTACTGTTTGTATGGAATCAAAAACTTTTTTGAGGAGTTAAAGACTTTTTACTTGAAATGCTGAACTCAAGGAAATTAATCAAATAACCTTTTATTACCGAAAATTTTGTTTCATACTTTTTGATGTCTCAGCAGTTTCATTTTCCTAAATTTTTTTATTTATTCCTAAGGACTGAATTATGTCATTCCATGATTTTTTTCTACATAAGGGACTTCAGAGCTATTTTTAGTAGAGGAAGTATGCTGATTGTGAGGTGGCAGTGATATTTCCAGTCTATTTACTTGATTTGTGGAGATTTTCCTTCAAAATACAGGCTTCTGAAGCATCTGAAACTTGCTGAAGTGTTTGAAGATCCCAGAAGCTCTATTTTGATTAAACTGATAAAGAAAACATGATAGATATCAAGAGTAATGGGTTTGATCTAGAGACTTGGGATGTTAGCTTATATTTTTTATACCAAGCACTTTCATTGTAAACTTTGTGCATATTGAGAATAATGTTTCATCATCCAGCATAGATTAAATACCATGATTTTAGTTCATAAACTACAAGCAATTTTTGAAGGATGACATAAACTATTAAGTACTTTATTGTGTCCCTTCCCAAAGGCAGCAGAGAGGAAATGAACCCAAAGAAATGCTGTTTTTCATGACAGATAGGCAAAGCAAGACTAGTAAATAACTAGAGCACTGGTAGTTAATGGGCAAAGCCACAGTGGGTTTTAGGATGATAAACCAAATTATTATGCTCAGATTTATTTGGTTTTCTCACTGTACCAATTTGAGGCTTTGAGGAGCTCACAGGTTGCAGATCATGTTTTCCCGTGTGTAATGATACCACTTGTTTTGCTGTCCCTTGTTCAGGGTCAATTCAGGTGTTTCCAAGTTTACCAACCCTCTCCTGAACCTCCAGTTAAATGTCTGACACTGACCTTATTTATTTCCTCTCTTTTTTAAGCATCCTGGAAATGCAGTGCAGGTGATTCAGATGTAGCCCCTGCTGAATATTGAAGTAGTTCCATTACAGTAATAAAACCTTTTTTTGTGTATTTTGTGAGCCAGTTTTGTTATGAGAAAAATCTCATATCTTCATCATTTTTTTCTGTGGCCAATCTCTTGGTTTCCTGTAGCTCAAACGCAGTGTTTGCATCAGTCACTGGGACACCCAGTGCTCTATCCACAGCGTTCTTTTGATGCTGCATCTAAACTCTCTGCAGGTCAAGAAATGCTCATGTGAACAGTGAAAAAAGAGACAACGAAAAATGCTGCTCGTTTCCAGTGTTGTTTCTTGGTTCTCTGACAGAATTTCTGTTTTTCTTTGCCATGCACCTCCTGGCACTTGTTATCATTCTCTGTCTTTCCATTTCTCTGAAATGCGAGTATCTAAGCCCAAAGTTGCTCCAAGGTGAGCTGGATTCCCTTCCTGACATATCCTATCCATTCCAGATAGTATTAAGGTCTATTTACCTGCTGGTTTCTTAGTATCCAGACACTTAAAAAATATCTGAGCTGCATTAAATTCAGTACTTCCAGTATCTTCTGCTTGAGCAGAGTCCTTGATTAGGTAGCATTGTGTATAATATTTATTTGTTCAGATACTATACATAAAAACTGAATAGATCATGTAGTCTTGCAGCAGAATGGGCCATTCATGTAGCTGCTAAATAATACAATTACTTCATAATTTGATAACAAACTCGATTTTCTGTTAAATCTATCAGTCATCTGTAGTCATGTTAATCTTTCAGCTCTGTGGAAGTACATCTCTGTAAACTGGGGGATGTTGGCTTTACGAAGCTGATACCTGATCAGTGAAGCACAGCTTCCTTGGATGAGCTCCAGCAGTTTCCTGTGTACAGTTGTGTCAACAAATGCCAGTAAACCACCACAGGGCCTTTGCAGTCACCAGAGTTACTCAGGCAGTTGAAACTCCTTCAGCATTCAACTTTAAGAGAATTTTTCAGGCAAGTTCTTCCTTTTTAAGCCCAGTCAAGAGCCTGGGCACTGGTGCAGGGAGTGGGACATCACATCAGACATCCCTTTGGCAGATCAAGCCCTAAATCTCTTGTCCCACTGCCCAGGGCAAGTGTCCCACTCTAAAGGGACCTGCAGTCATCCCGCTACATCCTGAATATTCAAATACAGTTTAGTGATTTCTCTACAAGTCACATTGGCTAAAGACATATCCCAGCCAAACAAGCAAGAAAAAAGCCTGAAGTGTTTGTTTATCAGCATAAGTGGAAACAAACACAACTTTTTTCCTGCATGCACTTGTACACTTACTACTTAAAATTATGGAAATGCTGAACCTGGCCTGCAATAATGGATGATTTTACTCTTTTCACCTTTAACGTTAGTTGAGTGAAAGGGAGTGTTAGTCCTGAAGAATTATGTGCAAAATGATGTTTTGTGTCCCCTTCTAACCTTTACAATATTTCTAAATATTAAGAAAATTCTGAAGCTGCGGCTGTTGGAAGACAGGCTGTTTATTGGAACTCAATGGAAATACACTTTCCACCAGAACTTTAGTTAAGCTGCGTTTTTTAATAATTAAATTAACAAATATCACTTACTAACTCAGCTCCTAGTTACTGTATTTATGCTGAATAATACAAATAGTACTTATGCTATACTAAATGGAAGTCTTCATCTTGAAATGTGTTGTCTTTTGTAAGCCAGAATGTCCCTGTTTCAGTAAGTAAAATGAGTCTTGCAGACGCTTCTGGCAGGATGAAATCCAGGCTTCTTGGGTATTTGAAAACTTAGACTAAAAGTGAATTCGCCAAATCCTTCCTTCCTTTTTAAAACCCAAGTTCAGCATTGTAAGACAGGACTGCTGAAACATTTGAGCTTTCACTCTAATCTACACTTCAGCTTTAAATGTCATGAATTCAAGTAATTAAGATGAATAGAATTCAGTTCTGAGCAAGACAAGGCGTGCAGGCTCTGAACTCTTGCTTGCATCTTTCATTGTACTGTATAAGGGATGTTAAAAGTACTGAATGGATTCCCATGAAATAAATGTGTGTAGTTTTACTAACCACTATTTTTTGCTTCTTTTTGAGGGATTTTCTGAGCAGTACAAACTATTTTAGATGACAGAAATTACTGTGAAGGGCAGGATGTTAATAGATGTATTAAAATGGAAAGAATTGCTTCTGCAAACCGATTATTTTGCAGGACAGTTTTTATATCTTTAAAAAAATTTTATTTTCTCTTTAGCAAACTGCCAAATGCCTCTTAACATGAACATTTTTTAATGTAAAAAAAAATTTGGGCAGTTAGAAGGTCTATTCATTGTTTTTTAACTAAAATGTATCCCTTGCCATACATGGAAAAGTGCAGGTTGCGACAAATTAAATTTCTAGAAAATGTCATGAGCAGAGAGATGACTGAAAAGGGGAGTGGCATTAAACAGAAGTTTTAGTTAATAATTGAGGAGTTGTTTATGAAACACTGTTTTGTGTTACCTGTGTGTGTTGCTGCAGTGAGGTTTTATCTGGTTGTTGATGCTGCTCTGCGAGGGCACTTGTGTGAATGTACATTTTAACGTGTGTGACCTCAGGAGGCCCAGTGCTGTCAAGAGAATCAAAACGGTTGCTAGCACATCTTCTGGCTCCTGGAGGATTCAACAATCCACTGGGTTTTTGAAAACATGGCTCCATTCAAGTGGGGAAATGAGCAGAAGAAGATAATTACAATCCTTTTTTTTTTTTCCCCCAAGGGAGCACACACGGCAGTTTTTGTGTTTTTAAGAGCGACAGATTAAGGTTTTCTGAGGAGTTTGAGAGTGTTTTCCCAGATGCATTATGGAAAGCATGTTTTGCCATGTGAGATTTATAACAACCCTCTAAGTGTTCGGTACGATTTGGGCCTGTTGGATTTCAGCAGCAAGCCCTGTCCATGGCAGTGACAGAAGGGGGTTATGTTATCATATCCAGAAGGCAGGGGTGACACTCAGTGTGTGGAACTAGCTAAAAAGAGCTGTTGGGATCAGAACATCCACAAATTGCAAATATCCCATCCTGTCTCCCTGGCAGCCCTGCCCACTGTGGGGTTCAGAGTCCCCAGGGAAGTGCTGCTCATCTCTCAGACTGAGGGTAGATATGGAGCTTCACCGAGTTCAGAAAGCAGGGCCCCCTTTTTATGACAACTTAGCATTCATGCTCGTTTGAGCTCTGAGAAAACAGCTTTTTGTTCTCGAGTGGAGCTGCAGTTCTTGCAAAATCTCCCCCATTACATGAGGTACTAAAGGAAAGGAATTAAGAGAAGCAGTAAAGTCATGATGACTGAACAAATTGTTGTGCTCTGTACTTGCTTTCCTCTCATCTTCAGGCTATTACAAAGTCAATGCAAATGGAAAAGTGAGCACGTAGCAAGTGTTGTGTGTGCTGAGAGGAAACTGTGTGCTTTCATGTTGATGGTGCTTTCAGGAGTGGGCTGAATCTGTACCTCTGTGTTTGCAGCGAGCACTGTGGAAGTGCCGTGTCCTTGGCCCAGGAACAGCCAGGGAATTGTACTTGTGTGACAGGGATATTACAGGGAGGAAGGTTCTTTCAAGGCTCAGGTGGGTGTTTGAAATAAACTACTTTTCCAGTGTCCAGCTCACTCCTTGAATTACATAGGGACTTGAGATTTGCTATCCTGTTGCCATACTTTCCTGTAAGGCTGATTCATCAGAAAAAACATGTTGTTATAACACAAAAGGGGTGTTAAATGAATTTAATATATGGAGATGATTTTTTAACAGGTATTTCTGTCTTGTGGAAACAGGTCACAGCAAAATCTCTTCTTGGCATGGCAAAAGATTAGGCTGTGTTAGTAGCTGTACCTACTGATTTGGACTCCTGAGCTATTTCAAAGTAGGCAAGATTGTTTAATTATTGCAAGGGGGAGAATACATTTGAGAAAATCAGTGTTGGATCTTTGGGAGCCAAGACTCCAATGGACTTTTCCTAGATCTGTCAGTGCTTTGGTTTGCTGTCACTGGGAATTCAGTGTCAGCATCCATGATGTGTGAAAAATAATATCCGTGAATGTTGTAAAGTTTATTTTAATATTATTACAATATTTAAATGCCTTAGATTAGTTGCTTGGAAAGACAGAGTTTTATAATTATGATACTTTGGTTTTTACATGTCTGTACACTGAAGAAATCTCTATTAGCAGGCACAGCCTCATAGTAAATAGCACTGGAGGGCTGCAGAGAAAGTGAATGTGCAGTAGCAGGAGTGCCAATGTAATTATATTTTGTTCTTCTGTGTGGTTACTCCTAGGGGAGAAGGAAGTTGGTAATTAAAGTGATTAGGTACCAATATTGTTGTGGTATTAGCTGGCACACAGGCAGTGCTCAGAGCTGTGTCACTTTACAGCAGAGCTTTGTGTATGATTTACTCAAGGTAGAAGTATTTAGAGTAGTTAAGGGGAGTAAGAGCTTAGCTGTTTAGGGGTAATAATGACTACAGAGGTAGCAATAGCAATGGTATTTTGAAACACCTGGTGACAATGTGGCCCTCTTTATTTCTGCAAGGGTGTAGTTAGAGCTCCTGGTAGTTCCTAAAGCAACTGTATTATTTCTCTAACTGACAGATCTTATGCAATCAAGCACCTTATGCTTAACCTCTGGTTGTATTTCCCCTTATTTTTTCCTGACCTTGAGTAAATGATTGTCATTTTATGTTCTAGCAGAAGTCCTTGAAATGTTCCTCTCCAGAAAGGGACTCAATATCGCTGTGCTGTTCCCTGAAGATTGCTGGGTACTGTGAGGGTGGAAACCATTTGCTATTACTTAATGAAAAAATGTCCTCCATAAATCACCTCTTCAAGTGGAGCTCACAGTGAAACAGCATGAGTCTTTAGCACTGCCAGCACTCTAATAGACTTATATATCCTGGGTACTCATTATTTGCTGGTTGTTAATTATAGAGTGTGTTTAAGACAGGAAATCTGGTGTGCTTCTTAAGGAAAAAGCAGCATGCCCCATCCTACAGATGAGAGGGAGCAGGCAAAAGGGGGGGAAGGAAATGTCTTTTAGTTTCATTTAAAGAATGGACTATGTACTTCACCTACAATGAAACATATCTAATGTTTTAATACATGTAATTGTATGGGTGTTTTTACTTTTTACCCCTGAATATTGAGGCTAAAGGGCTTTAAGACTTCTAGAAAGGTTATTGCTGAGGCAATTTGGGTGCATCTTTGGGAGATTTTGTTTGCCATTATGGTAAAAAAACCAAAACTCTTTGGGTAGGGGTGTGAAGGATTTCCCTGGGGGGGGGGGAGGGAAGCTGGAGCTTTAAGATCTTTATGCAGCTCCCTGCTTATTAGATCAGTTAATCTAATTAAGTGGTTTACTCTGACTTCACACAGGCATGAATCAGAAGCAATTCATCTCTGAAGTCCATTGTGTGCAGTCGTTATCCTGGTGGTGGGGAGATGAGGGCTAAATCCAGTGCCTGTGAGATCACCTCTGCTCCCTGCTCCAGGAGATCACATTCACGTGTGTGTCACTGGGTAAAGTGTATAAATAGCTTTACAGCAAGGATTGACTGCTCAAGTTTTCCTTCCTCCAGGCAACTCTTTTACCGGCTGCTTTCTATTTCCGACTTTCTGGAAGGTTTAATTTTCTTCCTGTCGATGGCACAGCTTCAACAGGGAGGCCAAAGGGCTCTGCCAGCAGAGCCACTTTTTGCTGTTGGGGACTCCCTGTTCTGTCAGGGAGTGGCAGGTTTTGAACCCAGTCCAACAGGAGACAATGTCTGATGCTCGTTGCCTGCTTTCCAAGATGTCTTACAGAAGGAAGGTCCTTCTCCCTTGGCTGCAAGACTGCTTCTGTTTGAGAGGGAAGACATGGAGAGTAAATGGGAAAAACAGGAAAGGTGATGCTCAACTGGACTTTGTAGCCAGGCTTTGTCATTCAGCTCTTTATATTTGTTATCAATAACAATAAAAAGCCATGGGTTAGTGATAAGTAAGCTCACATGTGATCTTGGAAATTGGGAAATGTTTAGATGTGGGGGAATGGAAAACTTACTGCTCTGTTGGAGATGTGTGAAGCTGTCATACCCAAGGGAGCAAAGAAAATGATTGGAACAACAGAGGTTTCTCTTGACTTCTTGCTAGCTAATGATCCTCACTTGTCAAAATGTAGGAGGGAGAGACAGCATTCCTTTCCTCAGGAAAAATCATTTTGTATCTTAATTTCTGGTAACGTGTGCACATGTTGTCCGTTAAGTCTCAAAATTTTCTTCTATACATTCCTGGCTCCTCTCAGATATCGTTGCACATGGAAGGTGCTTAAACCCCAGCTCTGTTCTGCTGGAATAGTCTGCATCCTGTCCAACCCATGTGCTGTGCCTTGGAGCAGAAAGGAGCTGACATAAAACCGACGACAGGCTGTCTCTGTGGCAGATTCCTGTCTTCCTGCGAGATGTGGGCTGTACGGAGTCCAATGGCTGTATCAGACCAGGAAATCTTCTGCAAAAGTATGGAGTGCTAATTAACACAGGGAGTTCCTTCACAGAGTGGTTTTATTGTACTGTAGGTTTTAATAAGGCTAATTACATGCAATTTATATCAATAACCTGTCAGGCTTGAAGACCAACAGTATTAGAGAACCTGTGTTAGGAGCCATTATTTCCTTAAGAGTACTTGGCACCTTTGAAGACATCTTTTTTTTTTTGAGATAATTGATGTCACATAGCCATTATATCGTTTTTATTGATGTATAAATGTATATTTATATTTATAAGACATAAACTTTATAATTTCACAGGAGGTGAATGACTTTCCAAAGCCTTTTTAGTGGCACTGTCATAGCTGGAAGTTAAGACTTACCTCTAGCAGAAGTGGTAGAAGAAAAACTTTTCAAATTGATTTGAACTTCAAAAAAAAAAACAAACAAAAAAAAACCCAGGAAAAAAGACCTGGACTTACTGGAGAGAGTCCAGCAAAGGGCCACAAAGAGGAGGAACTGCAGATGTGACTTTAGAGGAGAAGCTGAGGGCTGGGACTGCTCATCCTGGAGGACAGCAGGCTCTGAGGGAGGGTTTATCAGTGCTTGTGGATCCCCCAGGTGGGTGGGGGTAGTGATAAGGGGCTCAAGCTCTTTCAGTGGTGCCCAGCGTAACAGGCACAAATTGAAGTACGGAAAATCCAGCAATTTGGAAACTCAGTACCCCATTCTAGTTGTCCCTGCTTTGAGAAGGGAGATGATCCACACACTCTCCAGAGGTTCCTTCCAAACCCTCCTGTGACTGACGTGGCTCTCTCTGGTGATTGTCTATCCAGCTTTCAGGTACAAGTGCAGAGATACTTGGCAGTATTTTTATTCTCTCTTTACACCTGTTTGTTCTTTTACCTTTCAGTGCTGATTTTAGACTGGAAAATGTCAAGGTCCTGTTCTGACCTAAGACTGTAGCACCATGCTGCTAAGCAGAAGTCATTTATACCTCCTGCTCCATAGGTTGCTTTTTGTAAAGAGCCCTGCTCTAAATATTTTTATTTTTTTATAGCCTTGATGAAGAGAGGGAAGCTTGGCCTGACAGTTCAAGAATGGCTGTCCTGTATTCAGACAGGCACCAGCTGTATAACTATTGCTGATTGCCTAAGATTTCTGGAAAAAAATAAATCCTAATTTTGTAGCAATTTTCTATGATCTTTGCTTACTCTTCACCTCAGTGTTGGTTTCCAGATGCCTGGACTTGTGTCCGGTGGTTGGGCTGGAATGTGGTTGTTGTCTCAGTCAGCACCATTACCTTATGCTGGGCCCTGATCTCTGATGGGACTGCAGTGGTGAACAAACCTCGCCCTGTGCCCATCCACCACATTGTAATCACTGCAGGAAAGCCTCTGCTTCCGTGCCTCATAACCAGGTGCAGTGCTCCTGGTGAATTCACAGAGGTCAGAACTGTCAGGAAGCGAGCTGGAAGCTTTGACAAAGCACAGAGGAAGGATTCTGAATGCTGAAGTTGGCACCAGGCTGCGCTGGCTTTGCTGGTTTTTAGTACCCATGCAGTTGTGAAGTTTGTGTGAGTTACTCAGACCTTTGCCTTTGCAGTGATCTCTGGTAGTGGTAAAAGGCAGTGCCCTAAACAAGCATCCTTCTGGTCGTGTGGGGCACGCTGTGCTGTGGGGGCTGGCAAAGCTGAGAGCTCCAGCTGTGACCTCAGCACATGAGTTACTGCCCGAGATGGTGACAGCCCTGCGAGGTGCTGGAGTGGCCAGGGCTGGCAGGGTCAGGGTTCACCCTGCCTTGGAAAGCTGTGCCTAATAGTTGGCAATCCATAATGATCTCCTAAAGCAATCCTTCTGGCAGTATTTGTGGAGGGACTGTTATTTGCAGCCTGAGTTCCTGAAGGCATGCTGGAGATAAGGAGGCTGCAATAATCAAGTGGCACAGGGAGCAGCAAGGAATAAACTTTCCAGTGAATGCAGAATTTGGAAAGGTCAGGCCAAGTTGGGACCTGAAAATGTGCTGCAGGGAGAGATGATGGAGCAGAGCCTCGTGGCCTGCAAACCCTGCTGGAGGAAAATCTGGTGATTTGAACAGACTGTGGCTCTGCTCTGTTCCCATCCCACCAACTGGAGCCCGCTTACCATCCCACAGCAGAGTCTTACTAAGTTGAAGGGTTTAGATGAAAATTATTTGGTTTTCAATTTATTTTCTGTCTACAAAAATGGCATCTCTGTAAGGGTTTATATAGGTAACATAATCCAATTTCTTCCATTTTCTTCTCAATAAAAAAGATTTTAAAATGTATCTTGAAATGTTTTGGACCCAGGCAGTGAAGTAGTTTGCTATCACCACAAGGAGGCTGAGGATCCTTCTGCTTTCTCATGTGCTTTGTAGTGTCACAGCCTTTGGAGATGATCCAGAGCTGAGAGAGACTGGCACATCTGATGTGGCATATACTAATTCTCTGCAAAAAATAAATATTTGTCATGTTCTGGTGAACTCACAACAAGCAAATAAGAAATGTGCGTTTTCTAATGGAAAACACACTGAACATCAGCTAAAGTCCAGCAGGCTCGAGATCCGAGTGTCCTTTTAAATTTTCCTCATAGTAAAAAGATATCGTGAAAAATACCTTTTTTCTGTTTCCCAGTGAAACAGAGATTAGGGGGGGAAAAAACCCCCCAAAGCCCGATCTTTCTTTTTTTCCATAAACTCCTTGAAACATGCTTGAAGCATTGGAAAAATTAGTAGGGATATGATAAATGGCCCACAAGTGGCAGATGCAGTAATCTGTGTGCCTTTCTAAAATAACTGTCTTAAGGGGAACTTTTATGTCGTTATTTTTTAGCCACTCTGGTTATCAGAATGGCTCTGCACAGCAGCATATATCATGCTTTTATTTTAATTAAACATATCTCAAAGAAGAGCTTGTAAAAACGTAGCTGGAGGTATTTTATAGGATTTGGACCTGAGGTCGTTCTGTTCTATTCATCTCATTTGCATTCAGGAGCTTCTCCACGTTCTCTGTGAGCAGAAGGGTTGTGGGGCACAGGGTGGGTAAAGATCATGGTTTGTGCAAGGGGGCTGTTTCTGCATCAGTAGACTTCTATGTAATGTAGCTGCTGTATAACACTTATATCATCTTTCACAAGGGAAGAGTGGCCATTTATTTTAGGAATTTTACCCTTTCATTTTTCAAAGCAGGTTAATGCATTTTCTCAAACATCTTTGGTCTACAACCTGTATCTTATTTTCCTTCATGACAACCCCAGTCAGCCTTCTCAAACAGTAAAGGGTACAGTTTTGATTATGCTGAAACTTTAATATTTCTAGAATCACCTTTTAACGATGTTTTTCTCTTTTATTCCTTGGTAGCAAAGAGGCAGATGAGCAAAGTGCCCAGCTCCTGAGAATTATCTGGGAGACAGAGCTGAGTGCAGTAGTTTCAGTACAAGGTAATATTGAAGTAGATTGGCTCAATGGAGCTTTAGTGGAAGGAACATTCATAAAGGTATATGTGAGAGAGTGTATTAAATGGACTTGTGTCAGGATTCATTTGTTATATTTACTGGGGGTTTGCCTGCTTACTACACAAGTACCCTTTATTACTGTATTGAATTTAGACCTCACCCACTCCTTGGCAAGGTAACTTTTTTCCCTTTGTGTGTGCTGCAATTTACTTTTTATTCTCTTGCATCTGCTATCAAACCCGCAACTGATGTACTTCATTATCAGGGTTGTGGTACTGCAGACCAAGAAGGTATTTCAGTGCAGTGATTTCTGCGTGGTGTGCTGGTGGTGTGGCTGCCTCCCTTGGAGAAATCCCGGTAACGTTGTGCAGTAGGATTGGTGGCTGACGTTTGTGACGTGAATTTTTTAGGGTAGGAATTCATTAGCTATATGATCTTTAACAGAGTAACTTCATACAGACCTTGTATTGGCCTTTAAAACTGTTCTTGCAAAAGACACCACAGGATTAATGCTGAGGTGTGAGCTGTCTGCTTTCCATGAGCGATTTCTACATTCACTTAAATGCAGAGAAGAGATTCTTTCTTCAAACTACAGCACTGTGCAACCACTGCTGAACCTCAGAGGGCTTTGTATGACAATATTGAAGGCTGGGAGATGAAACACTCTGTGGAAAAGCAGCCTTCTTCAGGCAAATATATTTTATTTTATTTCTGAGCTTGAAAGTTACAAAATGCATATACATTTTAAAAGCATTTTGGGTGTAGTTGTACAGTATATAAGAGAAACAGATACACGCTTTTGTCTCACTACAACCACAGGTATCCTTCAAATCCATATTATTTTAGTTGCTTGGTATTATAAAATGTGAAATAAATCTTAAAAACCCTGGAAGTTTCTAATGCATGAAAACTGATCACAGTGTATATGGTTCAGGGATCTGAATTCTGGATTTAGAACCAGTGGTTCTGGTATATTAGAGCTGAATTTTTTCACAGATGGAGTTACATTTATTCTGTAATCTTACAATAATGTGGTGTGATTACTCTTGATTTCAAAAATATTCCCCAGGGATAGAAAGACTGTTCAAGAACCGACTGAACATGGCACATAGTGCCATAATCTGGTGATCAGTCTAGGCTTGGACTTGATCTCTGAGGATGATCTTTTCCAACCTAAATGATGCTATGATTCTGTGAGTAATTTGAATATTCATAACAAGTGTAGGCTTAGACCTGCAAAGTTAGCAATGAACTATTAGTTTTTCTAAATAACGGTTGCATCTTCATGAAGTGTAGCTGTTCCATGTTTGAGTGTTACAGCTGTGTCTTAGAGCTTCTGCAACTAATTAATCAAATGGGGTCTGTGATAGCATTTTAAATACATCAAACTTATATCTGCAGTCTAGCAGTGCATAGGATGTTTCTGTGTGATCACACACGTGTTACAGGTAGAGGGGAAGATGTGGCAGCCAGTATTACTGAGCTGACCCAATCCTGACCTGAATTTTAATCATCTTGTCACCACCTCATAATGCTGTAACATACCGTGGAGGACTGCTGTGACTGAGTTTTGGTGGTTTGTGGGCATCCTGTGGATCAGAAGGAGGTTCTGTGTTAATGGTGTCATTTATCTGCTGCTGGGACTACATTCTGGGCACTGGTCACCGCTAACCATGGTCCTCTTCAGCTTGGCTGCAGGAACAACAGGGCTGCTGCTTCCAGAGAGCTGGAATTGGACCAGCCCAAGCTGGGAGAACACCTGGGTGTAACATTCAGCAGAGCCACCCCTTCCCATGTGAAGAGAAGCAGGGCTGTGCTGAAAACTTTGAAAAAATTTACATTGCTGCTCTCTGCAATATATACAGGATATATTGTTCCACTGGCTATTGGGTTCTTACCACCTTGTAACTAATCTGTATGAAAAGGGATTGAAAATGCAAATAACTTCAGATAGCTCAAGCTGAAAGAGTAGGGAGTTTTTCTGAGCCATTAATACTGTTCTGGATAGAGGCTTATCTGGCACTGGGTTAATAACGCACATCGCAACACTCCCAGCGCCTCACAGCTCCTTTGGCTTCTGTTAGCAACACAGTTGGACTCCTACACTGCTTCTACCTTGTTTAAAAAAGAAATCTAATTGGTCATTAAACTGCATTAGCATCTGTAATGAGCCCAGGCATCTCTTTTCAGCTTTTCTTCCTTGCCTGTGTTCAAGAATCCTCTGTCGGCCTGTTTGATGTGAGCGTTAACAACACAGCAGCATAGTTAAATGCAAAATTTTGTTCTAAGAAATGGTATGATAAAATTTTAATTAATCTTGTCATTTATTCTGATCCCTCAACAGAACATGAATCCTTTCTCTGCAGTATTTACTGGTGTATGGATTTATTTGAAGTCCCAGTGGTTCCGTGTTAAATTGAGTAATTTTTTACTTACTAGAGTAAACCGTGTAGATATGATATAAAGGCAGCAATATAGCAGTCTTCATGTTTAGAACCTTTCTACAACTTGAATATTGGACTTTCTTTACTTATTTCAATGTATCCTCGTTTTTCGTTCCTGTCATTACCTGATTTCATGTGAAAATTTCTTCATGTGGTTCTCTTTTTCTTAATTCATTAGATTTGGCATGGCTGTTTATTGTATCAGCTTGGCATCTGGCTAGTGTAGCTGCTTTGAAACAAACAATGTGCTTGAACAATCCCCTATGAAATTAACTCTTTTGATCTAAGCAGACAGGTGCATGTGCAGTATGACTGTAATACTTGCTCTGTAAAACTTACTTAGTGAAAGTAAAATACTGTTGTGCTCTCTTGTTAACCTGTTTCCATCCAATGGAGCGTTTAACAGCATTTTCAAAACATTTTTAAAATTTATTATTTTTGCATCTTCTAGTACATCTGGAAGATTACATCTTCTGCTGTCAAAAAAAGTGTCTCTTAACTGGAGGAAAAAAAACCCCAAGCTATAAAGAGCTTTGCAAAACTGCAATATAAATAAAGCATTTCAGTTTTGTTTGGAAAGTTGTAAATCCCCGTACTATAACAAATGGTTTAGGGGAAGTTATAAATCCCTGTGCAATTGAACTATACCAGAAGTATCTTTATCCTATGGTCAGAGCATAGGAAGTTCTACATGTTTTTGTCTGGGTTTTTTTTAGGTTTATTTGGTTGGTGTTTCTCTGTCATATTGTCAGATTTTTTTCTTTTTTATCTGTGAAGTCTATCATTATTATCCTGCCCAGTGAGGGGTTTGGGGTTTTCCTTGATGACTTACAGCTGTTCTGTGTGAGAAGGGAGAGACAGGCAAACTAAGTATACAGAAGATATATTTTTTAATACAAAATGCCAAAAAGTGTTACAGCACTGTTATAATACCAGTACTCCCACCACAGGCCTCATGCATATGCATGATGAGACCACCACGTGGGAGCAGCACTATGAGCAGGGGGGAGAGAAAATGAATATTGATAAAACATGTCACAAACTGTGAACAGCCCACAGGAAATATCTAATCTCGGTGGGTATGCTTAACTGAGACAGATTAAAATCTAAATCCATGCAGCTGATAATGTTTTTTGTCTTGAAAGGTCAACTGGGTATTTGACACTCCTGGTCTCACCAGGAACCTTGGTAAAGACATTGGGGAGGGTGTCTTCAATACATTTTATTTAGAATGGACGTTTATGACTGGTCGTTGACCTTGAGATTCCATTAGCAGTAACGAAGGGCAGCAGCACAGTAAATGATGCATATACACAGATGAGAGCAGTGCCTGCCCCACGCTGGGCTGGGCTGTACCACGGCACTCTCCCTGCATTCCTGGCTCCAGGAGGAGAAAAGGAAGCAGTTAGTGACACTAACAGCAGAGGCACTGCTTTGGAAATATTTTTAGTTTATAGTGTGTTGGAGTTGCACTTTTTCTGTTTCCCTCCTTCCCTCCTCTTCCTTTTCTCCCTCCTCTATTTGGTAAAACATAAGACAAAGTTTGTAATTCTCTACAGAAAAGAGGACAAACTCTGTTTGCCTAATCACATATGAGTTCAGTTGAGGGCTGTCAGAAAGATATATTGCCAAGTACAATAAAATGTTTCCAGAATGCCCTTACGTGAAAATGTTTTAAACTCCAGTTATTTGTAAAGTTTCAAACTGGCTCTGGGTGACCTTCATTGTACCAGGAGCACAATGTGTCATGTTGAAGGATCAACAATCACAGACTGATTTGTATTGGAAGGGAACTTAAAGATCACGTAGTTCAACCCTCTGCCATAGGCAGGGACAACATCTCCAAGCTCAACCAGTCCACCCTAATGAGCAGGAGACATGAGCATCAAGCAAACATGAGAAGGAGAAACAAGGAATTCCTGACAAAACTCAAATAGTCAAGAAGTATTCAAGAGGTGGAAGCGGGGGAAGGTGACCAGAGAGGAATACACAGATATTGTCTGCATGTGTGGGACTAAGGAAATCATCCCTGTGGATCTCATAGTTGTTGTTCTTGTTCCTCTTTGGTGGGACTTGAGGCTGGTTAAAGCCCAGACAACTTTAGAAGGAAACGAAATCAAGTTCTTCATTCTGTGACTTCCCTATCCCCGTGATGTTGTCTAGTTCCTGATAATGAGAAGTCTCAATGTCTTAATTTAAACACAATATCAGAGATGATTGGGCTGGCTCATATATGATGAAAGCACAAGAGAAAAACACGAGACCCTATTCTGAACTGCAGACGTTCAATTTGTGGTAGTGGTCATTGAGACTAGAATATTGCACTCCTTATTTGTCATCATAGTTGGATTTAACCTGAGACAATTTTTCATTCCCTTGATTTTCTTCCCTGTTCCAAATTAATTTATTATTAATGTTTCGTATGTGTGTAGGGCATGGGTGTGGTGCTTTTGTTCTTGATGGTTTCTCATATAATCAAATATTTTCAATATGTCCCAGAACATGAAATTTCACTTATTTAATATCAGTTTCATAAAAATATGTATATGTATAACTGCATATACTTAAAAAAATATCTCTAGGTAATACTTCAGTCTAATCTTCCTTGAAAAGATATAAGGAAGTACCTTACTTAAGTATGAGACTGTGAGCTGCTCTTGAATTGTGGAGAACAAATGAAGTTATGAGTTTCACATTTGAGTGACTTTTATTAATTGTTTGTCTCTCCTGTCTGCACTTGGATATTATTTGCCTAGAGAAAATAGCTCAGCAAGAATTTGTTTAGCCTAAAATACCAGCAAATTGCAAAGTTCTATCAAATTCACCTAAACCCACTGATTTTTCTTGCCCTCCTTTCCATCCTTGTTATGCAAGTTGTTCAGCATGAAATAACAATTTTCTGATAAATGACTAGAAGGCCCAAACAATTGGCGTTGTCAGCCAATTAAAACCATAAAGACAGCAGACATTCAGACTTTAGAAAGTATATTGTTTTCTTAGTAGAATAGGTTGGAAATAAAAACAATAAAAGTTGACCACTGAGATTTCATTGAGCCGTGGCGATGTTGGCAAAAGGGTGGAGGTTTTAAAGGTCATATTGGATAAATCTTATTTTCAGCTGTAAAGTCACCTGAAAATCATACATTTCCTTGAGAAAAGAAAGTTTGCCTTTGGAAATGAGGCTTGCCAACCTTTGTCATTATACCAAGCTGAAAAAGCAATTTGGAAACCCCCACAGATTCATATTTTCCCTTTGAAAACAAAAGAGGGAGAGAAAAGAGAAACTGCCACCACCCATACAGCAGACTTCACCCGTGGTCTGTTTTCCAGCAGCTGCCACCAAAAAAAAAATCCCTTCTCCTGAGTCAGAACAATAATTTCTTCTTTTTTGGGGAGACTTTGGAGCATTCCTGAGGGGATGGGCTTTGCTCCCAGGCAGCTGTTGGTGGCAGTGGGGTTGGGTGGAGTGAGCTCGGATTGTCCGATGGCAAAATTTGGGATTTTGTGGAACAACAGCTTCAGCCAGGGCCTGGAGCACACAGGGTTTGAGGTGCCCTGAGCACAGTGTGGAGACAGCCTTGCCTTAGGATAGGTTTAGTGAGGGTTCATTGAGAAGACCTGTGGAAGAAAGTATGAGGAGACAGTAAAAAAAGACAAATGCTGACCTCTTCTTCCCCACTGAACTGGAACATAGCACCTCAACCATCTATAAAAACCTTGCATTAAATTAGGTGCAATTTTTTTAGTGTCTTCTCTCATCAAAGGAGCTGAACCTTTTCAAATTTGAGCCTGCTGAAGGTGTCTAAAGGACCCTTTTCTACTCATAAACAAGTTTCTGAAAAGAGCACTCTGGTAACCACTCGATGTATCTGTCTAGTATTTTGTAACCTCTTTAATGCACATTGCAAAAAAAAAAAAAGTTGAACTTTAAGGTCCCCTGATGTATAATGCACTAATGCAAGCTGAGTACTTCTGGGCTTGCACTTCTGACTCTGGATCAAGTGCTAAAAGTTCCCATTTGAAGTGGAAAATAAGAAATGCTGTCCAAGGTTTAGCTGTGCTGTGCTGGTGGTGGGTGTGAGGCAGAATGGATTCAATTTAGCACAGGTAGGCAAGAGTTGCTGCCATCTTATAGGAAGGAATTCTGACTTTTTCTGTGACTGCACCCTCCAGGAAGGCAGAGCACACTGGATACTCTGCTTCCTTTTAGTATTACCAAACGTTAAGTCAATCCCTTATCCAACAGACACTGACTGCGTGCATCCTTGGCTCACTTAATCTTAGCTAATTCCATTAAAAATAAAATATTTAGGATTAGTTTCACAGAAAAAATATTTTCTTAGTTTTGGACAACATTTGTAACTTATTTTCTATTTTAGCCTACAGAACAGTACTTAAGTGAAAATTTTAGCATGACATACTAAAAGCTGCTTTATTACTGTGACTTTATTTTCTGCATAATTGCATACTTAGATTTGAAGAAACATCTTTACTCTTTTAAATATAAACATATTCACAAGATAGATGTTCTCTAATTATTTGCTCTTGACATGTATGTTTTTAATAATAATTTGACATTTAAGTGAAAAGTACTTCATGCTGTAAAACTTAAACCAACAACTAATTAAAGCAGTAGTTCTGTTTTATTTGAAGAACAGTTATTTCTTTTGGAATGTGTTGCAAGCCTTGGTTTTAAGAAAATGAACAGTGTTTTGTGTTTGTAAAGTTGAAGTTGCATTCTGAGGTCCTAATTTGGAGTTGACTGCAGCAGTTGTGGAGGGGTGTGAGCAGTGGTGCTCCGGGAGGCCAGGGACGCCTGGGGAGTGAGTGGAGCATCATTTTCTTTTTGAAGATGTGTTTTAATAGAGGTGGATTAATTTAGTCTTTTTATTTTTTTTAATATATTGCTGATGCTTGAAGTTGCAAGTTAGAGTACTGTGAAGCACCAAAGGTTTGGAGAAGCTTTTCTAGAAAATATTTTCTGATGCCTCTGCAGGAGAGTGGAATTGTGGTGCTACAGAAGCTGGGTTTTCTGTCATTCTCAGAGAATACTGCCTTTGAGATACTGCTTAAAGTATAGCAGCACCCAAGGAGCTGAGTTTCATGTTTCCACTTGAATTGTCAAAAGAATCCTGTAACTTATTTTTTTATTAAAAAAAAAAAAAAAAAATCCTGAGCAACTTCTTCAGTAATGAGAAAATCTGCTCGTTAGGGTGTTCCAGCTTTGATTCTGTAGTTTCTGTGATTTGGAGTCAGATACTCAAAACTTCAATCTCATTAACACTTAGGAAAAAACAATCTTTTTCTCAAGTGATTAGCTATAATCAAACATTTAAATCGCTTAATATCACTTCCCTGTTAAGGCTGGCTGTTGATTTGGTTCTGCATAAGGTCTTTTGATGAGATGCTTTTCTTTTCTTTAAATCCGTGTACCTCTCTGTGCATCCTTTTCCAGGAAGACCACAGCACATTTTATAACAAAGTGGTGTACCTGGTTTAGAGCAAGTAGCAGGAAGAAAAATTAAATTTATTCTCTCTTAACCAATCAAATCCTCCCGTTATTCATAAATGTGGAACACTTTGCAGTTGTAAGGGGTTCAGCTTTGCTTACAAGTATTGCTTGAGCTGAAACTAGTGCTGCTTTCATTTTTAGTAGGTGAAAAAGTTGGGAAATAAATGCCTGTTAAGAAATTACATATAACCTGGCAATTTGTTATACTGTTTCTTTGCTTCATGGACTCTGACATTCCCTAGGAAAACTAAGATTTAAAGCTATCATGTAGATACTGCTGTCTCTAATAGTGATGTGTTGAGATGTCACACCTGTCAGCCATTTTTTATAAAATATTTAGTCTTAAATGATGTCAAAAGTAAAAGTTTAATAGTTTTTATTTAAATTAAAAATATTAACCTTGTATCTGCAATTTCACAAATGACCACGAGAATGAAATGTAGGCATAAATGAAAAAGGGGAGATATTCTGAGAATGTACCATGAGGTAACAAACCAATTTAATGTCATCAGTGCAGAAAAAGGGGGAAAAAAAGCAATTCTGGATGTTGAGAAGAGAACACAGTCTACATCCACACACTGCTCATGGAGAGGTCACAGCAGACAAACTAAGTGGGAAAGATTTGACTTTTTTGGTTTATAACATCTTTTTTAGGCCATTAGCTGGCTGGACTGGGTAATTTTTTCCTGAAATGTAGTTGACTAGTTATAAATTTAGAAATATATAATGAATTAGTGTTTGGTATTTCTTTAGCCCTGCCTACCCACTGCTGCAGTAAAGGGATGGAAAGCTCCACTGAAATGGGCTGCTGGAATTTTCAGGATGTAAGTTCAAAGTGAAATGATGCCATTCCAAAGGTTGTAGAAAGCAATTGGTTGTAGTTCACCTATATGGAGAAAACAGTGGGTTACCAGAATCAAATCAGAAGTTATTTTCTATTTTATTTAAATAATGACACTTCAGTACATGAAAATCATTGCTATAAATACAGCAAATTCTGCTGGTGTGAACTGAAAAATCAGGTCAGATCTTAGATTATCTGTAAAAATAATGGAGAGAAGTAGATGAGGCTTGTACAAATGATTCCTCTTCTTCTTCCCTGACATTTCAGCCATTGTTCTTAAGATTTTTTTTTTACCTAACCAACTCCTTTATATCAAGGAGTTGATCCTTCACTGTCACAGATGCTGGCATGGAATTCAGCTAAAGAAATTGATTTAGTGTTTTGGTAAAGGAGAAAAATTAGATTGGCATTACAGAGAAAAAACATTTAATAAGGATAAGAAATAAAGTCAAAGGACAATGTTTGTCTCTTACTGACCAGAAATAAGACATTGTTGACATGAAAAAACATATAGCTGCTACATTTCTGGGTTCTCAATGACCACTGTCAAGTTGAATTTGGTTTTAGTTGCAGTTTAGTAAGAGTTTTTACAAAACCCAGTGCAGTTCATAGAATAACTAAAATAAATACTGTCTCCAAGTATTTACAGGCAGAATCTCTTAGCTTGAATGTAAAATATAGGAACCTGAAATTGAAATTATGCAAAGGCTTGAGCTGGATATTACTTTTCTAATAAAATTCAATAGATTGTTCAGCTGAGAGGAAAGATGAAGGAATAATAAATGCTCTTGTTTTACTTAGGGATTTTGTACTTGAAGCTCCCCTGGGATGGTTTTCATTATCTTCAGTTCTTCTGTATTTGTTACCAGACAGTGACAGAGAGAATCACATGTGAACAGAACTTTCTCCTTGGTTTGTTTTTGGCAGGGAAAAGGTGCTCTGTGTTGTCTGGTCACCTGCAGTCCTGCTGGGGGGGCCTGTAGCTGTTGCAGGGAAGATATACTCATTTTTACATGAAAATCAGGTATTTCTCTCCTATAAAGGCACAATACTCATTTTTACATGAAAATCAGGTATTTCTCTCCTATAAAGGCACATTTTCTGTGTCTTAGAATATCCTGAGCTGGAAGGGACCCCCAAGGATCATCAAAGTCCAACTCATTTACTACAGAACTGAGTCACTGACACAGCTGATGGCTTTGTCAAGGTTGCAGAGTACATTTAAGATGGAGCCAGGAATTATGCCAGGAAATGCAGCATCCAATGCTTTTTTTTTTTTTTTTAACCCCAGGGGTGGGGGATACAAAAGTGGAACCAGTCCAGGATGGGAGTAGAAGTCCCCACTGCTTGTGGTGTAAGATCCTTGTGCTTCGAGGTGTTTGTGTTGCCCTGGTCTGACAGAGGAGTCTTTGTAGTAATTTCATGTCTGGAGAGAAAAGTTTTTCTTCATTTTTGCTTGGAGAAAAGGCATCGTAGTGAGCCTCAAAGGGGAAAAGCCCTATAATCATTCAGGTTGAAGTGCTTCTTAATTCAAATGGTGTGCTACTTAGAGAACTTGATAAGAAGGATTAGAACTGGAAAAGAAAGACACTTTTAAAAGCAAAGCTATTACAGGGTTCATTACTTTATTTATACGTTCTCCAAAATCACATGAATGAAGGGAAAAAATGAGGAGAAAAAATACTGGCTTCAGTTCAGAATGTCAATTACTACTTTTTTTAATCCTCTTTTCACAATTTATTTGACATCTTGAACAGTAGCCAAAAAAGCTATTATAACTATAAAACATATTCATTGGTATAAATCTCATTAAGTTGAGCAATTTAATTAAGGTATTGACATGCTTAATTGATACGTGCAAGGAGAGACCATTTTCATATCTAATTTCCATACGTTTTCTGCTTTTAAGAAAACTAGCTCCGTAAAAATGTTATAGATTCAGCTAAGCCCTGTCATCCCAAAGGAGCACTTGCTGCCATTTACCTTGATTTAGAGCCAACTACTCTTCTAAGTGGAGCTCCATTAAATGGATCTGATGTATGTCTGACTCAAACATGCGTCAGCTTCTCTTATGATCAATAGTGGAATATTTATATTAATAAAGCACCAAGTTAATTAAATAAAATAGTCTTCTGGGTAAACTTAAGATACTAGGGGATGGGCAGAGAATCAATATACTCTGCCATTTGAACATTAACTATGTGCTCTGAAATTTTATGCTACCTTAGCAAAGATGCTTGCGGTGTTGGAGCCTTGGATGCACAGAAACCCCCAGGGCAGGAAGCTCCTAAGCATCCTGGGCAGGATTTGTTTATCCAGTTAGAGAAAAAACGGCAAGCAAAAACCCTTGGATCTGTTTGGCTTCTGTGACTTCATTCCTGCAGACACACTGGAAATCCTTTCTTCTGGTTTAGGACTGAACAGTCAAATGGGTATTTTCCCAGTTGCCTGAACTATTCCAGTGTTGCCAGAGAAGGGGCACATGTGAGAAAGTTGCTGTGTTAGGGTTTATCAGTGGTAGTGAAGGGTGACAAGTCCCCTACAAAGACATTTTAAAAACTGCTTTAAAACAGGTTGGCCACTCGTGTGTCTGGTTCTGGTCCGTTGCATGTTTCAGCCCAAAGCACGACTGTCCTTCAGCCTTTTCCAGCAGCCATCCCCATGGGCTCTGTCCCCTCAGACAGCTGGGAGAGAAATTTCTGCATGAGTGGGTGACTTTTGACCACCCTGGAAACCTACTCCTGTTAGAAATGCACTCACAAGCCTCAGTCACAGATTCACGTCACTGTTGGGCTCTGACAAGCAAACTCTGCTGTCCCTGTGGTGTTGGTGCTCTTTCTATAGCATGGCCTTTGAAGGAAGCAAGTTCCCTCAGGTACTGTTGCAATCCATGGATTCCACTCCATCCTGCCTTTTATCTACATTTTAAAGCTTCGGTACGATAAAGTGAAAAATGTGCGTTTTAATCCTGCAGCTTTAATGAATGCCTCACTTTGATAACCAAAGCAGATGCTTGAAAGGCCAAGAAAATCTTAATTCATTATTAATAGTTTATTCAGTCAGTTTAGAACTTGTTCTGTGTAAATATGCTTCCATCTCTTTAGCCAGGGTCATCATGACATTGCTAAAAACACTGACAGCTCCGGTCCAGAGGCAAGGGGTTGTGTGCCAGAGCCCTCAGTTCCTGCATTCCTGCTTCACTCATGGGCACAGGGCTCCTTCCTGCTCCACTCTCACACCTCTCAGGGTTTAAAGGAGCTGAGCTACAACTGAGGGAATTAGAGCACGTTCATTTGGGCCTTCTCTCCTCTTTAAAATCTCAGATGCGTGGGCTGGACTCTGGTCCTTGCTGAGCCTGCAGTGCCTCCGGCGCATCCCGTGACCATAATCTGGGGCCAGGAGCTGAGGGAGAGATTTCAGCGAGATGATTCTTTACTGGCTTCTCTGTGACAGACACTGTCTGCCATGGGAAGTGACGAAACCAGCATGTAAACCCACGGGGAGGTAGCATATGGAATAATGTACAGAATTTATTAAAATAATCAGTAGTAGTACTTCCAGGCTATTGCAGGAAAAGGACATTGACGTTGTCCTGTGATGTGTGATTTTGACCTGGTTAAAATGCTTCTAATTATCAGGCACCAGGGAAGAGCTGAAGGAATAGTCTCCTTTGTCTTAGAGTAAATTCCCTTCCAGTTCAGCATTTATTGAAAATACTTGGTTTAGATTCTATTTTTGTAATAATGTGGAACCTTCTGAAGAAGACACATATATGGTGTGTTTAATGCTCCCAAATATGCTTCATACATGAAGAAATAAAATTAGGGTCTAATTTAATATTACTAATCAAAGCACAGGTAGGTTACATCTGAAAGTTGAAAATATTTAATATATGTAAAACTACTTCTGTTCCATTATTGTCTTTGCTGAAGTGTTGGTAATGCATCCCAACCCCAACATTTAGTATTTTTTTTTGCCTTTTCTCTTTTACATCATTCCATGATTCAGAAAGACTGAACAAAGAGTGCAAGCTAGAAGGAGTATTGGAACCATATGTGTTATAGTTGTATATAATCTATATCATAATTGTATAAATTTAACAGGGTGGGATAGGTTTGGTTAGAAAACCACTTTCTGTGTTGGCCACAGTTCCCTGGTATTTAGAGTTGTCTTGCCACAAATTTAATGTTCAAAGAAAGGAAGAGTGATTGCATCTGAGCTGGGATAAAAACAGGTTCCACGATGAATTCCTTTCTGGAACCAAACAAAAACCTTTGTGTATGGAACTGGGGTGCAGAAATTCTTGTATGTTTTTTGACTGACGCTTAGTTTCTGTCTCTTGATTGTTGGTTTTCTGCATGACATCTGGAAGTAATGATGTGAATAACTGATATCAGAATGTAAACTTTCCGAGTCTTAAAATGAAGATAAAAATTTCCTTTTTTGATAAGATAAGACTATTTTTGTCTCATGACACATGGCACCCCTTTAGCTAATTGTCTTTTCAAAAGCTTGCTAAGGAGGTGTCATAAATTGAAAAAACTTTTGGGGTAATAAGTCAAGTATTGCTGTCAGGCATATTTTCTCCTGGAGACTCACATAACTGTAGTGGACTTTGGAGAAAGTCATCATCATTCCCAGCAGTGATGAAATCAAATCACTCTGGAATGTGATGTTCTTTGATTTGAGAGTGCCTCAACAATGAAACAGCAATGTGTGGACACAGCTCGTTGCTTCCCTTGGAGTCTGTTGTGCAGGAGCCACTCCTCCCTCTCCCTGGTCAGCTCTTTTACATTTAATTCAATTCTGTGAGCTGACATTGTCAATCTGAAATTCAGCAAGATGCTTGACAGGGAGTCGGAGGAAAGCCGAGTTCATTTCTGGAAGTGACTTTATGCAAATGAATTCTCGTGTGGGTCTCTGGAACGAAGCATCTGCTGATGAATCAGAGGGGTGCCCTTGTTCCCTTGTCATCTTTGGGGAAAAAGCTCAAAAAGTGCCACAAGCACCTTTGAGAGTTACTGTAAACCATTCACGCACCCCTAAATCTCCCTATGAGTATTTGTGGGTGTTTGAGGAGAAATAAATGAGTCTGTTTTCAAAGTGGAATCTGGGGGGTTTTGTTAGAGAGTGTTTGGGTGGATTCAAGGAACTTAATTCAGCTTGTTCAAGCCAGGCTGGTTTGCAAGTGGCAGTGAAGTCCTGGGAACACTGTTAATTCTTGTGAATTGTCTCAGTTTTAGCTGAGTTTTCAATAAAGATTTAGCTTGATTCAGAACATTCAAATAAAACCCTCAGTAAGCTGAGCAGAACGATTGCAAGTTTAACTCCTCTTTTGGAAGAATTCACCATTTTATGTGCACTTTAGCTGAAAGCTAATTTTGGTTTAGATCTGTGTCACATTAGCCTGTTTGTTCTACTAGTGTACTTTAGTTTTATTTTCTCTGCTTAAAACACCTACAACATTCTATTTCAATGCCCTTTTCTAAAGCAGAGCATTATTGAATAATAAACTTCCAGTGCATGGAGTGGGATTCTTGATGGTGTTTTACCTACGTGAATAGTCATTGAAAAAGAAAAAAATTATTGGATTATGTTCCAGTGAATCTCTTCGTAGGTGTGGGTAAAGTAGGAGGATGGGGCTTGTGAGGGTGTCATGCAGCTGCAATGGTCAGGGTGACCTGCTCTGGAGTCCTTGAAGAGCTGCTGGGTTTGTGGATCCTCCCATAAAACAGAGAGCTCCTATTACTAAACACTTGCATCTTACATGAATATCCCTGCTAGAGAGAACCACTTTGTGGCATTACATCTTGGTCTAATAAATCGAGATGTCACATCCACATAGAAAAATGAATTATGGCTACAAACCAGTGTGAAGTGTATCTTCGTACATCCGCAGTGTTTCCCTGGGACTCTCAGGGACCAAAGGATCCATATCAGGAAAGATACATGGAGGTGAAGCTGTGGAAGAAAAAGAGAAGCTAAAATATAAAATTAAAAAGGGAGAAGGTGCAAGGAACTCCATTGTCTTTTGTCTGGGGCTTCAGTGCCTGTTCGTGCACTCTGCTGAACATCAGTGCAATGGATATTGCTGGTCCAGTGTTACAATTTATTTTCAAAACTTGAATTACAGCTCAAGTACCAGTGTGCCCCTCTTGCAGAGGTGCACGTTTTACCACAGAACAGAATAAGGGCCCTCTGATAACTGGGCCTGAGCTATAAATAGAATGTTGTTTTTCTCACTGCACTGCATTCAAATACTTTGCAACTCGTTTCTACCTCACTGAAATAAATGGAATGTCACTGTCATTGGTTTTACTGTCCATGGATTCTCTGTCATTTTTATCACTTTTTATATAGCCACTGGAATGTCTGCAGTGATCATACAAACAAATTATATAATTGGCCTCTTTCAGGAGAACTTTACAAAAAATAAATCCTAGATCTTTACATATGTAATTGCTACTTAATCCTAGGAAAAATCTTATTTTCTTAGCTAAAGTACAGGATCACAGCCTGAATTAAATAAATACTATTAAGATTACTGTTTTCATTCTACAATGTGATGATTAGGTGCACAATAATATTAACTGGCAGGGGATGTATTTTTGTTTAATATATCAGCAAAGTGCAAAAAATTCTTTAGTTTAAAAATATTTATCAGTAACAAAGGCAGAGTTAGGTTAAGACAGATCAGTCAAAAGAGTATCTTGCTCCAGATGTTGATCAGTTATGCAAAGACAGTACATGTTTTATACTTTATGATTTCACATGTTTATCTCCGAAAATAAAAACTCATCCTAAGTAAAAAAATATATAACCAATAAACTGCAAATATCCTTTTGCTTAGTGGTCAGGCAGGACTGTGGAGGCTCCTCTCTCTCTGGGGAGATCAGACGAGGGTAATATTGCCTACTGACATTTAGAATTTGCAGATGCATAGGATTTCTTTCCAGTACAGCTCAACAGACAAGAGTATAAACCACAGAACAGGTCAGCAGGATAAAACCAATGCTTTTTAAAATTAGTTTAAAATAAAGGTGCCTCCATGTAGATCCATTTCTATTTTAGAAAGTATTAACATTAATAAGCAGTGAGAGAGCTTTTGAATTCACACTGCTTTAGCAGCAAGAAAATATTTACAAAAATAGAAAATGATGGGGAGAATCGTTTCTTTCCTCTGATGTCAGTGCTTCACTCCTGCCTCTCTGAGGTGTTTGGTGTCACTTGCAAGGCAGTTGTAGGACTTGGACTTGTGTGGGAGCATCCTGGCCCTGGAAGCCTTTGTTTCGTCAGCGATCCAGAGGTTCAGTGGTGTTGGAGAATTCCAGAGGAAAGGTTTTTCTCTCGAAGTTAATCTCCCTCCAGTGCGGTGTCAGAGCGGCGCTCGCCGTGTCTCTGCTGGCAGAGCGCTCTCACCGCGTGCGGGAAGGCTCGGTGCGTAAATTGCATAAAGTGGAATTCCTGATCTGTGGGACTGACTGGGAAGGGGTTTTTTTGTCTCTTTCCCCACTCTGCTCGGGCACCTTGCTCTAGTCACACTCTGCCTCTCATTGTGTTCCTTTGTCCCCTCGATAAAAAGGAAGGATTAATTATATTGATTCCATTTTGTAAAGCACTAAAACCCTACATTAAATACTACTAGCAAAGATATCTTACTGTCATTTATTAGTCAGGAGTCCTATCCTATTTCTAGTGGGCTGCTTCTCTTCAAGGGTTTTCTCTGAGTCCGCTGGATGTTGCTTTCCAGTTCCTACTCCCTGACATATCCAAAGTTGAGTGTAAAGACTTTGAGGAAAGATTTCACTTTTGTGTGTATGTTCCAAAAGACAAAACAGATGCTGCTTTCTAAAATGAAAGCTCACGATCAGTCTCAAGATGGGTGGTGTTAAAATAAGAGTCTCCTAAATGCTGCTGATCACTATTTGCTCGGCATTTTGGAAATGGCAGGAGGAGGGAGAACTGTAAAAGTCATAAAGACAAATGTTGCCTTTGATGGGACATTGGCACTGATTAGTTTTACAGTTCATTTAAAATTATATAAAATATTTGCTAATCTTCTTAGAGATATTCTGATCCATTTAATTTTTTTTCTGTTTTTGTTGGGTACATCAACAGACAAATGTTGTACTGTGTCTCAGTGAAACAACTGGAGTTTGGGGGGTTTTTTATTTTGTTTTGTTTTGTTTTTTTAAGCAACCAAGAATTGCAAAAACCTCTAATGAAGAGTGAAGTAATCACAAATGTGTATTCTCTGTTCTTTTAAACATTTAAAAAGACTTCAACGTGTGCTGTGTGATCCCTGTGATTGTGTCAGGACAGAAGTCATGAAACTGCACAAGTCCATGCAGGTTGGACACCTTGAAGGATCTTTATTAACAGATGGTTTTTAAATTGTCCTTGGAGAAGGTGGAAAATGATGATAAAATCATCATCATCTGCTGAGATCCTTTTCCTCCTTGATTCCTTAGTGAACACCCCTCCCAAATCTTTAAGCTCTGGCTCTGCTCAGTGTTCTGTTCTCCAAAATGAAGGTGTGTGTGTGTGACTGGGGTTAATTAAAGGCTGCGAGGGGCTTTGGGTGAGTGCTGAAATATAGAAGTACAGAGTTAACATTTATCACTTCACAGTACAACTGGATCAACAGAGAAATCGTGGTGTTTATCTTGTGGAGGCTTAGCAGTAGTGCTTGTGCAGCAGTGCGTGACTGTGTGAATGCAGTGAGGGCTGGTTTAATTGGAATTTTTGAGCTAAATTCCCTCCTCAAAACAAACAAAACCAAACCAAACCGGAGTTTCCCCTACAGCCTCCCAGAGCATGAATGGAGAGCCAGCTGTGCTGTATTTAGTAAAAACACAGTCACCTTGTTCAGGGTGCACAACATCTGCAGGACCTGCTCTTGTTTTGCAGAACTCAGATGCTCGTCACCATCTTTACTTTCAGTGCAGTAGTAGGAGGAAGAAATTTTTTTTCCTTTTAGAAAATCAGCAGCGATGCCAAGTTTCCACAGAGTAATGCTTTACAACACTGCTGTTGTTAAGCTCTTGCCTTGTAGCCCATCAGCAACAACATTTTCCCATTTTTCCTTTAGACAGAGAGCTACAACTGCTGCTTTTCAGTAAATACCATTTTTGCACTGGCCCTGCTGAGAGGGAGAAGCCATTCCTTCACTGGGGGCACAAGGCCCTCCTGAGGACTCAGGTGCTCATGAGAGTGTCAGACTTGCCACAGCTTGTTCTAACTACTGTTGGAGGGAGCTGATTTGGGCAATGCATTTCCCACCTGGAAGATGAGAAATATCTTGAATTTATCTTGCATATTTACAAGGCTCAAAGTTTCTGAACTGTCCTTATCAGTTAACTCAGTTATTTTTTAATCTGTCTGTAGGACAGGAAAAAATCTAATACTGAACAGTTTTGGAAATACTAGAAACAATAGCTCCTAGGTAAGAATAATACTTACTTGAAAATGCTAAATATTAGTTTTAATTTTAAAAAAATCAAAAAACCTGCCAGAATTTTGGCAGAGCAGGAAAAATCCTTTTGTTCCTTGCTGTGAACGGAACGGTAGCTCCATGTGATACAAAGGCATTTTAAAAAACTTGGTGGGATATATTTGCAGAGTCTGATTTGATCTGATTTCTGCACATCTGCATCCTTAAGCTTGTGTGTGCTGGTGTTTGTACCTCCAGACACATCTCCTTACATAGCTCAGGCATGGTCCTGACTCTCTTGGCTCAGCCTCTGGAAGCACAGGCTCGTGGAGCCAGGCCAGCATCCTGCTCTGCTCCTGGGGCAGGGAACTGTCCCACTGCTCCATCCCTGGGACATGGCCACCAAGGAATTGGAGCTGTTGGAAGGGAATTGGAGCCATTGGAAGGAAATCTCAGCTGCAGCCATCCTGCTGCCAGTGTGATGACCTGGGCTTTGCCATGCCTGAGGTTTGAAGCAAGGTTTGAGGCACTTAAAGTTGTGGATTTTAAGAGAAACTCTGGGAGACAAAAAGCTTCCTTGGGAATGTCAGGCCTTTAGTTAAAAGAAAAAGACATCATGTCTGCACAATATTCTGTGCTGGAGTTGTTACAGATATAATTGAGTAAACTCCTCTTTTTCCCTATGGATTTCCTTGGTCTTTTGCCTCTTTTTCTCTTGCAGACTCTTTCTCTGGATAGCATTGGTCCCCTTGTCCTGTCTCTTCTCTGACTGTAGGAATTGTCTTCCCTCAACTTCTGTTCTGTGAAAAAGCTGACTTGTATCATTCCTCACTTTATTGACTTGCTTATCTTTTATTACATGTTACTTAGAGATACCTATTATCTTTGGATTATACTCTCTAA
The DNA here is from genome assembly GCA_013397795.1 of Orthonyx spaldingii. Lineage (NCBI taxonomy): Eukaryota > Metazoa > Chordata > Aves > Passeriformes > Orthonychidae > Orthonyx > Orthonyx spaldingii. Next base: position 1,236,206 of record VZTJ01001884.1, on the reverse strand, counting down.
TTTTCCCATCTGTTACTCTTTAACTCCTTAATTGTGTTACTTAATTCAGTAAAACATTGTAGGATAGAGTTTATGTGTAACATGTTGTACAAATTAAAACTAACTCTAATGAGACAAATTGCAGTGACCAGATTGTGTTAAGTATGTGACCTTTAGTGGAGTAGTTCAGTCTAGTTTTAGTCCAGTTGTAAGGAAAAGTTGGATTGAAGAATAACTAAACTTTAAGTGCACAAAACCTCAGGAACATTTTATTTTATTTAATTTTGACCAGTGCATTGGACTGAAATGTTTTAAACCCAGAAATCCTAATACGTAAAAGAATGTAAACAAGCTACCAATGGGGATGAATTAATTCTCATTTCCCTCAGCTGCACATTCTGTAGCCAGAGCAAAGCTGGTGGGCACAGTGCTAATTTCTTGGCATTGGTGGCAGCTGGCCCTTTCTTAAAATCAGCAATCATACTTTTCATTACTTTTATTTTCAAAGCAGGTGAACAATATTAACTCTCCAGTATTGTTGTGTCAAGAAGAGAGGATAGCAAACAATCTTATTTTGCAGTCTCAAGTCCCATATCCAGTCAAAGGAACCAGTGTTTGTCTTATGGTTTTGTACCAGCTGCTGCAGAGAGCTGTGCGTGAGCTCCTCCGACTTATTCCAGGAAGCGATTGAATTGTGGATGAACTGAAAGGATCCTGAAGAAAGGAATGAGCTTTGTAAGGCTGGATTTTTCCTTCATTTTAGCTAAACCATCGGTTCCATGTGTTAATGGTTAACTCTGAGTTTGCAGCTTTACTATGGCATCAACATACAGTGACATCCTGGGGCAGATACACGTTTGGCTGTGAGGAATTTGCTCTGGGGGACTCGTTCTTTAAGTCTTTGTGTTAAACTCTTTAGACATTAAAGGCAAGCGAGTTCTTTATTGGGTAACACTGCATGGTGATCTCTCGGCCCATTTGAGTGAGGGAAATAATTAAAGATTAGGCTTCAACCACATTAAATACTTCTTAATCAAGCTGGTTTTAGAGGCGGTTGTGTAAAAATATTCTTTTCAAATTTTAAAATCTGTGTGTTTGAAAAGATTTGGAAAATAACTGGTAAATCCTGAAAGGGTGGGGGTTTTTTTATTTTTGTTTAAAAAGGGAGAAAACCTAAGTATAATTACATCACTGCTGGTTTTTTGGTTTTCATATAATGTATGTTATTTGCAGTACCTTTGTAACTTTGCAAGTTGTATTTAAGTAGTTGTTTTAATGGTTTAGATCTGTAGTTCAAATGAAGATTCATTCTATGGATGTTCGTAGGGTCTGTGTTCCAGTTAAGTGATTTATGTTCTCTTACTGGCAAAATAATAAAAAAAGAAAAAGTCTTAATGTATTCTATTGCTCTGTTAGATAGCTGAATTTTCACTTAGGATGCAATAGGCAGCGTTAAAGCAGAAAGCCAAACCCAGCACTACGGCAAAGACTGCAGAGGCACTTAGGAAACGTCAGCACTTCTGGATGGGTTTTTTTCCCCTTTCCAATCCTTTTATCATTAAGGCACTTGCAATTCACTTTTGAAGATCAGGAAAACAATATTAGACTGGCAGGGGGAGTTCATCTGTGTCCAGAGCATTTTAGCTAAATTAAAATAAAAACTAAGAAAGGTATTGGCTTGTGCCAGCTCTTGCTGGAGTCTGGGCTGGGCTAACGTGTGCTGTGAGGGCGTGTGAGCCACAGCTGCTGGGTTCTGCCAGCTCCTGCCTCTCTGCTCTGTGCAGAGTGGCAGCCCCAGCTCTTTGGCATCTCCGTGGCTGCATTCCCCCAGCTCAGAAATGAGCAGCTGTTTCCTTTGGGGGTTGCTGGCTGTGGAAGCTGTTGGCTGAGCGTTGTGCTGTTCCCCTCGAGTTCCTCTGTGATCTGCTGCCTGTCCAGGCTGTTCCCGTCGGACAGGACCCGTGGGAGGGAGCTGGGGTCACTGCACTGACCCAGCTGGGCTGGCTGTGGGGTGGGTGGCAGGTGAAGCTGCACAGAACCTGCCTGTATTTACCACACCAGGAAGCATCATTTAATCCAGAAACGTTTGCTTAGCTCAACACATCTGTTTGACCAGGGTGCAGAGGAGCCTGTTTGGGTTGCGTTGGGTGCTTTCTCCACAGAGGAACTCCTGCAAGGAGGGTGCTGCTGATGGACTGGCACATTCTAGTTTGTCCTCAGGTCCAGTGGTTTCAGCTCTAACATTGCCTCTTAGGGTGAGCATTTTTGGAAGTCTATTATTCCCTAAATCTGGACTTTTTCAGATTTCCCCCTTTAGGATACATCACGCAACCAGGCATTGGACTTGTTTTCCATTACAGAAATAGGTGGCTTGAAACTTCTGTCTAATAAATAGGAAATCTATCAGTAATCATCACCTTTTTGTTTTCTGGATTTGGTGTTTATTTTTACTTGAATACTGCGGTATTTTTCTGTCTGCTTTTTAGGATTTTGTTTTGACCTCATTAATTTTATCTGGTTTTCTACAGTTAATAACTAATATTTATTTTAAATGCCATCACTGTAAAATTCCCATTATGTCTGTTATGGGAAGCAGGGAATAAAAAGCTGGAACTTTAAGATAGACTCAGTAGATCAGTTTCTCCCTCAGAGCAAATTCTGTGAGGTGCACAGGCTGAGCCTGTTTGGGGTTACCTGCTTATGAAAGATGCTTAACAAAGGTTTGGCACAATGTCAGGAAGCAGAGAGAAACACTCCTCCTGACCATCTCAAAACAGGATGATAATAATTGTGAGAAGGCAGTTACAGAAAAAGAAACACTGGTGAATTTTCTTCCATGCTGTGTCACTAATGCCATGCAGGCTGTCAGTTCTGCAGCCCACTAGAGAGATTTATGGAATCAGTCCATGATCGAGGAGATTGAAAGGGGCAATACTGTTAGCTAGAGAAGAGTGTCTAATAGAAAATAAAAATAATACACTTTATAGGAAGGTTTTCAAAGAAAACGGATGAACTTCCTGCAGTCCCCTGGTTTTGCCTGGCTGCAGGTTGAGAGTTGAGCATAAAGACAAAGCAGAGCTCCAATATATAAATTAGCCCTTGTAGGACACAGCAATGTTAGGAAACATCACTTGAAAACCTAATTTACTTTTACACATGATTTGAAATAATGCACAATAAAATGCCAGACAAATGCAACTTGAGATGGTGGATTTAGGGTGGTTTTATTTGACCACACAATTCTACCTTTTGAAGCCCTTTTTGTTCTGCTTTGCGTGTGTCTTCCTTTGAGATCTTACTAATTTTTGCCTTGCTAAGCCATTTTGTCACACTTTTACCACAGCTCTGCTGTGCCTCACTGTCACACCAAAGTGACAGCTTAAGACTTTCTCCTTCTGGGTCTGAAATACCCTTTATTTTCTCTCTTCTGTGTCCGGGTTGCCTGATCATTTGTCTGGGTTGAAGGTCTGTCTTTAAAGAACTAATATTTTGTTGCTGGCAAAATAAAGGGGAGGTGAAGGAAGGGTCAGAGTGTGGATCAGTGTTAAACAAATTGTGAAGGTCACAAAGAATTTTAATCTGACTTGAAAAAGAGACTTGTATCCAGCAGCACATTTTTGTTTGTGATAGTCTGAATGGACAATTGTGGCTACTTTGAGAATTTGGTGTAGACTGAATGACTGGTATAAATTGAATTAGTCTCATGACAAGGACATAGTCTCCTCTTTTTCTTATCTGCCTGATGGAAAGCAGAAGAAAGCCCTGCGTGACACGTCTTGACCCGCAATGTCAATGTAGGCTTTTGTGACAGGCTCTGATTTCTGGCCTCTCATTTGATAAAACCAATTTGGTGGAGGCTAGAAGGGAGCTTGCTGAACATTAAATGTGCTTACAGAAGAGGGTGTCTGGGGGTGAGTACAGCAGGCTGCCGTTCCCTCCCAATCGTCATTAGAGAGCCAGAGTTTCATTCTGAAAATGGGGCAGAGCCTTGGGGACACGGCCACCCCAACCCATGCACTGTGCAATGCTCTGCAGGACCACCTTTATTTGTCCTTTTGTCATCACTGTGCCTTCCCTTTCCTCCATTTGGTTATTTCTTACATTTTTCTTTCCCACTCCTCTGCCTTCCTTTCTTCTTCTTTCAATACTCTCTTGCCCCACCCTTTGTCCCCTAAACCAGACTGAAACCTCTCCCCCTTCTCTGTGCTGACAGGGCAGGGAAATCAGGGTGAATGCTGCTTTTCCTTACCATGAAAAACATCCCAGCTTTCTGCTTTCGTGTCCATTTCCCTCCCATTCCTAATTCTTGCCCTCCTTGCTCCCTCCATTGCCAGGGTAGAGAGCTGTGAACTTGGAACTGTTTATAGTCCATCAAGGGAAAAAGCCCCTGAATGCAGGCTGGGTAAGAGGAAAATGTAACCTGCATTCACAATGCAGATCAAAACATTTTTAAATGTGCTTTAAGTGCTAGAAAGACTTTTTGCATGGCTATTGGTTGTTTAGGTTTTTTGTTGTTTGTTTTAAAACAAAGTTAAAAATTCAGTTTTTCCCATTGATACACAATGCAGTGGGATTTTAATGCAGTAGATTAAGATCTTTTCAATGTAAATTTAAAAAGCTCACAAGGGAATGATTGTCATGTTTTTCCTGAATATTAATTTCAAATAAGAAGCTGTAATCTGAGCAGGGGTAGCCAAGTATTTTTGCAGTCAGTAAACAAATAGAAGCATGCTGAGAAAATTACATTTACACTACAGGGTTGCAATTCCAAGGCATAAGATTTGGCTGCAGGTACTCTGACAGTGAATCATGGAATTGTGCCAGCATCATGATCACATTTGAGTGATGTTTTCTGGAAGTTCTGTCATTTGTATCATGAGTTGTGGTGGTTTTGGTTGGAGAGTAATTCCAGCTCATTCCACAGACCTCTAGAGGAGAGAAACAAAATTAAAACACCGTGTGGTGTAACAAATCCAGAAACATCCACTGTTCCAAGCACGTGGATGTCCTATTAGCTCATGCAGATTTGAGAAATGTGTTCTGTTTGTTAATATAATGTATTTTTTTTTTCTGTTCTCTCATTCAGAGACCTGAGCGAAAACCAGATAAAAGGAATCCCTAGAAAGGCCTTTCGAGGAATCATTGATGCGAAGAACTTGTAAGTGACAACCTCATTAACATTTGTGGTGAAAACCGTTCTCCTCACGTTATATCTGGCTGTTACTATGAATTTGAGTACCTTGTCTTCAGCTCTGTGCAACACCAAAGGGACCTGCAGACCCTGCAGGTTTTTGTCAGGGGCCTCACAGGCTTCGTTGGTCCCCATGCCTGTGAGTACACCTGGGGAGGTTTTGGGCTGAGGAAAAAAACATATTCAAGGGCTTCACCTCTTTCTGCAGTACTGTCCTGGAGCAAGATGTGCAGAGGAAAAATATTGGTAGAGCTTGGGGATGAAATTGAAATGCTTCACTTAATTAAAGTTTTCTGTCCTATCACTTATGTGGAAAGTAAATATGATAAAATGTGGCACCCAGACACGGTGGTTGAGCACAAATATCAGAAAATGGAAAAAAATAATGTTTGCAGTTAACTGTGCAGGCTTTGACAGCTTGTATTTAAAATTAAAATAATTTGTAAAAGCCATTAAAGAGAGAAAATAGGGCTTTGTTGTTTGTGCTACTGAAGCCAGTCTGTCCCAGCCTTTTTCTGTGAGGTAGTCTGAAATATGTGTAAAGACTTTGAGCTCTGTATTTCCAGAGCTGTTGGAGGCTCTTAGATGTTATATAACAGAAACCCATTTGCGTGCACACCCGCGCACTAACGCAGCGTCGGCTTTGTTGGAATCAGCACGAGGTGAACTGAAAAAGGAAATAACAGCCACTGACTTGGCAGGGTTGGGATTTCCTGGGACAACCTGCAGCCACTCTCAGAAGCGTTTCAGAGCCATTAGAGTGAGCACTGTGTTACCACACCAGTAGCTGAAAACTGACACCCACTGTGTTAAATATTGGAAGCACAGCATAAATGGTGTGGATTTTTTTTATATTTAGTAGAGGAAACAGCTAAAGGAGATCTGAAAAGAAACCCTTTTCTACAAACAGTCTTGCAACGTATCTGTGCTCTGTTTTCAGAGCTTGCCCCAATGAAATGCTCTCAGGTACGTGATGTGATTCCTGAGGCATCCTGTGAAGGGCCAGGAGTTGAACTCGATGATCCTGATGGGTCCCTTCCCTGTTATCATGTTATGATGAGTTTTACTTGCAGTGTGTGTTCTACAGGAACAATAGGTGGTATTTTGTTTCAGAAAATCTAGCTTTCCCAGCTGTAATTCACTGTTAGTTGTCTGACTTCATTTCAAATAACCAAGTTTGCATTCACAGTTTAGTTCACCTCTGACAAGCTGTCACAACAAGATAGGTGTTTTGATTTATGCACCCTCTCTCAGTGCAGAAAGATCCAGGGTTTCTCCTTTCCATGAGCTGATATCAAGGCATGACCTGCTGGAGTGCTTACAGGAACTGTATAAATGTTGGGATTTAAAGCTTTAACAAAAAATTATGTCTGTCAGGTTAGGCAGTATTCAATGTTTTGCTGGAAAAGACACAGTATCAGAAGTACTTCCCTGTAGCTACAGTGTCTGTCTTTCCTAAGCACTGAAGTTATCAGAGTCATAAAATCTGGTTTGGAGTGGTCATCCAGTCCAGCCTCTGGCTCAGCAGGAGCACAAAGCTTGGTACTCCAACAGATTGCTGTTGTGAGCCACGAGTACTGATTGTTTCGATAAATAGCAGGAGAAGCAGACTTTTCACTCACATCTAGACATTCTTTCTTGATAAGAAATGTATGAATCCTGCGCCCAGGGTGGTCCCTGAGAGCAGGTGGCTGTTGCTTGCAGACACAGACGAGTGGCCTGTGACTGCTGAGAAAAACATGGCACAATCTCGAGCCAACTTGCTGCTGGAAATACATGAAAATTTCTACAGCAATAACCGTAAGGGTGTGATGCAAGCTGAACCAAGTTAATATTTAAAGCTCTTTAAGCAGTGAGCTTGAATATGCTGATTCCCATTCTCAGCCTACATTTGGCAGCCAAGTCTCTCCCTTCTGGGTCCCAGCTTGACCATGCCAGCAAGCAGGGGTGTTCAGAGGCCTGAGCAGGAGAATGAGCCTCTGCCTCAGGGTGCCCCTGAGCTCTGCCAACATCTGCCTGGTGACTGTGACACGAAGGTGCTGATGACAGAGCAGCAGGGTTGGTTTCTATGGTTATCACTTTGCAGATTTATTGTACTGTCTCATTGTTCTTCCACTTTATAAAGCGTGTTTGTGAGGGATCTCGAGACTTTTAGGCACAAGAAATAAAGCAACGTGTTGTCCCATACTCCCCAGCCCTTTCCAATTTATATTCAGCATTCATATAGGGAAAGGGTGGCATGGAATGGTCTCTATTTTCATGGCTTGACGTTTAACATGGCCTTAAATTCTTCCAGGTTTTTCCAAAAGTGTCCCGATGTCACGGCAAAAATAATAACTCTGGAGATATCAGAATAGGGACACAGCAAGTGCTAGACCAGATGAAAGTCTCCAGATTAATGCTGTCTTTAGCAGCAGCTTAGAAAGCTTCCCTCAGGACAAAATGCAGAGTTGATGCAATCGACTGAGCCAGGGCATGAATTCCTTTTGGATACCAGCTCTGAAATGCGCAGCCTGAGGGCTCGATATAAATTACAGAGGGTGCCATTTGGAAACCCTGTGAGAATTACCCTGTCTCAGCATGGCCACAGCAGTAATGGACACAGAGTCGCAGTTGTGTCCAGCTGGAGCAGACTGCTGTAAAACAAATCTGCTGCCTGAATTTAAGGCCAGAGGTGCTACTGCATCTGTGAAGCAAAGAGAGTCTTTGGTGATGTTCCCCAAGCACCAGGGCTGCAGAGCTGGCTTGAGACAGAAAAAATAATTTTAAAAAATTGTTAAAATGATAGGGGGAAAAATAGTGTTATAAAAAGCAGTGTTTCAAGATATTTTTCACTACGTCTTTCTTTTTAAACAGTAAAAGCTTTCTATCTTTTATCATTCTCTTAGCAGAACAGTGAACCCAGGAAAATGGGCTTGGGTTAGGTTTGTGCTAAAGAAGAATTTGAATGTCAGGGAGGTCCGTGGTTTTGCACAAGACAAAGCCAAAGCAGAGACTGGAGATTTTCAAACTCCTAAGTGGGAGAAATTTTGTTGTGTGAATTATTTTCATATGAAATGTTTTCTGCTATTTGAAAACAAAAATCAAAGAATCTGCACACAAAGACTAAATTAGTAAGTCTATTTCTAACTGAAATATAGAAATAATTATACAGCTTTTAGAATGCTTCACAAGCATATAATGTCCATTACCAGTAGTGAATTTATATGACAATTTGGCAAAAACTGACACTTTGAACATATTTTAGAGAAGATGCATAAACTCTGCTCAGTGGCCCTAAGAGCTGAACAAGAGAGGGCAAGAGAGGGCCAGCCTGCAGAGCACACCTGTATTCAATTTCTGTTACTTATTACTTAGAGAACAGGAAATGTCTCTTGCAGGAATCTAGCCCCAAGTAAGCATATTATTTTCAAGATTTAAAGTATATGGGTTTGAGTCTCGTTGAGCTTTGGGCTAGCTCAGCACTGTCAACCATGGCCTTCCATCACAAAAATATATAGAGCTGCTTGTTGGATTTCTGCACGTTTCCCCTGCTTGTATCACATCTTGGCATTCAGGGGAGTGTTCCTCTGGTGAGGCATTCCTGCAGTTGCCTGCCCAATTAGCCTGCCCAACCCACCTCACTGAGGGCAGCCACGATCCCAGAGCAGGGATATACAGAGCTTGATGTTGGGAAGAAATTCCTTCCTGTGAGGGTGGGGAGGCCCTGGCACAGGTTTCCCAGGGAAGCTGTGGTTGCCCCTGGATCCCTGGAGGTGTTCTAGGCCAGGTTGGACAGGGCTTGGAGCATCCTGGTGTTGTGGAAGGTGGCCCTGCCCATGGCAGGGCGTGCAACAAGACAACCTTTTAGGGTCGTTTCCAACCCAAATCATTCTGAGTCTATGAACATCTCCCAGCCAAGGAAAGGCAAAGATGGATCCGTGTGCAGTGTGGATGCAGGGCAGAGTGACAGAGCAGCAGAGCAGAGGGGAAGCCACCCTGAGCAAGCAGCCACCCTGTCTGAACACCACGCAGAGCTAGAGCCGCACGGAACGACACAGGCACTGCTTCCTCTGTCAGGAGTTGCTGCAGTTTCTTGTTCTTGATTCACTGGAACTCAACTCCATCCCTATTCTCTCATAGGCTTTAGCTATAAGATTCTCTAGCACTGGGATTCAGAAAAAAAGAAGTTAACAGGTTGGTGTGCCATGATAACACAGGCTCATTGCATTTCAGTCTGAATATTTCTCAGCCTCACCTAAGATAATAGCTCCTATCACCAGACCTGCAAGCGGCTTTCCCTGTGTGCTGGGGCCACTTAGCAAATTGTGGTAATACCCTCCTTGATAGCCCTAAAGGTTCTGGCGGAGGAAGAAATGAAGCATTTAGATTTATTTTTTAAAAAATATAGAAATACGTCAGCACATATGTAACGTTTAACATTTCTGCCAGTCAGTACACCTTTATTTTCCTGGTGGTTAAATTACCTCTGCAGTGTGGAAAATCAGAGTTCTGTGAGTACTGTAAAATATTGTTGTACCTATTAGTTTCAGTTCCTTATTTGTTAAATGGCTTTTCCTGGAAGATTTTGTTACTCTTTTCTTCATGCATCTACTATTAGCATCAATCCATGTGACTTTTACAAAAATTAAACATCTAGATTGCACATTCAGGTTTTAGAAAAAGCTGAACTTGCTCTTTACATTATTTTGCATTCACCTACACAAGAGGTATTTTGCATTCACCTACACAAAATATAAAACTGTTCCTATGTAATTTTTTTAACCATCACAAGCAGCACTGCAGAGTATATTTGTAGCTTCTGCCATTCAGCGATAGGAATAATTAAACATACCTGTCAAGTTAAAATAATGAATAAACCCCAGGAAATAATGGCTGATTTTGTGTGTAGCCATTTCACTAGCAGAAAGCAAGTGATTGTGAGTTATTTGCCACACATAAATATGCAGTAGATCTTAATGAAATGTTGCACTACAGAATGTAACTCCTTTAGTCTGGGTTCTCCAGGGAAGCTATTATCCAGAGCCCTCTGAAATTCCTGGCCGTAGTTTCTTGACATTTGTGTACAGGATTCAGTGTTACTCTTACAGTTTGCAGTAAAATAAAGCAAAAGGAGGAAGATAAACAGTTGGCTGGATTTTCCACTCGTTTGGTGTAAAATCTGGAATAAGCCTTCTGAAGCCAGTGGTTGGCCTCAAATAAAAGCAGAGAAATGCCTAGAGGAGAACTGATTATCACATGTTGGGTTATGTATTTGCTTATGTATCTCTCAGTGGACTGAACAATATGTGTCTATATTTGATGGTGTGCATGAAAAGCACAGTATGTTTTAAAAAGGAATACATGAAATTTTAAGGAAAGCATACATTTCTATTATGGAACAGATTTCAGGTTGTTTTGACAAAGACCTGGCAAAACGGGTCAGAGGCATGGAAAGAGCTGTTTGGAATACTCATTGGAGACAAGCCTTTTGCACTCTTTAGGGGGCAAAAAGATCACATTACTTCGACTGTATAAATTTGTAAGTAATGTTCCTCCTCCTTGTCCATAAATTCACACCGCACTCAATGTATTCCAACAGTGTGTTCCTTTATATCGCCTGTAATTGGTCTTCATTGTGATAGTGACCATAATGAATTCAAGAGAGATCTCTGTGGCCATCGCATTTGCTTTCCTAGAAATTTCATTGTCATGCAGCATTATTACAGCATTAAAATAACAAGTTACCAACTTACCACCTTCTATGGAGAAACACCACCTGCAGCGTCAGTTAATTTTATGAATACATTACTTTGAGCTTTTGCCATCTGTTCTACCCTTTATAATAAATGCAAAAAGCATATATTTCACAATTAACTCATTAAAAGGATATGATTGATTGAAATGCACACGCATGTTCCCTACACAATGGGTAAGGTGAGATGTGAGGAACCAACCAAGCACGGAGGGAGACTCTGAGTGGTAGCAGAGGACATTTTGTGAGACAGAAGTGATGCTCTCTTGACATCCTCAGCCACACACGCAGGGCCAGCACATCGAGTGACACAGAAGGGTGACACTGGTTGCTTCCTTGTTCTCTTGAGAGTCCTGGCCCAGCCCTGCAGGGGCTCCCTTCGTGGTTCTGCCCAGGGAGCTGCTGTTTTCCTGCCTGAGGTCACAGGGTGTACAATGCCCCTTGGCTTGTTTTTCCATTCTATTCTGCTCTGAATCACTAACCTCTAAAATCTACCTGCCCTGATCTTTCTAAAGAGCTTCTCTTGTCTATCTTATAGTAAAAACAAGAGAAAAAGGCAAGAAAGTCTAAATGCAGTGCAGGCAGGAAGGTGTAGGGAGGAATTGCATTTTCATTTGTCCCAGCTGGAGGTGCCTTCCTGCTCGCTCTGTTTTCATCAGGAATGTCATAGCTGCTGCAGCCACAGCCAAGGCAAAGCCTGTTAGGAACACAGAGATGAAAACTTGAAATTTAATTCAGGAACTGCATTCTTTTAGTCACCGTTTTTTCTCTGCCTCCAGTGAATCGGCAGAGCCTTTTTCCTCTCTGTGCTGCGTTAGGCAGGTGATGAGTTCATCATCAGTGCCTTCCTGATGGTCTGTGGGAGCACAGGATGCTGGGCACAGGGTGTGTGCCCTGTCCTTGTATCCCTTGTCTTGTGCAGGATGGCTGAGGGTGAGCAAGGGGTCTGGAATAAGAAGCTAATTCTGCATTTTTCTAGACTATAATGCACAGAGGCAGTGCCTTCTGAGTAACTGTGCTGAATAACTGTGCTCTCTGGCGGTTTATTGGAATTGTCATGAAATACTGTGGGTTTTAAATGTCATTACAACCCCAAAATTTTTGCGTGTCTCTTTTGACATCATAAGGAATAGTTATTATTCAGAATTGCCTTCTTGAGAAGGAAGTTTCGTAGGATTTTGCAATGTGCACTGATGCTGAGATGCCAGTTCAGCAGTGATCTTGCTAGTGAGTGAGCCAATTTCACTCTTAAAATGCATTTGTGTGAATGCTTGGCATTAGTGTTATGTCAGCCCTTCAGCAGACATTTAAAAGGGCATGAAGTGATGGGGCAATGGGGAATGGCTTTAAACTCACAGAGAACAGGTTTAGGTTGGATATTAGGAAGAGATTTTTCCCAGTGAGGGTGGGGAGGCCCTGGCACAGGGTGCCCAGAGAAGCTGTGGCTACCCCATTCCTGGAAGTGTCCCAGGCCAGGTTGGATGGGACTTGGAGCAGCCTGGGATAGTGGAAGGTGTCCCTGCCCATGGCAGAGGGTGGAATGAGATGGGCTTTATTCCCTTCCAATCCAAAGTGTTCTATAGTTCTGTGATCCTGTGGTTCCCGTAGTCAACTGGAGGGTTTGGTACCTGCAGGATATTCCTGTGTTTTAGGAGAAGGGCTGCTAAGGAGAATGCTGCTTCCTTGCATCATTCCCCAACAACCTGGGATGGTCCCATGTGCACTAGGGAGCAGTGGAACAGACATGCAGACTAACAACCTGCGAAGTCTGCAGCACATGTGGTAAATACTGGGTAACCCCAAAACCCTTTCATGAAGTACCTGTGCCATATTTGGTAGTGTGATCAGACCATACTTGCATTTTTTAAAGACATTTTGGTTTATATAATCCCCTCTCTCATGTCCCTGACTAGTAAATAAAACTCCAGGTGGACAAACCAGCGCAGAACAATCTTAAATCTGTTGAATGTGCTAAACTATGACTTGTACTTCACGTGAGATTGATTGCACAGATTGAAAATGCGCCGCCGATTTATTTTTTAAATTTTTTTAAATGAAAGCATCTGCATTAAGTAGAGTGGATGTCTGCTCTGTTCTCTTGTCCACTTACATTTCAGGAAGTGTTTGTTTTCATGGATGTCTGTAGTTGTGGGCTCAACTGGCCACAAGGGATCTGTCACTGACAACTTATTAAAAGCTGAACCATCACTCCTGAGGAACAGATTTCTTCACTGTAAAGGTTGCTTTCCCCTGAGTAAAATGTCAGATAAATAAAAGCTGAAATACCTCTTAAGTGTGTTCTACTTACAAAATAAGCCAGCAGTATTTAGTAGTGGAGGGTGTATGTTTGGTGGCATTTAATATTTTTTAAATTTTCATTTTTCTGAGCTAATCAGATCTGACTACCTCCATAATAAGGTTATACGTAATTTTGAGTTACCCAGATTTTGTATTCTGGATATCCACTGCAGTATATATTGGTTTTAGTATTAATTTTTGGGCAAACCACAGATTTTTTAATATTTCTTGTAGAAGTAAGACAAACATAAATACCACTTTCTGGAAATTTATTTCAAGCACTACTGAAAGCCTGCACTTTAATTGTTCATATGGCAAAATCCTAATGCTGGTGACAAGAAAGATGAAGTATCCCACACAGGCCTAAGTCATCCTTTCCATCTACTTCAAATTCCGTTCTGATCTTCCCTATGCTTTGTGTCTTGCATAATTTATTGCCTTCTGCAGTCATTAGCCATGAGCTCTGTTAGCTGGTCATCGGGGGGGTTTGAGGAGTGGCGGGGATGTGCTGTGTCCCATCAGGAACACAGCACATTTGACACAGGGATGGGAATCCTTTGCACAGGAGATTGAAAAAGTTCGGTCTTTGTGTGTCAGAACCTCAGGCTTGATGGTCACTTCTACAATTTCTCTTTGATTAGGTAAAATCCAGGAGTCTAGAGATTTAAGTTGTATATAATTCACTTGCCTAAATGGGACACTGGTGGAATTTTTTTAACAAAATCACAAGCTCCAGGTCCAGAGTTTGATAAAAGAAAACCTCATCCCTAATCCTGAATGGGACCCATTATCTGGGGTTTGAAATCTGCTACAAAAGTCAGGGTGACTATTGCTGTTTCCAGAGATTACTTATCTGCTTACTTATTTCACTGAGCTCTGCTTGGTGCTTTCTGGGCTCGTTATTCTTTGATCCTAATGAAGCACAGATACATTTTCATGCAGCACCCATGCTGCAACACTGCTTTTATACAGAGTAATGAATAGCAGATTTGGCTCTTTTCTGTTTTAATAGACTTACAAGAGTCTCTCTGACAGAAACAAACTCCAGAAAATACCTTGATTTAAAAACAGACTATGTGGTATTCTTACTGTCCTTTTGATATAAAACTTGATTAAAATGGGATGTGACATCAGTTGAAAAAGTATGAAAATCAAATTTTCTTTATTACGTACGTGTTTAGACTAACCTATGCCTACAGTATATCTTTGTGTAATGTATGCTGTCTTTGTGCCATACCTTAATTTTGAATACATTTGTTGAAGATTTCCTGTAGCATTCATCTACGACTGTCAAAAGGAAGTTTTATTCTAAAAAAAGAGATAGTACTGGTTTTAATTATGAATCTAAATAGCTTCATAACCAGAGTGAACTCTGAATTTACATCATTTTTATGATAGCCACGCCGTTCCAGGTTTATTGATTTTGTCATTTGCATCATTACTTTTAATGCAAACCTTTTGTATGAAATTATTTCGGTGCTGCACTGGCCATGGAGGGGTCAGCATGTGCAGTCTCTAGCCAAAACAGCACAGCAATATCATTTTAGTGCAGACTCCATGGCTAAAGGGGGGTTGTAAATACTGTCCACCAGCAGAAAAAAGTTTGCCTTTTCCACTTGACCTTCCCAGCTGGACGAAGTTAAAATCACAGCTTGAGTTGTCTTTTTTTTCACTCTTCTTTTCTCTGCCCCTGTGTTTTGCTTCAGCCCTTTGGCCAGTGTGACACATGTCTGTTCTGGAGAGGAGCAGGGTGTTTGGGGGAGCAGAGCCTGCTCCTTCCCTGGCAGCACCAGTTCTGTGCCCCTGGAGAGCTCCCAAAGGAGAAGGTCTGCAGGGAGTGCTGATCTCC
This sequence comes from Orthonyx spaldingii, assembly GCA_013397795.1. NCBI lineage: Eukaryota > Metazoa > Chordata > Aves > Passeriformes > Orthonychidae > Orthonyx > Orthonyx spaldingii. Next base: position 1,221,155 of record VZTJ01001884.1, on the reverse strand, counting down.
TGCTCAGAGGCTGTTTTGAAGAGAGCCACTGTGTTCTCTGGCTTTCAAGGCAGACACGCTGTGTTTCTGGGGTCTCCAGTTATTTTCCATTTCACTGGGATTCAATTTTGATGTTTAATTTTGTAAACAGGCAACAATGTGCTGGATTTGCTGTACTTTTAAGATGTCTCTGCCCATGGCAGGGGAGTTGGAACTAGATGATCTTTAAGGTCCCTTCCAACCCAAGCCATTCTGTAATTCTGTTAATAAAACTTTGTGAGTTCTTTATTAACACTGCATCACTTTTTCAGGATAAGACAATTATTATTTTTAATCTAACTTCATTTTAAAAAGTGATGAAAACGCTGTGTAAAACAGATAAGTAAATGGATCCTTGTTTTCCCAGAAGGCAATGACTTTGGCTCAAAAATTAATTTCAGCAATTGATTGGGGGACTAGATTTCCTGCACCACTCTTCCTTGACCACGAAATGAGATGGATGTCCCCCCGCTTTTGACCCCAACTCTTAACTCAGCTGCAGCTTTTTTCTTGACCCAAGCCCTGAGCTCAGCTGCAGCTTTCTGTGTGAGAGCAGAGCTGCCTGTTTAAAACAAGCCTGTGCAGCTTCTTGCCACATTTAGAGCCCAGAAGGGAATGATTACATTTCTCATTCAGCGATTCTGTCTGTTCCGTGACTTTGCTATCCTGCAGTTGGGTGGCTCCATGAGATAAAGTGTAGAAAAACAAAGCCACCTGCAATTCAATTCAATACAAAATTGATATGCCTTGAAAGAAAAATATTAAACTGTAACTGTATAACTGTATTTTAGAGTTTTTTTCATCACAAATTGTTTTTATATGAACATATGCTCACTGTGTTTGTACAGCAAGGAATGTTACACAGTCCTTTGAAACAGTTCAATTGCTGAATCACTTGAAAATTTCCTCACAAGAAGCTCAGATCATGTAAATCTACATGGATGTCAAGAAGATCCTATGGAGGATCTCAATTTTATTAAAAAAAAAAACAACAAAACAAAACCGTGTTTTTGCTTGGCTCTGCAGTGTTTCTTCTTATATAAAATGAGGATCTAAATCTGAACGAAGCACAGAGGGAATTCTCAGGCGCTCGGGTATCTGTTATGAGATTAATAGAAATGGAATAAAGTTGATTATCTAGGTGCAAATCTGAGAATGGCTTTATTATAATAGCTTTGAGGTAGGCAAGAATAAAACCCCTTTTGTTTAAGACCAGATGACACAGGGTGAGTGGAGACATCAGCAGTGGAAAGGGCTGTGAGATGATGGTCTCATTTGTACAACTGATTTCTGCTACTGAATATCATTTCCCTCCACTTTTTTTTTTTCCTACCAAAGGCCTGTGGGATCTAATTTTGCTTTGTTTACCCTTTGGTAGTCCCATAAATGTCAAAGAAACAAATGAGAGAATTCCATCTTCATGTGGAAGTAACCTCTGCTCCAGTCTTTTGTGGGTTTTTTTAAAGCTCTTTTTGGAGTTATTTTTCCAACTCATTGAGCAGCACAGTAGCACTATGGTAATGTGCATACACAGCTTGTCCGAGGTGCATTTTTACACTTAGGATTCTTCTTCCTTTCTCTTGTTTGACTAGGGAAAGTGAGGATTTTGGAATTGTTTATTTGAAGGAACAGGAGAGTTTCATGAATGAACGATCAAGATTATTTCCCTGGACAAATTCTGCATCAATATCCTGTCAATCACAAATTGCTTATATGGCAGTGATGATACCTTAATGCTAAAATATAGGGTGGTGCTTTTCAAGGAATCCCCCTAAAAACCTGTAACCCAAAACTGAACCTCCAAACCCTAGAATTTAACTAATTTAAAGAGATAACGGACTGTATAAAACTGTGATGTGCTGCACAAGAAATCTTAAGGCAAATGATTTGCATTTCTTGCAGTTCTTGCTGCATTTCCAGGACCCCAGCATAAAGCATCCAGCCTGCCTCTCAGGGCAGCAAAACAGGACTCTTTCATACACATTAAAAATGTCTTTTTGTGGCATGGGGTGGGAAATGGAGCTTTCTAGTGTGAAAATTAGCTTTAGAAATGAGATTGACTTTCTTCCCCCTTTTTTCTTCTTCCTTCTGCTTTTTTTTTTTTTTGTGACCCTTCAGTAGCCCTGTGTGTGAGTTTCACCCTTGAACCTACTTTATTTTGTATTTAATTTGTATGCTTAAACTCGGGTCATACGCAGCAACAGCTATTGATTAGAACCTGCTTTTAAACCCAGTCTTACAGGGAAAATGACTGCTGCAAAGAGGTCAAGTGGTTTGCCTGGAATAATTCACTGAGTAAGGGGGGGCTCACAATTATCTGAACCATTTGAGTGGGGGGTTGTTGTCGGGGGTGGAATTTTAGTTTGGTTTTTAGCTCTGTGCCTGGAGCCCTCGTGCTTTTCAGAGATGTGGTGCTCTCCCTCCCTGAGGAGCAGCTGCAAACAGAATTAAGGGTTAATGTTCAGGCGGGGAGGGGGAGCAGCCAGCCCTGCACAATAAGTTGGGCAATAAGCAGCGCTCTCAGGAGAGTGACTGAGAAGGATGGGAGAAATGTCCTGTGAAGCCAATTGTTCAGGTATCCTCTTTGCCTACTTACAAAAAAAATTTGTCGCTTTGATTGCAAGAAAGAAAAACTTGGGGCAGGGCTTTTTTTCTGGCCATTTTATTTCAGCACTGTCACTTTTCAATATGAATTAGGTTTTTGAGGTTTTGTCTGAAGGGTCAGGTAAGGTAACTGATGTGCTCTTGTGATCCAAACTTGCTGCCTAATCCTACCTGGGAGTACAAGTTTTCTTTCACGTGGTGTCCTTTTTGTCACAGCAAACCTGGCAGAGGAAGCAGCTGTCTCTATATGAATGCATTTATGGACTAATATCAGAAAAAATGCTAATAAAAATACATCACCTAGCAAGGAAATTTCAAAGTCATCTTAATCATCTGATTAAGTTAATTTTTAAGATTTTTTGATAGTGGCTTCAAGTTTGTAAGGCTTGTAGAATCATTATTCAGTGGCTAGTGAGTAGATGTGAATGAATATTTCAGATGTGTAAGCATTTATATTTAAGAAACCACAATGTCTAGGATGACCTGAAGGTTGTTTTAATGATTTTAAAAGGAAATATTTTTCTTTAAAAAAAAATTAAAAGTACAATTTGCAGAGAAAAATATTGAAGTCTGTAACTTCTAAGAAATTCTGTACATAAACCTGCCTTTACAGTGTTTTCTGTTGATGTCAGAAGTGCAAAAATTGTTTAATAATACTAACCATATGTCTAATAGTAAGCCATCTTCTATCCATGTTTTTGCTTTTAAATTGGACATGCAGTTATCTCATGATGGTGTTTTTACCAGTTTTTGATGAAATAATTCTTTCACATTTACATTCATTACAAGTCCTGCATTTATAGGTAAGTGCAGAGTTTTAAGTTGTTTGAGTCTCTTGCAAGATGGAATAAATCCCTTTGGAGGTGACCTGTCCTCCTGCTCTTGCAACGTGTGTTGTCTTGGAGATTATGGTTGTCCCTTGGCACTTGGATTTCTGAACTGTGATGTTTCAGCTCCAGCGCTGAGTTATTCCTTGTCCAGCAGTTTATCTCTCCAGGAGATTGGCAATCCACAAGGAAAGCTGAAAGACCTCAGCACCTGTAGCCTGCTTGTGAGTTCTCCCCAAGAATTAAGCTTTTGCGAGGATATCGGGTACCAGCAGGGTTTTTGATGATTTTTTTTCCTTTCAAGCACTGCAGTTCAGTAAAACACCAGTGCTGTTACACATCTGTTACCTTTACCTTTATAAAGTACTTTGTAGCAATAGTTACATCATTGATAACTATCTCTTGCACTGTGTTCAGCACTTTAGATTTTAACTCTCCCTCCTCCATGTTTTACTTTAGTATTATACCTGTCACGAGGCCAGAGAAGAACATTTTAATTTGGAAATGATGTAGCTTAGTGAAACTGGAAGAGATGAGTTCAGTTCCTGAAATTTTGTAAAACCTCATAATGCTGCTGACAGCTCTGGGGAGGAGGAATAAATATATTAAAGGGTGAGGGACTCAAATGCTGCAGCCATCCCATAAATGCCAAAAATAGATGGATGCCACTTGTTTTTATGAATTAAAAGAAACAGACCTATGGTTTCATGTAGGTGGAAAGAAACTCCCTGGTGAATATGCACAAGAGTTGTCACATATGCTCCGTGCCACGTTTCTGAAGGATATGTGGCAGTGCCACGCTGATTTGGTAAAACATTGTTTGGGAAGTTGAAGATCTGCTAACAAAAACTGAATGTAGTCATCCAAACATATTGGGTGCTTATGGTTCATATGGGCGTTCAAATAGAACATTTGTTCCAAAATGCTTGTAAACATAAATCTGCAGGATGGATTGCTGTCCTTACCCCGGGTGACAAACATTTCACAGATGATGTGAATTTGGCTGCCTTGAAAACAGTAAAGCAAAATGGCTTTTTTTGTCAACTGTGATCCAGTTTGCTCTTAATTCCAGAGCATTTTTCAAAGTATTTAAAAACTGATGTAATTACTAAATGCCTCAAAAACCAGGAAGAACATTGGGTTTGGTTCCCATTTAGTCGATCAGGTAATTTATTTATTTTGGTTCCTACAATCTTTGTTAGGTTTTCTTTTGTTTTACCTTTCTTAGAGGTTCCTTTTTTTCTGTCTAGAAACTGGTTATTCTTTCCAAACACTTCTTGTTCTGGTTAGCTCTTTTTAAGTGTTTTAGGCTTTAATTTGTTGGGTGCAGGTGTTTCACTGACAGCATAGGTGAGTTTGGGAAGTGTTCTAGACCTGGTGTAACAAAGGTGTGGTGGCAGAGGGGAACACAAGTCACAGAGGCATAGCTGGTGTGACCTCTTCAGAAATATATCATAAGATGATTCATTTGGATATGGACAACTACTCAGAGAAGAAGAATAGGTCTTCAAGTTCGTGTTCAACTGCCCAACAAATACTCCATGTTCATGAGTGGACCTCGGGAACGGGGATAATGATGAATCGGCTGTAGGCTGGCCTGCTCAGCACTCTTGCATGAGAGACCTCATTGTATGTGACAGAACAGCAGAGTTTAATGCTTATTGGAACCCTTTGCCGCTCTTAGACTAAGGGAAGTGTAATTTGCTCACTCATATATAAATACATGTATATGTAACTACCTAAATTATGTATATAAGCACACAGAGTGCTCAGAGAAGTGCAGAGTACTATTTTTATAAACTTAGTACAAATATAAATAAGCATATAAAAGCACACAGCAAGATTCCACCCTTTCATTACAGTTTTTTTGTAGCATAAGCAGGTAATGCAGAAACTCAAAGCACATCTTGTGTCAAGTAATTTGTTTGAAATCATGTAGGAGAACAAGCAAATTTGGGGCAATGAGGTATAGAGTCAGACTATAAGAAGTAATTCCAGTGGGACTCTGGATGGGGAACTTGAATTCATTGCCTTGAGTAGTGAGAATGAAGTTTGATGTAAATGCCTTAAAGGCTCCTGAGGTTCAGGCTGAATTCCAATGTGTCTCTCTCACCATTAGCACCAACTCATCCAAACTCACCCATTCTCTTATCTAGTACTGATTACAAGTCAGCCACAGCTCTGACTTGCAAAATGGGATGTGATGCTAAGAAATGACAAATATAAAGACTTAAAATCAGAGGATCAGGGCTTTGCATATGCACTGAAGCAACTACCGAAAAACAAATTTCAAAGTCTTTTACAGTATCTGTTGCCAGCCCTGTTTTGTATCAGTAAGAGCGCAACAGCACAGGGCTGTAGTTATATGAGGTGCTTGGGTGTGCTGCTCTTCCTCAGCTGGCCTGAGAAATCATGTACCAGCAAAGCAGGGAAACGGTTAGGAGTCAGAATCTGGAGCTGCATGTCATTTAGGAGCATTTTTGTGTTAAAAGCAAAACCTCTGACTTTGATAATACCCAGGCAGGTCACCAGTCAACAACACAGAACTGTAACTAAACCAAATGGCTCCTCCTCTTAAAGCAATTGAAAACACTTATTTTTTTTGTCGGTTATTTTGTCGGTGGCTGATTTTACAACAGAAATTACTAGAATGAGATAAATTCCGTGTCTCAAAAGCAAGCTGCTGTGGGCCTGATTGGTATGGAAGAAAAGGGGTAAAACAAAGCAAACTCCTGGAAGAACACCCTCCAACACTGCTTTTCATCATCCCAAGTGCCACTTATTTGTCCTAAAATAGGAACCCACAGCTGTGTTAAAGGTGAAATGGCCTGATTAGGAACACTTAGAAAAGCTTCTGAGCCTCCATTAAGCATGGTCAGCGCTGGAAACCCTTATCAGTGTGATTTTAAATTAGTGCAGCATAGTGAAATATGTAGTTTGTTGACTGTTCTCCAGTGGCTGTGGGAGTTGGTTGAGGAACGGAGTAGAACCATGTTAAAAAAAAAATCGCTCAATCCAAAATGGGACGTGGAGATATTCAGAACTGTGATTCCTTCTCCAGCTTTAACTGGCCATTTTTGGTTTTTTAAAACAGTCTGATAAACCAGGCTTTGAGTGAAAACTTACTGGTGTGTTATACTAAGAAACTACCATTTGTAAATGCAAGCGCTGTTAATTGGATATTATCCACAAGTTTTTAACATTAATTTTCTAATTAACAACAACAAAAAAAGTTAGCAAAACACAAAAATCAACTGTTTTGCCCAAATTTACCAGCCATGCAGCAAGGCAGACACTCTACCATGATTTTACTCACAATATTTAGTGGTTTGGTATTGTTTCCTCCTAATTTTTGTCTTGAGAGCTAGAAAAACATATCACAAGTCATTGTATGACTACAAGCGATAGCATTAATCTAATGTGATATGGGATTTCAGAGGGGACAGATGTCTGGAGAGGGAATGTCCAGATTTCTTTTTGCTCTGTCATGCCTCTCACTGTGTAAAAGAGGCACTTCTGGGCCTGGCCCTGGGCACGTTCACCTTCCCTGGTCTGTGCTCGCCCTCTGCCATAGCCTCCGTGCCCCATGACGTTTCCATGTTTGCTGGTCAAGTCCAAACTTCTCAAAGGCAGGAGAGCCTTAATTTTCCTCTCAAAGCTCAGTTTTGTAAGTTATTAAACATAACAATGTGTGAGCAATGAGTACTGCCAGAATTAACATGCTTTTTGCTGAGTGTCCCTGTCAAATAAATAATCTGACGGTGAGCTCTGCGTGTTCCTGTGCCACTGGCATGGGCTGGGCTCACGGGCAGTGCCAGGGAAACCTGCAGTGGTGTCCTCGGGGCAACAGGAATGTCACCCACGTCCAGAACATCTGCCCAGTGCTGTGGCCAGGAACCAGCAGCACACTTGTTGTGTCACACTGGAGAGTTTCGTGCAGCCCTCTGTCCTACTGAGCCCATTTTAGAGATGCCGATGGCTCCAAACAAACTTTATCTGTCTTTGACCCTGACAGCTGATATACTTTTTAATAGGAAGAGATGGAGCACTCTGGGTCTTTCTTTTTTAAGTTTTGGTTCTGTAATGAATTTGTTACACCACGGAACATACGCACGGATTTTAAGGAGAAAACCCAAATCCCAGTTGATGCTGCCGTATTGATCGGCGGTAACAGCTCGCCTGTGGGGGCTTATTTGTTTTGCCTTGGAAATGAGCGTGACTTACGTGCTGTTAGTTCCACATAAGTGATACTATGATGGTGCACGAGCCTGTGCAAACACTGGCCTTGCTCACAGGGCACATCCTCCGGGTGAGGTCAGTGGTGCTGCCGTCCTGGGGCCGGGATGGGGCGCGGACAGCCGGACCCTGCAGAATCGCTGTGCCCGTGCCTCCCTTCCCCGCCAGAAACACCCGACAGGAGGGAGGGACTCAGGGTGTGATGGCAGCAGCAGCCACAGATGTGCAGAACTCAGGGCTGGAAGGCAGCAATTCCTGCTCCACCTGCAGCAGCTGGATGGATGGAACCACCTGCACCTCCTCCACCCCATGATCTTTGTACATTACAAATTTCTGCTCCTTATTTAGATTAAACAAATATTTTTTTCTATGTAGGTACCTCGCTTTTAGATTTCCCAGTTTCATAATACTAATGATATGACTTCCTATTAATATTCCTAATCTAATTCCCTACTATGATTTCCTATTAATAAAGTCACTGGTTAGTAACACTCTGAACTAGAACTTTCCTTTACGTGTGGTATTTGAGACTTCTCAACTGAACATAACAATAAATAAAAATTTAAATAAGTGCAAACCTTCTAAAACTGTAAAAACCACCACAGTAAGTAACTTTCATTTTCTCAAACACCCATTTTATCTTCCTCATTTCTTCCCCTTTTCCCCTTTGGGGCTATGACAGAGGAGAACAACAGATGGTTATCAGTCAAGAGTAACTAGGGAAACGGCAAAACCTGCCCCAATTGCTATGGAGACAGCCATTTCTGTGCTTGGTATGCACTATTTGTTACATCAGCAACCAGAGAGAGTTAAAAAAAGAAAAAAAATTGTTCTAAAGCACCTGATATTGAAAGGCAATCTCGTGTTTGTGTGTATTTGTCCTTGTGGCAGGAGTAGTCTCCGTGTTCGTTTGCCACTCAAGTTTTGCTTCAAGCTGATATTTTGGTTATTTTGTGACAGCAGCATTTTGGTTTGTGAGTTAATGTAACACAAATACTCAGAGTAAATACTTACTACTTTTTAATAGTCTGAAGAGTAATTATTCATAAGCAACTCTCCCCCTTCAAATCAGATATTCTCCCCTCCTTGAATTTAACAACCTGGCAGCACAGGTCGGGTGTGAAAACTGAAGACAGAGAATATGACTCTGCCCAATTATTTCAGGCAGATGAGCTGTTTCTGCACAAAGCCTCAACCACAGTTTTTGGCAAAACCACATCCTTGGGAAACAAAAAAAAAAAAAAAAAAAAGGGAATTTTGAAACACTTGTAAACATCTCAGACTGAAATTGTGGCTTGATCAAAACAGCTGTATCACTCTTTTAAATTTTCTAGTATAAGCAAACTCTTGTAGATTTTAGTGAAGCATAAATAAAGAGTAAAAATTAAATGTGAAAAAATGCATTAAAAGCTACTGTGAAAGAACTTCACATTATTTCAATTTAATTGAATTCAATATTACTTCAAAGCACCATCTTTCCCCGTTTATTGGGGCTTCCTTATTGATTAATACAAGGATACGGACTTTAGTTTGGTATGTGAGAAATTCTAAATAGATGTGTTGGTGTCACTTTCCTTAGATATTTTAATGTTCTTGAAGTTATGTAACGACAATAAATTTTACAGAGTGCCTTTAATTCTTACAGGTTATGGAAGAACTTAAATACTAGAGTGTAAACTTCACAGGAAAGGGATGATATAGAACCAGCAAGTCTGTATTAGAAACAAAATGAAAAAGGAAATGCAAGGGAAAAATGTTGTCCAAACAGAAGTTCTTTTGGAGATATAATTAGCAAAATTAATTCTTCTCTACCAATTATTCTATAATAATTTACAGTGAATTTACCTTCCTGTTGAAATTTCTTTAAATATTTTGGTGATAAAATACCTTTAACTTACCTTTAATGCATGGATACTTCTGGTTAAAAATGCAAGTCTTTCCTTAATGAGGAAATGCCTCCTGCCTAATTTTTTATCTACAAGTGTAGATACAATCTAGAACAGTAGTTCAGTAATTTTATATCAATAACAGTAGAACCTTAAATATGCAACTATTATAACACTGCCTTTTTATGTGAAATGTGATAAACAAAGAAATCTGAACGGTATATATTGCAGTACTCGCTAATACAGGCTTTTATTTAAATATTTAACTAGAGTTTGGGCAAAATACAGAAAGAGGTTATAGTAATTTAACTCCTGTCACAGTATTAAAAAACAGATTAGCACTTGAGCTCTTCAGTGGCCTTGGTAGTGTTTGAAAATGGAAAAAAACATTCCTCACTGAATAAAGTACGAAACATTGGTTATAAAGTCCATTATTGTTAAATGTTGATGCTTGAAGGACCTCATCTTTGTGAATGTGAGTATGGCTAATTGCAGAAAAAATGCTGAAATCTTTTATATAGTTGGTGTGCTGTGAAGAAACCTTGCTGGTAATACAAATGTAGGTTTTTAAACAGTAACAATTTTTTAATGTTAATAAAATATTAGATTATTTCAGTTTTGGTAAATTTTACCCTGCAAGAATTCAATTCTTTAATGTTTTAGAATAGTTTCGTGTTTTAAAAAAAATTTAAAGCCAGTAACATAATAAAAATTATATCAGCTTTATTGCTGGGGATTTTTCTCTCTCAAATGCATTCAAAAACTAAATATTCCTTATTGTCATGAGGAATAATACCTTCAAGGCTGGGTGTTTAAAGGATTATTTCAAATGGCAAAAAAATATCAACATTGTAAACGACTATTCCTTTAAATAGAATTTGAAATTTAGCTCTTATTTATGATAGATAATGCACAAGTCTAAATGGATAAGCCAGAGTTACACTCTGTCAGGGAAAAGGTGTTTTAAACATTTAAAGTGGCATTTTAGCCAAGCCATAGATTCTCCTGTGGTATAAATCTGTTAGGACGCAGCATTTTTTCTCATTTCTTAGAAAAGGGTTTTGTGTCTAAGCTTGGATTTGTTGGTTTGTTTTTTTTTTTTTTAAACATCAGTTTTAAAGTTTAATTTTTCTTAATCACTTGCATACAATGTAGTCAGGTAATTTTCCTCTTTTTAATAAAAACTAAGAGTAGTTACTGAGTCCATATTAGAGCCAAATTGCAGTAACATATATGGCTTTATGTATTATAGCTCTATCACATGAAAGATGTCTTTTCCTCCAAAGACTTTTATAAATTCTTGGATTGTTTATAAGCATTTGTCTGTGTCACACTCCACCTAAATCCCATTTGCCCATTCAGTATTTTCCTTGCTTGAGCGCTTTGCTCTGTTCTCTGAGGTCTCTGGTGTTGCTCGTCGTTATCTCTCGGCATTGTCTGGTTGCTAATTGCCTGTCACGGAGATCTGGGCTCCCTGGAGCCTCCTGGGTGGGGTCAGGGTGGATAATTCAATCACCGGGGAGTTGCTGGGTTTCCCAGGCCGGGATCTCAGCTCACTGGTGTTGGAGCAAGGACCTGTTCGGACAACGTCACCCAGCCCAACCCCAGGGTTTGGGTCTGCCCAGCTCCAGTGCTTTGTGTTCGATGCATGAAAGATTCAGCATTTAACCCAAACACTTTGGCCCAAATCAAAGTTAGGTATCTATGTAACTCAGCAAAATCTGAAAGTGTCACACAGCTCAGTTACTGTGGTTTCATTCATCCTTCAGTGGCTCAATATTTCTGTGAGAATGTTTTTTTCCATCAGAGGCAGTCAAATCACTTGGTAAGTTTAGATAATGTCTGAGCTTAGTGCTGTATTCCTTCAAGAGGCAGAGCAAATGCAGGTATGAAAAGTGATTTTGTCCATGTATTTTTAAAATTACCTCTTCAATCTGGGTTTTTGTTGTCTGACCTTTTATCACCAGTACATTGCACTGCTACTTGCATAACAACCCATTCGTAATCTCGAGGAAAAGATTTTCTAGAAAGGGTATGAGTGCTGACAAATAGAGGTGGCATTTAAATCTGAATCAAGGCTTCTGCAGCCGGAGACCATTTTTAAAATTTACCTGTAAGCCTGGAGCAGGTGATGTGTGTCTCAGGTAGCTGCCCTGTGCTCCGTGTGCCCGAGTGCTCTGTTCAGAATGTGGTGATGGAGAAACGGGAGCGGTGTCACCCGTTCCTCGGGGAAATGTAGGTTCCACCTGTTCTGAAATATTGGGGTTTTTTCCTTTTTTCTGTTTTTCTTAAGTTGAAATTTTGCCTTCTCTGCATATGGTTAATTTTATTGAAGACATTCTTCTCAACAAATGTTAGGGATGTGTGTTCGGCCCCTTGAGGAGCTGCATGCACAGCCTGCCCATGTTGAGTGTGTGAGCTGGCTGCTAGTCCACATCACAGCGGGTTTGTTTTGTCTTCACAAGTATAAAAGTATGTGCTGAACACCTTGGCATTCTGTAAGACTTTACTTAAGTTTTTCCCAAAACTTTAAACTTAACACTTTGTCTTGGAAGGACGTTTAGATTTAAACTCTCAGATTTCTGGTCTTGACTGAACCACTCACCAAGGTGCTGTATGCATGCAGAGAAATAGGATTTCCAACTTTACACAGAGAGAAATAAATGGGGAGGCAGGGGGTCTTAAAACCTAATTTTAAGACAACTAGCAGTTCTCTTCCTTGTGAGAAGAAATTCTTGTGTTTCAATGCAGATGTGAATGTGTTGGGGTGATGGATACCAGGAGACACAAGCTCTGTGACTAAGGAGCATTAAATATGTGAGTCTTACCCCAGAGACGGTGAGGAATTAGTTCATGAGACTCAGAATCAGGATGCATCACTAATGAATACATTCCCTATTTACTGATAGTCCTGCTGAGTGTGTGTCTTCAGAGCACTGAGAGGTTTCCCTTGCTGTGATCCTGTGCATCGATCACACAGACTAAACCTGGTTGTTGGCAGTGGCATGACTGAACCTGAGGAAATATGATTAAAATGGTCATTACGCTTTTTCAACAAAAATCCATCTATGAGAGTAGCAGTTTTTTAAAAAAACAATACCCACCTAGGAATCCCTTTAATCAGAAGGCTTTGAGAGCACTCTGGGTTTATTTGCTTATTTTAGTGTATTTGGCAGAAAAATCAATATCATAGTGTAACTCCAATAAAAATTGTGTGATATATAGTACTTCCCGTAGAAGGAGAGGGAGAGGTGATTCTCAAGTTGAGTTTCCTTTCTCCTCATCATGTTAGTGTCTGCCAACTTTATGCTTACTAAAGCTAAGTGTAAAGTACTTCATCATGCAGACAGCACCGTATTTAACTCATTTGAAGTTTATTCCTCTTCAAAATGCACCTTCCTTTCTGTTTGAGCAACAAATTTTTGTCAGTTAAACAGGGATATCAGAACATGGCACTCAGCAGCCAATGATCTTCTCAGCAGTCAAAACCAGAAAGGTTTTAGGATCTTTGGTAGGTGGTCAGAGAAATAGAGGGAACATAAATATGTATATACACATTTACCCAGGTATGTATATATACTGTACATGAACTCCTACACACAGAAAAATCCCCTTTGGAGGGCTCTGCATCCTGGTGTCTGTCAGTGTTGGAGACACCACCGAAGTTTTGCCAAATTCACAAAGTTCTCCAAAGTTAGCAAATGCTACAAGAAACCTTGTTTTGAGCTTTATGCTTCCTAAGGTTTTTAGTAGACCTTAGAGTGTGAATGGAATTCCCTGTACTTTAACTCATAAAAAAAATTATGTTCATTGATACCAAACAGCATCACAAAGGGTAAGTTTCCCATAGCTTTGTCAGACATAGTTTCCCATTGTCAGAGAAATACATATTCATGATGCTCAATGTTAGCAGATCAAACTCAGTCTTTAGAGGGGGTTCATAAAGATTGCATTCACTCTGTCTGTGCTTCATTGTTGTGTAATAAGAAAATTGCTACAAATGTCTTTTTTGACCAAAAATTAGTTACAGCAAATAATTGGAAAGTAGTTGGTGAAACTATACAACCATATTATACGTGGGTGTAATATATTTGCTATAGTTGCATATATATTTTTGTTAATAAAAACCAAAAGCTACAGTGTAATATTTGTATCTTTATTCAAGATACTTTACACACCCAGTACAAAAGGTCTCTGCCTCACCAAATCCAAAGTTTATGCTGTGCAAGGAGCAGTAACATATAGAGTCAGGAGGTTGCATCTATTTTTTCATGAAATGCAGATATTTTACTTGCATGTGACTAGATATGTAATTTTATTTCTTTTAGTGTAAAATTTAAGGGATCAGATGTCAGAAAATGTAATCACTGAATTTTAAATTACAACTTTAATTCTTTTAAGCAAAAGAGACAGATGTAGCCGTCCTGCTGTATCCACATATATTGCAAAATACATTTAAATCATGCACGTACAGGAGACAAATGAGAGAACTCCGCCATCCAAATATTAAATTACACATTTTGAAGCAAAATAGTGTTTTAAGTGTACATGTGTATAATGCTTTTTGTCACTGGATTGCTCTCCCTGATGCAGTTAGACAGAATCTGTATTTAGTCAGAAATCTTTCAATAGAAAGGGCTACCAGATGGGACCAGTAACAATGCAGAGAGGCATCGAACCACCACAGACATTTGGTGCTTAGAATAATAAAAAGACTATAAAATTAGATTAGTTGAGTCTAATTTGGAATTGGTATATTCCCTATGCACTCTCACAGCTCTTGGGTAGATAAAGCCTGGAGATTTAGTACTGTCAGGACAGAGGACTCCAACTTCCAGTAAAAGAAAAAACGGCATTCTGGGAGGTCACGGAGGGCAGCCCAGTGACCTCCAATGATTTACAGGCCTTTAGCTTAATGAAATTGTTTCAGTGACATGACGGTAAAAGCTCATAATGGATTGGATGCCCTAATGTAATGAAATTACTCCCTTCTGCCTTAAAAAAAAAAAAAAAAAAAAAAAAAAAAAAAAGGGGAAAAAAAAAAAAAGGCGCAATTAATATTTACTGAGACCTGACAGGCTTCAGTGTGCGGGAGCGTGCAGCGCTGTCAGACAGCCGCGAGCAGCCCCGAGCAGCGTGGCAGCTGAGCAGGCGCTGCGAGGGGGTGGAGGGACACCTCGGTGACGGGGAAGCCCCAACCTGGCGCTCCCAGCCAGCCTTCATCCTCTCCCTTCCTTTCTGCAGGCAACTGGACAACAACCAGATCAGCTGCATCGAAGATGGAGCCTTCCGAGCCCTGCGCGACCTGGAGATCCTGTGAGTTGACTTGGTGCTGTGCTGGGGCGGTGGGGGGTGGCTGTCCCCATGCTGCAGTGCTGGCGAGTCTGGGGGCTCCACAGCCTCCCTGCCCACCCCAGCAAGTGCAATCTCACACTTCCCCCGGGCTGGCGTTATTGCTAATTAAACCACAATAGGCGACTTGTGCGCTGCCGCTCGTGAGGAGCGGAGAGATTGCCGTGCTCGCTGCTGCGTGGAGCAGATGGGGTTCAGCAGCATTCCCAGCGTGTCCAGTGTGGGATCCGCAGCCAGGAACCTGCCCAGGGCTGCCTGATGCCGAGCACGGATGGGTAACAGGTTCATGGGCAGCAATATTATGAGATATGTGACCGTTGCCCTTGACAAAACGCTGTTTCGAAGGTGTTTGGTATGTAAGAGGGAGGAGAGACGGGCGCTTGGCAGGCTTGTTCAGTGCAGTCATTGGCTTTTGGGGAGGATCCTTCTCTGAGGGCTGAAATAACACCACGTTGTGCTCTTCATGTACCACAAACTTTACGCATAGGCTGTTAAAGCTGCAGCACATACTGAAAAAAAGGTTTTGACAGCGAAAGCTCGCTCTAACAGAGAAGCAGCGCATTAGATTTCGAGCACTGTCATTGTAATGTAAATCCAATATTACCCTGAACTTGGTATCTGAGCAGATAATTTGCTTATTAGTAAATAGTACTTGTTCACTTAAAGACCTTTTCTAGAATAGGTTTTCACTATATGAACTGCTATAAAGCTTTCCCTGTCACCCGAAAGTTAATCCTGCAAAGCTGACTGTCAGTACTGGTGAAAGCACATAATTCTGAGCTGAAATGGAACGGGGTGGGAAGGACACACGACCCCTCCAAAATTCAAACCCTCGTCATCTGCCGTGAGTTCGTGGGAGAGCAGCCCTGACCCAGTGCACACGTCCCGACAGCAGGGAAGGCCTGCCCAGGCTGCTGCAGAGCTTGCCCTTAAATTACTGGGATGAAACAGCAAATGGTAGGTGGATAAAATAAGCACCTGCCTCAGATGCTCCCGGCACCTGGAGACTCAGCAGAGTCACGACATTGCCTTGGGCTGCTGAGAGGAGGCAGAACAGCGGGGGCTGCACAGGCAGCCCTGTGCCACTCACCAGGGGGGTCTGAACACGTCTGATTATACAGAGGGCTGTTCCCAAGGGCTGCATCCACCTCGTACTGATGCTCAGAGGAGTTCTGCCCTCAGTGTCAGCAAAAGCTCAGCTGTCTGAGGGACCTGGTGGTGGCTGTGTCTGTCACAGCTGAGGTGCCTTTTGGCCCCTCCGTGCCCCAGGCTGGGACCCTGATGTTGATCAGATTGTATATGTTGCTCATATTGAGCTAGCAGAAGGTTTCTTATCTGGGAACTTATGCTATCAAGAGTATTGTTTGAATTCTATACTAATAGCACTTTTCAGGAAAAGGAATGTGTTCCCACTATAAAATTCTACTTGTCTGTCAGATTGAAAAGTCTACTCTGTGGTGGAAGAAAGGGGAAAAAAATGAACTCCTCTAAAACTGGCTTCTTTTT